>CM059867.1:13150633-13531137 GCA_030490815.1 Acer saccharum | reverse complement strand
AAGACTTGAACAGCAGCTTTGTGTGAGGAAACATCAGGCCAAAGAATCAAATTTTGACTGGAGAGCCTTTTTCTTCTGAGGGGATGTCTTTAAAGACATCAAAAGCAAGTTGAGAGAGAGAAGATGATGAGTCATCATCAACGACTGGAATCTCAACACGGTATCTGGGTTGCTTGACTTTCTTGAGTTTTCCAGAGAGTTTTGGGTTGTTGAGTGGCTTTTCAAGGGTAGTTGAGAGGCAGGTTTTGGCTTGGAGAATGGCTTCTTCCTTTGAAGTTGGTGGAGTTGAGGAAGATTGGAGGCTTGGGGCTTGCAAGGGAGAGTTGAGGGAAGGAATTGATATGGGAACGGCGGCGGTGGCAGAGGCGGTGGTGGTGGTGGTGGAGGTGGGTGGAAAATGGTGGAGATGAGAAGATGGTTTTGGTTTGTGGAAATGGGGTTGATGGATTTGTGGGTGTAAAAGTTTGTCTGTGAAATTTGAGGAGATTGGAAGCCATTTGAGTGAGAATTCTGGTAGTTTCAGACGATAGTAGTCCAGAAGATGGTTGTTGTAAACAAGATAAGATATGGTGGGTGACAGGTTGATAGCTCTTGAATGTGAAAAATTACAATTTACCACCTATAAATATATATTTCCCACCCTCAGAGTAAAATTCATCCCATATCATCATAATGATGTTTACGTGAAGCTCATGATCCAAACAAATTCATGTGTAAAAAACGTGTTTTGAGCCACACGCGTTTTAGGTCATGGGTTTAGAACACTGGTGTTAAACTCATAATCCAAAAGGGTGAACCGAAGAATACAAGTTTGAAACTCATAATCCAAACAAACCCGTGAGCGTGAAAAATGCATGTGTGATGCCCAAATCGGACAAAATCTCTATTTCAGCAAAGCCTTAGGTCAATTTTGCCTAAAATGAATCAAAACCTAACACCATAGAACCTCAAAAATCCCTAACAAATAGCCAAAATCGAAACAAGGGTTGCCAGACAACTTATTAAAATTTACATGCGGATACGAGCAACAATTCATAGAAGTGCACAGATTCAAATAAAGTCAACAACCGAATCCAATTACAAAGACTTCACATCAGCAAAACTAGTACCAGTCAATAACAATGACAAAACGGATACGGATACGGATACGCTTGTTAGGTTCAAAATAAGGACCTAAATCACTGGAGGGTGGTTGCTGACTTAAGCAACGGGTGGGCGGAGTACATGGTCCTGTGAGGTATCCACAGAAGCCGGTGGCATGAACTGCCACATTGCAACTCCGGGGTAACTTAGGAACGGCACCAATTTATTGCCAGGAGCTTGGCCTTGGGCAGCAAATGCAGCAGGGATTGCCGGAGGTGGATGCAAGAAGCTAGGTTGTGCGTTCATGGCTTTCACTTGCTGTTCTAGCTTCTCTTTCTCCGCCTTCAGCCTCTGCTTCTCATCGCGGAGCTCATTCTTCTCAGCCTACATATGAGGGGAGGAGGAAGTTTAGTGTAATTGGAATGGATATACCTTTCTGTTTCCTTGTCCATTTTGAAGACATCAGTGACTCTCAGGCATTAAATGCAACACGGTAAATGGAAAAGAACGTATATATGTAAAGCTGTCAGAAATCGTTTCATCCTCAAAAGGCAGACTCACCTTCAACTCCTTAATCTTCTCTTGGAGACCTGAATTTGAGTCCTTCAACTTCTGGGCTTCACCCCGTAATTGGGTTACCATTCGAACAGCATCAATCAGAATAGCAGCCTTATCTGTCTTAGGAGGCCTTCCAGGTTCCAGAATAGAGCCCAACTCCAAAAACCTGTAAATTATGCAGGTATAAAACATTCATGCTTCACAGAGGAAAGAAAAAGAAGGAAAGAGATGAGGAAAAGAAAGTACTTGTCATTAAGCCTATCCCTACGCAACTTCTCCCTACACGCCTTGGAGCTAGTTCCACTGCATGATTCGGATCTAACTCTGCAACAGGAAAAAGGGAGAAAGATAAGATTCCTTCAATAATAACATACTGCTCTCATTACGGCCCCATTATTGATATAATGGCCTTGCAGCCAAATTGATTCATCATGTATGAGCTCTTAGGAATAATAATTCAGCTGAACGTTGACACTGTCACTGATTCACTGTGGTGGCTCAATGTCTCTTTTTTTTTTTTTTTTTTGGATGTGGCTCAATATCTCACTTGACAATCATAAATGACCATGACCACTAAGAATTCTTGAGAATAAGTGAAACCCCCAAAACAATTTTTTTTATATTCAATTTCTACAATTCTGCTCCTATAGAACCATTTATGCATCAGTTTCATGAAACCCAGCACGCAAATATAGGAGTAAGGTGATAAACAAAAATAAATAAATAAATTGTTACCTTTTCTTTGAGCCAGTTTCCTTAAAGCCATCAGAATCCCCTAGTGAGGCATCAATTTCCGCACTAGTAACACTGTAACAGATCATATTACACAGAGAAAAACAAGTGAGGAAACTTACAAAAACAACAAGAAGATTAAAGAGCAATCAGATAGGGGGAACCCGAGAAAGAAAAACATTTTTGAACAGGGGAGGAGGTCAAGTTCTCTCTTATCTTATATATATAACGTACAAGCAGACATGGATAGGATCTTGCTGATCAATGTAAAAGTGCAACATGATTTTTCAGGTTAAATGAAACAATATTATAAACTAGAACCTGTGCATGTTTATTCTACTCCGTCCCAAATAAGTCAAATATCAGTTCAAATGTAAATGAATCCTATCATATCAAAATCAAATTTAACAACAGCTCAAGAATTTACTAGACTGCTCAGGTTACCCCAAGCACCATTTTGAAAATATATAAACAACCTTTTTTTCCATTTACAAATAGATACTACCATCTGAGTTGTAAATTCGAACAGGCAAGTCAAATATATCTGCACAATAACACTGAAATTTGATCCTAAGTTTAGGGTCAAAACTACAGTAGGTGTCACAAATTGCTTGAAGTCCCTAATTCCACCTCTATGGCTCTATCCATATCATAATCCTTCCTTTATAAGAAATATTTAGAGAGGCAGACAGCGTGTGTGTGTGTGTGTGAGAGAGAGAGAGAGAGAGAGAAAGAGTACATGTGTTACTCATACATGTGAATAAGTTATATCAACATGTGTTAATAACATGCAAATCAAAATCTCATCCTAACCAATTGGGTAAGCAAGAAAAATGTTCATCCAATTGCCTGACCCAACCCTGGCCTCAATTACTTTATAAACCTTCATTGAGACGAAAGAACTAGAATCTCACTGCAATTGTTATTATTCAGGTTCTAAAAGATTTAGTACGTTTCCCAGAGTGAAACAATAGCACTTCCCAAACATTTGAAGCAACTATTCTGTAAACAGACATGTCCCCCCACATAACAACTTGTTTCTCCTATTGCACAAAATTACCAAATCATTAGGACAAAGAAAACAAAATGCTACTTAGACAACACTTTCATGTCGTTAATCTCATACAGGGCTCTCATTCTCACAGTACCATTTTATTCACAAAACACCACAAAGCAAGAACAGTCCTTATATCTGCAAACAGTTACATAGTTTTTGACGGCATAGAATACAGCAGTAGAACTCAAGATAAATGGAACCAGAGATCATATTCATAAGAGATGTTAAGCAATGACATCAATCATTCAACTCACATCTAATTCTAAACTCTAAATCCACGAAACCGAACACTACCATACAAAGGATATACATTCAGGATGTGTTTGGCAGCACAGAAATTTAATTCAACTGCAAAATTGGAATAGGTTTCCCTGAAGATAACAAAGACTGGAATTTCCAATTCCACTGGACTCAAACCCCAAAAGTTTAAATTTTATGCCACCAAAAACAGCATTTAAAAACTTTAATTTGATAATAACATAACTCCACAATAAACCATCCACCTTACAAGTAATGACAAACAAATTAATCACATAAAAAAAATGACACAAAAAATAACTGATCGAAAATTCTAATAAAAAACAGTGAATTTGGTGCACTACTTCACAATTTCAGCAAGAGTAAAAGCACTAATACATAGGGAAAAAAACCCTAATCTATTAATCAATCAAGAACATAACTACTTAATCGAAAAATAAATAAATAAATAAAGATCTTTGCTTTTTTTTTTTATTAGAAGCACCTGACAGCAGGAGGTCCATTAATGTGCTGGACGGGCCAATTGAATCCGGGAGCGGTGACGGCGAAATTCGCATCGGCGACGGCGACGTCGTCAAAATTGTAACCTAAATCGAAAAGCCAATTCGTACTTTCCGGGGAGACCATTTCGTGGTTTTCCTGGAAAATCTCGCGCGGTTTTCCGGGAAACAAACAGAGGTTTTGAAGAGAGAGAAAGACAGAATCAGAGAAGTCTGCGTGTTGAATTTGGAGAGACTTGGTGGTCTGGGTGGCTGGCAGGTGGTGGTGGCGTCCCATTAAACGGTGTTCTGAGCCTCTTACTAGGCTTGGGCCGTAAAAGCCCATTTCAAATTTTGTATTATTTTTTAGGAAAATATTTATTTATTTTGAAAATTAAACAAATTTATTTGTTTTCCATTGATACAAATTATATTCACTTAATTTAGAAATAAATATATATATATATATACATATATATATATATATATAATTTAATAAAAATTTCTAATAAATTATAAAAAAGTATGCGGTGAATTTTGAAGCCGTATGATTCTTTTTTATATTTAATGTAAATTATAAAGATATCATATAATTGATTGTCTTAATTCTTTGTTTTAATAGCCTAAATGTAAATTTTAAAGACTTTAAAGTTATTTTGAGTAGAAAAAAGAATCATTTAGTGGATATAAACATTGAGTTTATAATTTTAATTAGTACGATTAAATCCATAAAACGAAGATTATAATTTATGATATTGTAAAAATGATTAGGTTCTTATTTCGGTTTACAGAAATATAAAATAACTCTTTTTCTAAAAACTATTAGAAGAAATCCAAGTACTAAAATTTGAGTAATATATATATAATAAATTAAAGGCATTTTTCAAAAAATATAAAATATTTTATCTTGTTATATATTTAATTGGGAAATATAAATAAATAAATGACTAGAGAGTATAGTTTGTTACGATGGGGTGCCCGTATTAAATCCGTTGAAAAGCGTTTGTGGACCCACCAAAAAGGATAGGTGGTCGGTGTCTCGTTGATCCTTATATTTTTTTAAGCGAGAGTGAGTGATTTCAACACGTGACAGCAACGTGTGGTACCTTGGAGTGATTTTGTGGATAACCAAAAAAAAAAACACGCTTGATGACCTGTATCACAATGATTGGTCAATATTTATGCTTACAAATAGTGAAAAAACTCTGGTCTTACCTTTTCAGGTGCTCTTAACTTCTTAAGGATGAGGTGGGACCCGCAATCAAAAAGTTAAAAATCAGAGTGAATATGGGCCTATTGGGCCTTAGGCCCAAGTAATGTTTCCAAGCCCATTTAACTACGGCCTAATAACCGCATATGAACCAAAAATAATGTTGGTGTCAAAACTTATATATCGGTCTATGACGTAACAATTTCATTCGATTGACACGTGACTAATATAAACAATATATATTCACATGGTACTTGAATGAAGTTTGTCGCAAATCACTATTCAGGATATGAATTCAAAACCTCTTTTCACTCCAGTATGAGGGGTATCTATCTATTCACTTATCCAGACCGGTTGATTGGGTATTTTTTTAAAAGTTTTTTGTTATTGGTAGAATTCGAGCTGCTGACTTGAGAATCATTTGCTCATATCCCAAACACGTCCATCTACCAACTGAGTTATGCCCCTTAAGGCATAAAAGAGGTGGTGTTTGTGGGCATCAAATTCCCATTTTTAATTTAATTTTTTTAATATTATTCCTCTAATAATTCACTTGGCTTTTCAAAAGTAACTACATGGTCATATTCAACATTAATGCTGCTCATTGGTAGCTAATTTTTTTAATCATTTTATCAACATTAAATATACTATAAAGTAATTTAGGTGGGAATAAGTGACCACAAGTTGTTAAAAACTCCACTTCTCCACATAATTCATGTTTAAGTTGTGACACTTTTAGATTATAATTTAAATATAAAACACCACTTGATACATAGTCTGACTCATAGTTTATCTTTCATAATATGTTTATAAATATATTAAAATATAATTATATTAATATTCAAAGAGTAATATTATATAATCTAAAAAAAATAACTCAAAAATCAACACAATTATTTGTTTTTACCATTTAAATTATGGAATGATATAGTGAAAGACATGACAATAATAAATCACTTATTATATGATCTTTATATATATATATATATATATTATAATTTCCCATGTATTCCTCATTCTATGAATAAGTTCAGATATATTACTCATTTACTGAATCGAGTTCATATGACCACCGCCGCTTAATGTGTTTCTGATGGTAAATTGATTGTTCAGCCAATCAATGCCCTATGTTTGAGTGTCCCGCCATAGATCATAGGTGGTATATAAAAAAAAAATCGAGTTTATATTTTTATTTGATATAGTTTCAGCAACAATATATATATATGAAATTATTGACACCCCAAATCTGAAATCATATTTACATGATCACAAGCTCTCATACAAATATTTTTACAAACAATATATTAAAGAAAAATAAAAGGTAAAATCAAATCACACATTTCATTATTTCAACTAGTTTTTGTTTGAATTAATGGAGTGGACAAAAACATTCATTCTTCTTTTGATCTCTTCAGGATTGGCACAAACAAGCTTGTCAATTTGGGCTGTTTCCTTCATCATTAAAAAGGTTGGCATGGCCTTTATTTCCATCTTGGTTGCTACCTCCTAAATTAATTAGTTTATATATTTATATCATAAAATTAACATATTAGATTGTATAAGTCAAAGATCAAAATCTACTAGTAATAGTACTGATTTGTGATTTTTATTTTTATTTTAAATATGACATCGAACGGATCAAAAGATTTATTGGAATCTAACATATCATGTGTGGTCCATATATCTTAACCTCATAAGACAGCGTAGAAAACCTCTCACAACGTCATTCTTTAAAAACTTTGTAAAAAATAGCAAGAAGAAAAAAAAAACATGTATGTCCAAATATTGGATTAGGTGTAGTGGATTATTATGTGTAGTGCATTATTATTATACTTTTGTACAAAAAATTCTATAATTTATTTTATTTATTCAATATTATATTTGGCAAAGTGTTTAATGATAAGCTGTAACCCTATTTTTATCTTAAATGATATTTTAAAAAATAATACAACTTGACACCAGTTAGATATTTCACACACACACACACACACATATATATATATATATATATATATATATATATATATATATAGATTTTCTATTATCAGTTTGTCCTGACAATAAATATATCAGGACGAAGAATATGGACCATAGATTTACATATTTAGACTCAAAGTGTATGCACTTGTTAAAATTTCTCTATAATCTATGATCTACATTCTTCGTCCTAATATATTTATTGTCAGAACGAACTGACAATAGAAAGATTGAATATATATACACATATAAAGTGATTCGCTTTAATAACATATTTTTTTTTTTTTTTTTCACATGGACTTGTTTCCTCTGTAATCAACATAGAAGCAATTACTTTTTTTATTTTACTACAAAATTCATAAGACAAAACTGCATTTTTTTTTTTTTTTTTTTTTTTTTTTTTTTTTTTTTTTAATGACAATGAACATAAAGGTTGATTTTAACCATGAACCTTCAAGATGGAAAATATTTTTTAATCAAAAAAACAATCAAGATGTTGTTACGATATCGGATACTTATATTATAATAATTGATTAATGGTTGTAGAGAATCTACTTTATTATTTATAGAACCATTAAAATTTTAATTTATATCATTATCAGTAACTGATATACTCAATACTTTAAATAATAGTACTTATATATTCAACACATCATTTCACATATAAGGCCAAATTTTTGGGTTCGTCATGCACTCGTGCCCATTTCGATTTGTGATGTAATTATATATATATATATATATATTAATATTACAAGAATTATTACGGGAAGAAAACTCATCAAACAATACATGTACGGTTCGAATATCTACTTCCATAACAAGAGATAATTACTTCCACAATCCGATAAGAAAACTCCTCATATATGTTTGTAAAATGTGTATAACGGGATTTAAACCTCTCACCACTTATATGGAATATATGTACACTACTAACTCTATTATACATATATATATATAGTCTTTCTATTATCAGTTCGAACTGATATGTTCCTTGCATGTGAGTCATTAGATTTAAAAGATGTTTTGACAAGTGTATGCAGCCAGGTCAAAGTATTTAATCAAATAACTCACATGCAAGGAATAAATATATCTTCTATCAGCTCGAACTGACAATAGAAAAACAATATATACAGTCCCGTTCACATCAGTGCGCACTGATGTAACTACATCAGTACCAATGCATGTAGACCAACACAAAAATCAGTATTCAAAGAGTAACATTCGAACAGTAATATTATATAACCTAAAAAAATAACTCAAAAATCAACACAATCACTTGTTTTTACCGTATAAATTATTGAATGATATGGTAAAAGACATGACAATAAAAAATCACTTGCTATATGATCTTTAAATATATGTAAATTATAATCTCACATGTGTTCCTCATTCTATGAATAAGTTCAGATATATTACTCATTTAATGAATCGAGTTCATATGACCACGGCCGCTCAATATGTCCCGATGGTAAAAATTGATCATTCAGCCGGTCAATGTCCTATGTTTGAGTGTCCCACCATAGGCCACAGGTGGTATATAAAAAAAAATCGAGTTTATATATATATATATATATATATATATATATATATATATATATATATATATATATATATATATTTATATAGTTTCAGCAACAAAAAAAAAATTATGGATGGACACCCCAAATCTGAAATCATATTTACATGATCACAAGCTCTCATACAGTATTTTTACAAACAACATATAAAAGAAAAATAAAAAGGTAAAATCAAATCACACATTTCATTATTTCAACTAGTTTTTGTTTGAAATAATGGAGTGGACAAAAACATTCATTCTTCTTTTGATCTCTTCAGGATTGGCACCAACAAGCTTGTCAATTTGGGCTGCTTCTTTCATCATTAAAAAGGTTGGCATGGCCTTTATTTCCATCTTGGTTGCTACCTCCTAAATTAATTAATATGTATATTTATATCATAAAATTAACATATTAGATAGGTACAAGTCAAATATCAAAATCTAATCAAGGATTTGTTGGAATCTAGCATATCGCTATATCATGTGCAGTCCATATATCTTACCCCCCATAACACAGGTAGAAAACCTCTCACAACGTCACTCTTTAAAAACCTTATTAAAAAAAAAAATACATGTATGTCCAAATATTGGATTAGGTGTAGTGGATTATTATTATTTATTTATTGTACAAAAAATTATATATTTTATTTTATTTATTCAATATTATATTTAGCAAAGTGTTTAATGATAAGCTTTAACCCTATTTTTATCTTAAATGATATTTAAAAATAATAATACAACTTGGCACCAATTAGATATTTGACACATTCTTTTTATATATATATATGACACATTAATTATAATAACAATAATAAAAATGATTCGATTTAATAACATTTTTTTTTTTCACATGGACTTGTTTCCTCTCTAATCAACATAGAAGCAATTACTTTTTTATTTTACTATAAAATTCATAAGACAAAACTGCATTTTTTTTTTTTAATGACAATGAACATAAAGGTTGATTTTAACCATGAACCTTCAAGATGGGAAATACTTTTTAATAAAAAAAATCAAAATCAAGATGTTGTTACGATATGGGATACTTATATTATAATAATTGATTAATGGTTGTAAAGAATCTACTATTGTTTCAATGTTATTATTTACAGAAGCATTAAAATTTTAATTTATATAATTATCAGTAAATGATATACTCAATACTTTAAATAATAGTATTTATATTCTACACATCATCTCACATACAAGAACTATTGCGGGAAGAAAACTCATCAAACAATACATGTAGGGTCCGGATATCTACTCCTATAACGGGATATAACTACTCCCACAACCCGGGAAGAAAACTCTCTACACATGTTTGTAAAATGCGTATGGCAGGATTTAAACTTCTCACCACTTATATGGAAGAGATGTGTACTACCAACTTTGCTATATATATATACATATAGTTTCTATTGTCAGTTCGAACTGATATAAAATATATCAGTTCCTTGCATGTGGATCATTGGATTTAAAAGATATTTTGACAAGTGCATACAGCCAAGTCAAAGCATTTAAATCAAATGGCTCGCATACAAGGAACCGATATATCTTATATCAGCTCGAACTGATAATAAAAAAACTATATATACGATCTCGTTCATATCAGTGCGCACTGATATAACTACATCAGTACCAATGCATGTAGACCACTGATTATGGAGAAGTTTTAACAAGTAAATATACCTTGAGTTACAGTATGTAAATCTAATGGTTCACATTCAATGCAATGATGAAGTTATATCAGTGCGCACCGGCTTCATCATTTATATATATAACAATGTCAACCTCTTCTTATCGCTTAAATTATTTTTAAACAATAAGAAACAAAACTATTCAATAACATTATCCAACTTATGTGACAACTGACAACATGATATATCCAACAAATTGATATTGTTTTATGTTATTTAATGTTAATATATATATATATATATATATATATATAATTACCTTAACCTCATCAACATCCACTAAGAGAAAATGGATATCTTTGTAGGAAAAAGCCAGTTCTTCGAAAAAAGGATTCATGGCTACTGAGGGCATGCACCATGCAGCTGTAAAATGTACCACAACCTGCAAAAATTTTGGTCACAAAAATTCTTATTATTATATGACAATCTCTTCTAAAAAAAAAAAAATGGTACTAACAAAATTTAGAATAATTTGAATAATTAAGAGCTAAATTCGAACAAATTTCAGGATTTCGTGGAAGAATATGTCAACGAAAAATGTAAAACTTATAGACTTCGCAAAAGATTATCGAAAGAAAAACGTAAAATTTCATGACTTACAGGGCAGCTGCCTTGAGTGATGAAGGAATTCCATGATTTTTCTGAATTTATTCTGTTAACTCTAGATTGTTTTCCATGGCTTTTCATATTTGATCTTCTCTCTTCTTTCTTCTTTCTTCTATTTCTGTATATGAGAAGATGATACAATATATATAGACAACTTAGTTTTCCTTAATTTATTTTTTTGTCAATGACTTTTTTTTTCTTCTAATTTTATTAGATGGAGTACTAAATAGATAATTACCACAGGACCCACTTTGGATAGATACTAATATCATATGATCTAAAACATGTTATACGTTATCTAATTCTATGGTCATCACATATAATCATGATTCATGCATTATTTAGACTAATCTTCCATTTTTTTTCAATAATATTTTCTCAATTTTACCAAGGATCCCATACCATGGTGTTTGGAGAATTCAAAATGAAGCCCTACGAGGTTGGTCCGGTGCTATAAACCCCTCACTCATATACCACGAGATTGTAGGTTCGAGTCCTTTTTCTCTCCAAAAATCCCAGAATTTATGTAATAGTGTAATACTTAAAAAAATAAAATAAAAAAATGAAGCTCTAGCCACCTCAATACACAAAGTGTAAGGAGACATCTCTCTCATGTGGTATGTGAGTAACATTACGTATCATCTTTATAGAGCTTATCTAGTAAACATCAGGCCGACAATGGTGTCAGCTTTCAAAAATATCTGTCTAATAAACAAAGCAAATTTTTAACATAAAACTTTTTGTTTGAAAACATAAGGTGACATATATATATATATATTGATATAAAACAAATTAAAAGCATATATACTTTAGAAAAGGTGATATTGATATACCAATTACATTCCAAGTTTCCAACAAGAACAACATATGTTTTAATGGAAAGATTAATAACAACAGCGTTAGCATATCCATAATTATCATGTTTAAACTATGGTAAAAAGTGTCCACATATCAAAATAATCACTAGATTTACAAAATTTCAAACCAAAAATCATTGCACTACTATTTTGAAATTGGTGTTATAAAATTAAGGAGCAGAAGAGTTTTCAATTTTCTTTCTTGCTTGCTTGCTTTTCTGGGAGAAACTGCTAATCCCTGAATTTGTGACTGCCATTTTCTTACAAAAAATTGTTAATTTAAAATTTATACCATTTTTCTTTGATATTCTTAAAAATATATTATCTTTATAGGATATTTTGAAAAAAAAAAAAGAAAGTATTATATACAATCAAGTGTTGAGTTTAAAAAACCAAACCACCCACTAGTATATATAAAAAATATAGTCAATGTTACACATCAACGATTGGATATCATCCTTATCATCTTCCCTGTTTGCTGATTTGAAATTAATTTTGAGATAACATATTTTCTTTTATAAAGATAACTGGTCATTATTTGGTTATTACAGTTTTTTTTTTTTTTTTAATCTTATGAACAAGTTTGTCGGGATCTATCGAGATTAAATAGTACACCCATGACCTGCGAAGTGGAACTCGAACCCCACTACTAAAGGGAAGCCGAGAGAGGATGTACGTGCCTTTCATTAGTATATTTTGATTTTTTTTAAATTCGGATATTGAATTTTCATATGTTTAATGTATCTAATATATAAGATTTATTTGTATTTATTATTATTAACAATTAAAAAAAAAAAAAAAAAAAAACTTATTATTTAGATATACATGTTCGGATTTTAACAAAATTCGGATATTGAATTCCCATATGTATCTAACCTATGAAATTTATCTGTCTTTTATTCCTGATTTTAAGCATCTGACCTGAGAATATTTGTGTATCAAAACTTTGTAAGAACATAGAAAGATAGAAGGGGTTTCTTTGAAAAATATAAAAACCCGACACCAATTACTTCAGGAGTCAATCACGATCTGATCAGATCAACCGCAATAAGCACGGTCCGAAATACAACTGTAATTACTGTGAAAGTCTCCCAATACTTTGGAACTAAAAAAAGTACCAATGGCCTTTTGCCTCACTGGTTGAAGTCTTCAAGTGAAGTTCCCAAGGTTCAAGCCTCGGTAGTTATCAATATTTATCCCACATTTGGGCATAAAATCTCAAAGTGTTGGGGAGTCGTCTCCCAAAAGTGTGAAAGCATCCCTCTCTCTGAATGTAAGATTTGTAGTCCATACCGTGCTTGTAAGGTCTAATCTCGCCAAGTCCCGATAATAGGATGTAATTCAAGAAAAAAGGGGTGTATGTTTTGAAAAGTTATATAAACTAAAAATCATGACCTCTGACCAAATGACCAAACTAACCTCAATAAGACAATAAGGATATAGTTCTGGTGGTCAGCAGTGACCAACACCAACTTCACAAATGGATATAACAAAAAACCCATCAGCAACTTGAAGTTCTATCAGGAACCTCAACACTGCAGCAGCCACTTCCAATCAGAAATTCTTCTGCAATAAATTAATGGCTCATTTAGCCAACTTAAATGGTGTTTCTGAGACCTTATTACCAGCCATTCCAAAGCTGCTTCCAAGGTTTCAAAAGACTCAAAAGAGAACCAACAAAATAGTTGGTTTTTCAGGCAACAAAGAAGAGAATAATTTCCAAGACCAGAAGCAGCCATTATTATCATTAAAAAGCACAAGAAGAGCAGCAGCATTGAGCCTTGGTTGTATAGCTCTTGTTGGAAGTACTACTTGCAATGGAGTTTCTCTTGCTGAAGATAATGGTTTCTGGATCACTGGCCCTTTGCCTATTCCTCCTGTTTACAACAGTAAGCTACCAATTCTGCTTTAACAAGTGCTTCTGGAGAAAGTGCTTTTGAATTAAGTGCTATTGATAAAAGTACTTACAAAAACATTTTAGAGAATCATATATACATACATTAATGTGTGTGTTTTTTTTTTCACAAGGCGGCCTTTTAAGCCCTTTTTATATATCTAACACTGCAAAATAGATACGGAAAACACCTTTATGACATTTTGAAAAGCACTTTTGAATTTTGATGATGCCAAAATCACTTTCAAATACAACCATCAAAGTTGGTGCTAGTCCAAAAGTGATGTATTGTTTCAAGAAACCAAAACTTTAATTATTTTTCTTCTAATTTTGATGTTTTTCAAAGTGCTTTTGAATAAAGTACTTACAAAGAAGCATATAGATATCAAAGTGCTTCTGATGTTTTTCTAAATTCCAAAAGTTGCAAGATAAGTATAAAAGCACTTTTGATGATAAAACCATCATCAAAAGTAGCTGCTAGCTAGTGAAAAAGTGATGTATTGTTTGAAGAAACCAAAACTCTTTTTCTTTTTCTTTTTTCTGCTTCTGATTTTGATGGGTTTGGTTTGATTGAATGCCAGACATTGCTAATGAGAAAACAGGCACACGTTCATTTCTGAAGAAAGGGATTTACATGGCAAATATTGGTGTGAAAGGCAGCATTCACAGGCTCAAAAGATATGCATTTGATCTTCTTGCAATGGCAGACTTGATTGGACCTGAAACTCTCAACTATGTCAGGAAATATCTGAGACTCAAATCCTCTTTCATGTACTACGATTTCGACAAAGTTATCTCAGCAGCACCAGTTGATGATAAACAACCTCTCACTGATTTGGCCAACAGATTGTTTGACAATTTTGAGAAGGTAAATAAAAAGGGATAGACTCACTGTTCATATGGTTTGAACAATACAGAACACGTTTTTATTCGTTTTTCGAACCCCCTTTGATAATCAACTTATATATATATTTGATTGTGTTGAATTTTGAATACAACAATGGCAGCTAGAAGAAGCTGCCAGGACAAAGAACCTGCAAAAGACAGAATCACATTATGCAGACACAACCGTTCTTCTCCAAGAAGTTATGGATCGAATGGCTTGAATCTGCACAATCTGTTTGCCAGAAAAATCAGTCAGCTTGTTCATTCTTTTCTTCTCAATCAAACACATGTTCTCTTTTGGTTAAAATTCTTAAAAAGTTGTGCTGCCTTCAATGATATGGGGAATTTTATAAACAGAAAATGTTAAAATTCAATCCCAGAAAAAGAAAAATGGTGGAGAAGTTCATATAGGTGATATATAGAATGACAATGATTGCTTTACTATACAAATTACAAGCAGTTCTTGTTAGAATTCACTCTCATCTCTTGATTTATATATCGGTTACTAGTTATATTATAGATACAGATAAGCCTCAAATGTAAAGAAGAACAAATCTTGTATAGTTTTCCATTGAACATCAGCCAATGCTCAAGCGAGAATCTGAAGGCCGAGTGGTGTTAGTATTAGTATGGCGCCGAGGTGTTCCAATCTCACAAGCATTCACCCTGGCAGCAAAACGGAGAGAGCATAGTGACTCGCCAACTGAGGTAGGCTCGGGGGAGATGTTTACAAACATCAATGTCTTCGAGTCACCTCCTAGACAAGGCTGGTTAACAATGGGTTCAGTGAAAATTAGTAACGTCATAATAAGCAAGAATCACACAGACAATCGTAGTTCTTTTCTTTTCCCTACATTTTTGCTAGTCTTTTATCCACCAAACCAACATAATAAGCAAGAATCGAACAGACAATCATAGTTATTTCCTATTCCCTACATTTTTGCTAGTCTTTTATCCACCAAACCAACATAGTAAAATTAGAAAAGCAAAGGATGTTTGTAAAAAGCAAGTCATACTTCACTTGGTTACAAGCAAAAAGGTTGTGATATTTGCCTTAGATTGCTTACCGTAATAGTAAGGTCATAAGCAATGTCACCATAAAGAAAGGCATCGATAAATATGCCACAAACCATTACCTGAAGGAGATAAGTTAGCTTCGAGTTCCTAAATGGTACGTGGTCCTCCTTCTTTGCCAAGGAAAATATAACATCACTTAGAGATGACAGGCTTTTATTGATGGCCTAATAACAATCGAAAGAAAATAAGATTAGCTACCAGCTACCTATAATGCATATATAAAAGATAATCGAATTTGAATTTATCATAATGTGTTTTAAATACTTGAGTTTCTTTCAGTCGGTCCCCGGTTGAGCCACTCTTAGAAAGACGCTCACTCCCAGCGAGATCAATAAGATTCAATACACCTTGTACTTGTTGTTCAGTGCTCTAGTGAGTAGTGGATAAAGAATAAACAGCTTATTAGTAAGACATGGTAAAGTTATGATCACAGCAGCACATGAGAGAAAGAGAGACCACAAGAGCATTAATACGTATTTATGGGTGCTATACCTCGTTAACACCAGATATACGCATTGTGAAAACAAAATGACTTCTTGAGGATTGTTCGTTCATCTGGGTCTTGCCTACAGACCTAATAAAACAAGTACACAATTTACCATTGCATATCAATTTGACTTGAAGCAAATAAGTTCAACCTCATATGCAACTTATGAATACAACATCTATTTTTGTCAATACAAAAATTATAATAGTACTTCTCTTTCAACAAACTACCTCCAATGCCAAAAGTTTCATTTCATCACATCTAGAAGCATCAGTACCATTAAGAAAATTATGTTAGAGCGCTCAATAACTTTATTGGGTCCATTCCTAATAGCTTAAGCTTTTGCGTTTATCCGTTACTTAGTATTAGAACCTTATCTTATCGAGAGTACATGGGTTCGAGTCCCCCACACGTGATTATATTTGAATTTGTTATGTGTTTGTGTTTGGGCTTGAGCAACGTGGCAAGATTGTTGGTTTTGCACGTGAGGAGGTGTGTTTGAGTGTTTAAATACTATTGTTTTGGTCATTTCCTACGGCTTAGTTTTTTTAGTCTGGCAGTTACTAGCAAAGTTAAACATTACACAAACAACTATAACTATTCATAATATATAAAATCCAATTGAAATGGATAAAAGCAGCTGTCTTAGTATGCTTGTAGACATTTCTTAAACTATGGGCACTGCTGATAAAGCATGCATATTCTTTATAATTACCTGCTATGTGCAGCCCGATCTAAAAGAAATGCGACCTCCTTAGTACTGCAGACGTCCACAACAGTAAGGTCCGAGACATGTGTGTTTCCATTGGCATCATGTTTTATTGCATACTGTTTTGTAGCATTGCCATTTTCCATTCGTGATGAATCTCGATTTGACGATAACAAATCACGGACTGTTTCATTGTATATTTCTAACATGGACACCTAGATTCGTTTGTAAAAAGTGAAAAGAAATGTTAGACCAAGCATTCAAACAAAGAACAGATAATATCAAGAACATAGTAGTGATTACCTGCATTTCATATTTCCAGCCTTGAGATTTAAGAGCTTGCCTAGTTTGAAATATCTGTTCAAGTGAACGCGGTATTAAGCCTTTCTGGTCTGGTTGTCCAGGTTTGCCCATCATGGTGTAGGTTTTACCCGAACCTGTTTGACCATAGGCGAAAATGCACACCTGAAAAAAGAAAGAACTATCATCTCTTCAAGCATTTGTCATGGTAAAGATATCCGGGGTAAACAAGACAAAAAAGTAGATTGTAGGGAACATGCATAATTTTCAAATTCCCTGCTAATCATAATTGCATCAACTAATCAAAAAGTTCTCATTGCAGCGCCGACTTCAAAAGAAATTAAGTAAAAAGGAATCAAACAAGCCGTCAATTAAAAAGATTCTCTGCAGTTTTCCCAAAATGATTGCAAGAAACAACTTTCGAAAGAACCTGATATCTAATGCAACATACAAACATACCAACGTAGAAATTGCATTGTACGAACTCTTATACATAGACTAAAATGTAAGAAACAAGAATTGAAGCTAGATAAACCACCTTATAACCATCAAGAGCACTTTGAACAAGTTGAGAAATTTCCACAAAGACATCCTCTTGAGATGCATCAGGTATAAAAACTCTATCAAATGTGAAAGAATGTTTTTGCCCTGATAACAACATAATCATGAGGTAAGTTTTAAATCATGAGAACTCAATTTGAATGATAAAAATAAAAATGTAGCAATGTGATAATTCTATCAGGAAATTACCATTTTGCAGTATATCAACAGCCCGTCCAAGAGCTTCAGTTGATGTAGGATATGATAGAAGTTTTCCGTCACCACTGGAATTATCATCAGGTAACAAAGGCCGGACTCTACAAAATACGCGAATGTTCCCTTTAAGTTCCTGTAACATAAGAGAATTCTTTTAAGTAACAATTGGTCAATTGTTGCAAATTGCCAGCCATAGGTGCAGCACAAGAGTACTACCAGGATGGTATTATGTAACTTTTTGCGTAGCTTCTCTCCTTCAATAAGTTTAAATTCTGCATCTTCCAAGCGATCTCGTAATTCAATTATAAGGTTCTTTTGCTCTTCAAATTCAGTTCTCGTCTCCAATGCGGATAAATCAGACATCTAAAAGGTGGATAAATGTAATTGTAGAAACACATTAAAGCATTAGAATGGCGTAGTGACACAATGGATGGAAATACTTTATTAACACTTGATGGTAAAACCTGTAGTTTATTCTCTGCTGCTGCTAGTTGAGTTGACAATGTCCTTATCTGGTTACTTTGTGAAAAACATTTTGCCTGTAAAGGCAATCCAACTTCTCAGAAATTAAAAGAGAAATGCATAGGGTACTATCACGGAGAGGAAATTACAAAATAATTTCAAACAGACCTCTAGTTCTTCCGAGCTTGTCGCCAACTCTTTATACTTGACTACATCAGCAGTCAGAGCCTGCACTTGTGATAGCTGGCGATCACGATCATCCCTGACCTGTTGCAGCTCCACCCTAAGACATGCTACCTCATGCACCAATGCATCTCTTTGTTTCATTGCCTCATCTTGAGAAGCCTAAAATTTTTGAAAGATATCAAGAATCCATAGTAAGTAATAAAGGAACCAATAGTTACATAAAAGCCATTGAACTTGCTCCAAAGTACATTGATGGACTCATGGACAGAACTCACTATAGTTAAGTTATCACTGTGACTAATAATCGTATTTTCTATGTGTGACAGAAAGCCAATTATGAGAATTTCAACTTTGTAATCCAGACCAAACCAAAAAAAAAAATGCGTCACTAACACTCCATAACGAATTGTAAAGATATATGTTCCCATTCAGGTTATAAAATAATCAAGTTCCAAAGTGATAAAACATCAAAACTATTCATCAGTACATCATAACCAGTTCCTTAGTACAGCGTGTTTAAATTCAGGCAAGAGGAGCTATAGTTGATCTAGGAATAGAAACTCACTCTACAGGAAGAAAGTTGCTCCTGCAATGATTTATGCTGACCCCTTAAAGTGCTGAGGTTTTCCACTATAGCAGCTTTCTCTTTCTCTCCACGCTTAATACTTTCATGAGCAGTATCAATATCTTTCTGAAGTTTAGTATTGTAAAGTTGTAAGCTCGAGTTGTACTCCTGTAAGAGCTTGTACATATCATTAATTGACGATATCTGCAGAGCAAAGCAAACCCATGTCAACACATTAACCAGAATACTCAATGAATGAGGATATGTACAGGAAAAGAACAACAATTTCATATTACAATTGTTTCATTACCCTTTGATTAGCACTTTGGAGCTCCTCTTGCGTTTTCCCAAGGTCTTCTGAGAGAGTTGTATGTGATCTCTCAATATTAACTCTAGCCTCTTTCTCTCTTGTAAGAGAATCAACCGCAGCCTATTCATTGACATTAAAAGAACTAATCACTTTCTAAACAGAAGCCAACAATACAAAACTTTTAGACAGTATTGGGTTCAGAGTTAGCCCTCTTACCAATTTCTCTGATTCTTCTTTCGCCAGTTTCTCTTGTAACGAAGCGAAACTCCTTCTCAACTCCAAAATTATCAAATTCAACTCCTCTTCCTTGTTTTGCAAATTCAGCTCTATATTCAAGCACATCAATTTGAATCAACAAACAGCATAAAATAAGAAGGCAATGAACATGAGAGAAATCAATCACATACCCATCTCAGCGCATCTTTGTTCGGTCAATTCCAATGCATTCCTTAACTTCTCATGCTCAAATGCATAGTCTCCCTCTAGCTCTTGAAGCCATCTAATACAAAGCCTAAGCCTCTTTATATAGTCCAGCATATTTTCACATCTCTCCTAAAAAATCCGAAATCAAGCAAATCAAAACCAATTTTACAAGATAACTACTGACATAATTACTCATAAAACCAAAACAAAGGGATAAATCAACTGACCTTGTAATTATACTTGTTCTTATACTTCATTTTCTCATTCAACAAAGCCTCAACATCCTCCCTTGTAAATTCAATGGTACCGCATTCGGAACCGGCATTACTAGTCGGGTTGCTACTCAGGCCAAGATCTTGAACCCCATTTACAACTGAAAACGCTTGCCGCATCCTGCCATTAGTTGCTGTTCCAACCATTTTTTCTGCTCTAAAATTCTCTTCTCTATCCCAGGTCACCTCATCACCACAGCACTTCTTCTTCTTCATTTTTTTCCAAAAATTCACAATAAAGGGAAAGATTTAGAAAACACTTGGTATCAAGTCAACAAAAGAAATTAAATAAAATTCAAGTCTTGACTTGAACCCCCCCACAAAAATTGACTGAAAATAGATAACAAAAAACCACCCCCAACACCCAAAAACGTGCAAACAGAGACAACCCTTTAATCTTTCAAGTTTGAACCAGTCACATTTTCAACAAGAAAAAAAAAAAAATTAAAAAAAGAAACAACAAGAACCCTAACAACAAAAATCCAATCTTTAACCATCACTAAGAAAAATAAAGAGACCCCATTAACTACAACAAGAAAACAAATGAAACCCATGTCTTACATTTAAGGAGGAACTCGCTTTTGCTGTGTTGTTGTTGCAGCTGCTGCTGAAAAGTAGTGGAGGTTTATTCTGGTTATTAGAAGAAGAACCCATTGTTATTATTATTATTATTATTATGAAGAGAGAGAGAGAGAGATGAGTTTGGTTCAGAGAAGTGGGACCATGAATTGCACCCGAAGCTACCAAATGGTAATCACAGCCGTTGCTTTTACGATCAGGAAGATTTGGATGATTGATGAAGCGCACTGGTCTTTCACTGCTACTACTCAGACACAGACAGTGAAAAAAATCATTTTTTTTCCTTTGTTTTTTCGTTTTTCAAAAACAATTAAAAAAGTTTTTGTGGAATGATAAACAATGATGTGCATGGGTATTTTGGTAATTTCGCTTTTATTATTAAATTCTTACCGTTGGCGTTGGGTTTCGAATTTTGAATTTGTTTTTTGAAAAGGGATCTGGCGGTACAGTGGTACTCATATGAAAGTGATTGTTTAAGTAAGTTAAATGCCTATTTTGCCCTTGTATTGTATCTAAAATTGCTAGCTTTCTAGGACCACGTGTAACGTTTTGTTTGTTGTGGTTCGTGAGTACACGGGGTATATATGTCAATTCAATGCTATCATGACAGAGAATATACGTATTTACTAATGATAAATTGATTTCTAAAAAAATAATAATGATAATGATAAATTGAGTAAACAATTTTTTATAATTCGGGTATAGGGTTTCAATCGGTATAGCTATAGGATTCTTCTCACACTATGTGATTTTATAAAAAAAACGAAAAACCCGTATATCACCTCTTAGTAAATATGGTAGTGCACCCCCCTTCCACATCTGGAGATCAGGGGTTCAAGTTCCATCATACGTATTTTATAAGCACATGTGGAGTTTCCCCCTATTTATGGGAGTAGTTATTCAGACTGCACATGTATTGTCTAATCTTAGTAGGTCCCGACAGCCTAGTTGTAAATGTAATATTTAAAAATTAAAAAAAAAATGATACAAGACATGATGATAGTTGAGTTGGGCATGTCCCTTACAAAAAATAAAAATAAATAAATAAATAAAAAATAATCACCGAAGTGAAAGAGAAGTGTACAAATCATTTGAACTATTAGTAGATGTGTTCGTTTTCTTTCCGATGTTCATTACTTTTACCCGTTTGGTGTGAGATGGAATAATATCCCAAGATTTTAAATCAAAATTAGTTATTCATTTTAAGATTAGGGTATGGATAACTTGTTTTTTTAAGTATTTGAAAGTTGATTTGGTAGAGGCCGGCTCCAAAGACCAAACAGTATCAACCACAAACTAAACTTCAACGACCAGAAACTAACTACTTTTTTTAATTATTTTTTCTATTATATGTTATTTGGTTAGCCACAAGTTACACAACAAATACCCAATTTATATTATATTAATTAATCTCAAAAAATTATAATTAGAGGAAGAATAAATGATGATTATGCTAGTCATATGAAAATGATGTATCATAGGTCAAATCTAGAAATAATCAATCTATTTAATATATATATATATATATATATATATATATATATATTATAAGATGTTATACATCATAATCCATATCCACCATTACTTATTCAAAATTTCAAACCAAGTTACAAAATTAATTCTAATATTAAAATTTTTATTGTATAAGTGGAGGACTCAATATTACTATTCAAAATACCCAAATTTTTGAAAAAAAAAATGATAGTGATATGCAAATGGTAACTATAATGTAAATCGTGAGTTTATATAGGAGATGTTGTGTTGATTATAGCTAATGTACCATATTATTTGATAAAAAAAAATTAAACAATTTTTTTTTTTAAAAAAGAAAGTGTTCAGAATTAGTTTTTACCTACATGGAAACTAGATGAGTAGGGATGGCAATGGGGCGGGTTTGGGGCGGGTGGCCTTCCCCGCACCCCACCCCATTTATTTTTTAAAAACCCATCCCCTCATAAAACCCCACCATAGATGGAGCGGGTTGGGGCGGGGCGGGGTACAACGGGGAGTGCTTTCCCCATCCCCACCCATTTACCCCATTTATATTTATTTATTTATTTAAATAACAAATATATAACTATTGAATATGATAGTTATATTCAAAAAAAAATTTATCAGTTAAGTGCTCCCACATAACTGATGTGCATCTTCTTTTTCTTTTGTTGCCATCGTCTTCACATTCAATTGGGTTTGTTTCCACCCCATGTTGTTCTTCTATGTTTACACATTTTTCTCTTGATGACACCAGTATTAGATCTTCACTTTTTAGTGCATCTGTAGACATATTTGTTTGTGCCTACTTGAAGTAGGGATAAACGAATTAAATTTAATTTAAGAATTGAGAATTATTTAAGTAAGAAACTTGAAAAAAAAAAAAAAAAAAAAACTACTGTTATTAAACTTTTAATTTTAAAAGTTATTTAAGAAAGAAACTTACTGTATGTCCTCTTGTGTTTGAGGTTTAAGCTTGAACAGTGAACTTCGAGTTGTTTGAGGATTAGAGACTTAGAGTTGAAGTTAGCGGCTAGGGTTTTTTTTTAATAGTATTTTGTTTTGTCCACTTTATGTTAAATAACAGTGGAGAGATGTAAAGTTACGGTTAATGTGTATATATATATATATTTCTTTTTCTTTTTTATATATAGATATATTTATTTTCTTTGAAACTACGTAGTTTAACTAAGTATTATTTTAAGCGGGGCAGGGCGGGGTGGGGAGTATAAAACCCATCCCAACCCCATACCCATTGCGGGTTAGACTATCTATCCCCATCCCCGCCCCATTCCCACCAAATTGAAACCAATCCCCACCCCAAAAGTGCGGATCCCCACGGGGCCCCGTCCCCGCGGGGAATTTTGCCATTCCTATAGATGAGCAAGGTGATTACTATGCAAATCATAATAAATTGATGTTTAACAAGTCAAATCTTTTTTATTTTTTTTTAAAAATAAGTCAATTGTGTTTGTTTCGTGATGTTTTTACTATATATATATATATATGATGTGGGTCCACTGTGAATATTTGGCTGGTTATCCTAAAATTATAAAGTCAGGACGTTCCTAATTAGAAAAGTATTATATATAAATATATATATTACCAACTATCTCCTTTACACAGTAAATTATTGGTTAATAAATATATTGTATATAGTAGCTAAAATAGTAACCATAATCTTACATATCAAACTCCCTATTAGGCAATAAAAAACCTAGAAAATTTGGTTTGTTAGTCTCTAAACACACTTAAGTATCAAGACTTTTATTTCTTGTAATACTTCAAAAAGAAAAAAAAAATCAAGACTTTAACTTAGCTTACAAAAAATCCCAATTATTTAAAAATACCACCCCTTCAAATACGGGATCCTATACATTTTTTCGTGCAAGATTCGACTTTAAAACATTACAGAAGGATCCCATATATTTTTTGTGAGAAACCCCGACTTTATAATGTTATAGACGAATTCCGGACATTCTTTTGCAAGGGTTCCCAACTTTGTATCGTTATTAAGTTGATTCTCACACTTATCACTACTCTTTTTCTCCCCTTTGGTGTTCATGTAGCAAACAAAGCCTACTCAAACTTTAACACTAGTACTTTCTTTTCTTTGTTTTTTTTTTCTCTTGCTTCAAATGGGTGTCAAGAATTTTCTTGCTTTCACTTTTACTTTGCTAGAAAACTTTTTCTTGACTCTTTGTTGAAGGGTGAATCCAACAAATATATATAGAAAGAAAGAGTTAAAGTAGGCATCTCACACTCACAATATCACATGGTAGTGCAAGTTGTTGGCATATCTATGTTGGGGTTTTGGTAACCAGCTTCATTCATGTGGTCATTTTCCTATTATTTCCTTTTTGGAGCCTTCTTCTTCAATCTGTCTCTTTATGCCCTTATCATGTGTATTCATCCCCTTTTACATGTGGACATATGGTTCTGTAAATCCCTGGAGTGGAAGTTGCATTACGAACCATACTTATAAAATCTAATCTCGTCGGGTCTTGGCAGACCCTTGATTTACAATGATTTCAGTTTTTTAAAAAACAAAAAATCAATTGTGATCAGAAATGAGATTGAGGTCAATTGTAAATCTAATTCACATACGATAATATATAATAATTCTCTAGTTATAATGGTTCTGAAAAAAAAAAAAAAAAATTCAGCACCTTTGTTTTGTAACGTATAGTCATATCCGAAATTTACTAAATACTTTGTACCCATTGAGAAAGGAAGTGTAGGAATCTCTCTCTCTCTCTCTCTGTATATACATTCGCTCTCCAAAAGTGTTTAATATGCTAAACTTGATACACTAACACTTCTGACACTTAAAAGATGAGTACATACTACATAGTGACTGATGAACGGTCACTTTCCAGCTTATAAAATGTATATTTCACCTAATGGAAAAAAAAAAAGACCAGACATCACCTGCTGATGTTCATGTCTTGCCTTTTGAAAAATAATTGGTAATTTATCACAACATTGAAATATTTACTCTGTGGTGTGAGTTGCTGATGATCTATCAAACATTAATCATATATATATTTGAAAAAAAAAAATGTTGATTTTGATTGTTGTGGGTTGTTGTATGTTGACAAATTTACAGTAATTGATCAGACTTGCCTCTTTGCTAAGCAATGGATGGTAGCTTTTAATTGGGTTCAACCGTTCCACATAAATGTTACCGAATACCATCAACAAATTATATTTGTTAATCACAAAAGTCTCAACAAATTCTATTTGTTAATCACAAAAGTCGTATAAGTACATCCATTCCTACATCGAGTGGTTGTGCATGTTTCCTTTACATCCTTGAATGGGGTTCAAGTCACAAATTTATTATAAAATTACAAAATGTGGGGAGACTCATCTCCCTTAACAGGAGTTGCTTTCAGGACCGTACTTGTAGTCCCCTAGCTAGTAATCTTGCCAAGTTCCTTTACATTCTTGAATGGGGTTTGAGTCACAAATTTATTATAAAATCACAGAATGTGGGGAGACCCATCTCCCTTAATGGGAGTTGCTTTGAGGACCGTACTTGTAAACGGTAATCTTGCCAAGTTAGATTAGATCCCTAATCTGATTAGTGTCAGACTTGAAAAGAAAAAGGTCTCATACTAATAATATCTACATAACAACAAGAAGAAGTTAATATAACAAAACCAGAGTTGAAAATATTTGTGATTTGTCTTTTAAGTCTTCCTAATTAGATACTTACTTGGGCTTAATCAAAGATTAATAAATTAATCAGTCCATCCACAAGGACCGCCCCTATTATATTATATAATATATAATTGAGAAACTACATTGTATTATATACAAATGTTAATCACATAATAATCAGTCAAAAAAAAAAAAAAAAAAAAAACCACTAAGTTTTGAATCTGCAGAACAGTGGCTGTCTCACCTTGGGTTAATAATTAATTGGATGAGATTATTAATTTAAATAATAAAATAATAATATTACATCATAGTCTTGTCTTTACTGATATGGAAACATTAATCAAAATTCCATAATTAATTGATTGATTGACTAGTCATAGCTAAGTAAAGCAAGCACATGGCACATTCTTGGAGCATGGCCGGTTGAGGATGACAAGGTGACACAACTTACAAAAAGTCTCCAAGATTTTGGAGGAAGTGGGTGAAATATATAAATAAAGTGATTAAGAGTGAGGAATAATATAATTGTTGTTTGATAAATTTAAGGAAAAAGCTTGGGTGCTGAACAGCACCCAGCCATACTGACCACCCAATGGGGTGTTACCATGTGGCGTGCTGACTGGTCAGCACCCAGCCATACTGACCATCCAATGGGGTGTTACCATGTGGCCAAAACTCTTTCATATTTTACCATTTTCTCCTTGCTTTGGGTTACGTGGCAACCAACCATTGGTTGATCAGTATGGCTAAGTGCTGGCCAATGTTTTAAATTTAATATGTTAGATTCATATGTACTTGTGTTGGAAGTACATTCTATTGCCACGTGAGTACGTGACACTTGCATATATGGGTCGCATGAGCGGTGCTATTGGCACCCCCATTACTGAATTATTTATACATCATTTTTTAAAATTTTGATTTAATTATATAAAATTAAACGGTTTTATTAATTTTTTTGATTTATTTCCAAGATTACCCTTTACATATTTTTCAAAATTAATACACTCCTTATTTTTTTTTTAAAAGTAAAAATAAAAATACACTTCATCTCTAATCTTTATATACAGTTTTCTCACGTCCATTCGTAAGACTTGTTTTTTCTTCTTATTTTATGATGAAACCATCCTTATCATATGTGATTATTATTTTATTTTTTTTCTGTAGTCGATTGGATTTGTTGGTGGTAGATTGTGAGTGTGCTATTGATCGTCTGAGGACTTTTTTTGAGCGATTGAGTTAGGGTTTTAGTGTGGTTTCATTTAGTCAGAGATTATGTTGTCTTGGTTGCAATTCTTGGTGCGATTTCGTTGTTTTTTGTTGTTGTTATAAATAACATTAAACTAACTTTGGAAGATCCATAATAAAATTTACAAAATAATTGATACAAATCATAAAATGGCCGGAAGATCTAAAAGAAAATGAACTAGAGAAAAAAAAATGGCAAATATGGATCTGAAATTTGAAAAAAAAAAAAAAAAAAACATATGAAATAATAAAATCAATAAATACTAAACATGAAAAACATGAAATCGAGATCTGAAAGAAAATATATACAGAAATAGTAAACATTTAGTGATTTGAAATAATTTATGTCATTAGGGTTTTGAAATAAGGAAAATGGGGTTTTATTAGTTTTACTTTGCATAAGTTTTTTTTAATAAAAATTGTATGTCTCTTTAAGTAATTTGATAAAGGAAAAACAAAAAAAGAATGCTAAATAATTTAAAAAGTAGGGTATAAATAGTTTAGCAGTGAGTGTGCCAATAGCACCACTCATCGCATTACTATGGTTTAGTTTTAGGGGCATGGGTGATCTAATCCGATCCAATCGGATCGGATCGGATTGAAATCGGATCGGATACTGGATTTTCATATAAAATCCGTAAAACCGAAAAATTCATCAAAAATATTTAAAGCCAGAATATTTAATTCTTTGGTTTTTCATTCATGGGCTAAGCCTAATTAAGTGATTAACAAGTTAACCCAATTTTTTTTTTTTTCAAAAAGAAAAAGACCTTTCTACCCTCGTTCATCTTATTCATATCACTAATGCTAATCAACCCAAATATTTAGTCCAAAAATCAACCCAAATTATATGGCAAATGATTTGTCCTTGACATATCATTCACCACTTATTTAACATATTATTTGGGTTGAATTTTAGGTTTAATAGATGATGTTATTGTGGAAAAAAAAAAAACAGATGTTGATGTTGATGTTGATGTTGTTATGAGCTTTTGAATCCTTCAAATGTTTTAATGGGCCTGATTGTAGCAGCCCATGAAAATTAAAAATTAAGACAAAAAAAATGAAAGAAGAAGTGGAGATGCGGGGTATCGATCCCCGTACCTCTCGCATGCTAAGCGAGCGCTCTACCATCTGAGCTACATCCCCGTTCTGTTTGTATAACTATAATTAATATATAGATATCATATTAAAAATGTGATTGTTGTTGGTTCTGTTGAAGTTACTTGTAATGGGTGCTCATTATGTGGTTCACACTTTTAGTTTGCAAAGTCTTTGTTCAGTTAAAATTGAGTCTCAAATTCATTTATATAGATCAGATTTTTATGATCTGGTACATATGTTAGATGAAATTAATTATGGCATTTACATTAATTAGCTTTTACACCTCTATTCCACGCCTTGTGGTCAAGGGTTTGAGTCCCACCATACGTATTTCACAAGCATGTACGAGAAGTTTTCTCCCAGTTAGTGATAGTAGCTATCTAGGCTATACGTCTGTACTTGTATTGTTTGATCTTTGCAGGTCCCGACAGTCCTATTGTAATAGTTGTAAATATAATACTTAAAAAATAATAATAATAATCATATAAGTTGTTTATGAAGGCTTTTATTTGGAAAATGCATGTGCAGTGTAATTAACATAATATCATGAGAATACTTTTGATCTTCTTACAAAAGCCTAAAATTAAGCTTCTCTCATACATTAAGCAATATTTTTTAATCCTATGAAAGCTCTACTGTAGTGATAGCTAAACGACACAAAAAATATATATATATAAAATCTTTTTTGGATTAAAAACGTTCTTTTAACCCGTAGAAAAGCTATTCCAAACATATACAATTTTTTTTTTTTTTTTTTTTTTTGACTATGTTAATGTTATGTACTCTAATCAGTAATCACATATAAGATTTCATTGTGTTGAAATTGAACGTTCTCAATTAGCAGTATATATGTATCAGTATCACCCACATTAACTTACACCAATTTCAGAAATTTTAGGCTGCTGCACCATTTCCTTGTGAAACATCAGAGCCTGAAGAAGGATTCTTGGGAATTCTGATCTCTACAAGTATGTCATTACTCAAAAACACCTCCATTTTTCTCCAATCTGCATCTTCTGGCAGCTCGAGCCTCCGAACGTACCCGAATTCCCACCATTGGCCACTTCTCCAGTCCTTTTTCATGGACTCTTTTATCTGCTTCCATTGCCCACTAATCTCCACAATCTTGTCATTTTCTACAAGGACTTGTACTTGATTCTTCCCTACTCCTGCTTCAACAACCAAACCAGTAATGTTTAGAGAACTAATCTCCACAAGGATTTTTTTGAACTTTCACAATATTTTGGGAAGTTATACGATCGTTGTTTGAATTTGGTCATTTGAAATTTCCCCTATTAAAAACTCTTAATTAAGAAAGTCAAAAAATCCTACAGGCCGAACCCTTGTCTGAAGACAAGGTAGGACTGTAGGATTGGCCATTTGGGTTATAACATCACGGGTCGACATGAACACAACCAGCCAACTTTTTTTGAAAATTTGTAATCCGATAAGATTATTATTATTATTATTATTTTTGAAAGGGTCCGATAAGATTATTTATTATTGTCATTTATGAACTATTAATTATACAAGAAAAAATAATTTTGGATTTTCGATCAAATTGGGGCGAGGGGCAGGTAGGATATCTACCCCAATAGGGCTTGCTCCGGCCCGTTTACATTGATGGAGGTTTAGGGCATGGACGAGGTAGAGGCTAACGGACCTCGATTCTAATATAACCCGTTGACATCCCTACTCTTAATAGACATATTGTTTTGTGATTCGCTATTGAAAATCAGTTTTCAAATAGTTGATATAAAGTTTTTTGATTAACTTGAATAGAATCTACAAGAAAACATTAAAACCAACAAAAATCAACTGATTTTTTAGATTGTAATTTGTATCCTAATACTATTTCTAAATTTTCAAATAGACATATTATTTTGAGATTTTATGTATATCTTGTTATTATTACAAACAAAGAACTGTATTTAGGATTTATATCAAACAGGTCCCTACAGATTGGAAAAAAACAGTAGTTTGGTCTTGTGACCCTCACCTGGTAGTTCTGCTTTCAGCACATAAGCCTGGTCTGTCTGAAGCCAATCCACAGTGGTCTGTCCAGTGCTCCGGAGATGAGACAACAAGATATCCGACTCAAATTCCCAGAGAGGAAAGGCATCGGAAGGATCGAAGAATTTTCCGAACAACAGTGGACTGAACAGAGAGCCATCACCAAACACTTTGTGCACTGTTGGATTACCCTGGCAGATAAACTTTTTGAACACATCTTCCCCTAACAAAACACACCATTTCTCAGGATTTTTTTGATCTTCTGTGTGATGATGAACTTCAATCTTCGTGGAACTACTAGACATTACAGACTAGAAAATCCAATTCCTGAAAAACTTCAGAAACTTTCCCTGGAGACAAGTTATGTGTCCTGGTGATATCTTTATAGTGTGAAACATAAATAAATAAATAAATAAAATAAGCTCTTTCAGAAAAAGCAGTGGGACAAATTCTCTTGGAATATTTGAAGGGCTGTAAAGTGAAAAAGAATATTTTCTTTCTAAGACTTTGGTAATCGGTGAGAAGATCATATGTATGTGCATTGAGATGCCATTTGGAAACCATTGAATTGCTTTTGTCTAAAAATTACAGATGATTTTGTGGACATGCATGGAAGTGCTCATAGTTTACTTTCAGATGAGAATCTTTGAGTATGCAGAATTTCTAGGGAAATTTTTGTATTAATTTCATGATGTTTGATTGAAATCGACAAAACTTTTTATTTTATTTTTTTGATAAAAAATAAAATAAAATAATTTGATGCTTCTTTTAAGAGTAGTTTGATAGATGTTTCCCCTAAAAGCATTAATGATCATCACTTTGTGGGGGTGATTGGTAAATACCTTTTTCCAAAGAAAACAAAAATGTTTTTGTATTAAAACATCTTGAAGAGACATTTGATGATGAAAAGTAAGTGTGAAAGGAATAAATTTGAAGGTAAGGTGCCTGCCCCTTTGCTCTTATCATCTTGCGTGCATATTCTTCTGTCTATTTTATATACTTTTCATACCTTTTTTTTAGTGGCACTAAAAGTTTTTTTTTTTTTTTAAAATAAAATTTACCACACAAAAATAAAGTTTTGTCATTTGTGTATAGTAATTTTTTTTTTTTTTTTTTTCAAAAGCAGGTTTAGTATATGCTTGCTGGCCACCTGAATTTCTGCCAATATTGACTTTAGTTAATTTGTAAAAATTATATCATCTCTTGTGATCTAATTGACAGTTGGGTGAATGTGATGTTTTGCAATATTTTGTATAAGATGTGCCAGTATCAAGTCTCTAGTACATTGGACTTAAATTTTGAATATTAATGTACAAGTGACAATATTTTACTTGGTCAACATACATATAGATGGATAGATAGATACCGTAAAACAAAAAATTTGTGAGAAAACAATTTGTGTTTGAAAATGGTGAGAATTGAAGTTTACTACATATACAAGTTATGAAAAACAAATTAAGAAAAAAAAAATTCAATATAAAATTTAACCCAATGCAATAAAATTATTTAATAAGAAAAAAATTACCTAGATACAATTGTAACAATTGTAAGAAAACAAATTATGTTTGGAAATGATGAGAGCTACACAAACAAGTTTTGAAAAAGAAATTCAAATAAAATCAATATAAAAATTTAATCCAATACAATTAAATTATTTTATAAAAAAACAATTAAAAAAAATTATCTGGATAGAGCTGTAACAATATTGGTGAGAAGACAACTTGTGTTTGAAAATGGTGAGAATTGGTGTTTACTGCATATATAAGTTATGAAAATGAAATTAAGTAAAAAAATTAAATATAAAAATTTAACCCACAATGGTGAGAAGAAAAATTATGTTTGAAAATGGTTAGAATTGCACAAACAAGTATTGAAAAAGAAATTCAAATAAAAGATGTTAAATATAAAAATTTAATCCAATACAATTAAATTATTTAATAAAAAACAATAAAAAAAATTATAGAGCTGTTAAAAAAAAAAAAAAAAAGTTGTTGAGTCGTAGAGTAATAACACAAACCACAGACTTGATATTATTATTTATTTATTTTTAAAAAATTGATATTAAATAAAGAAGGGTAATCTAGAGAATTAGTTGTTGATTTGTAGAATGTGTTGAGAGAGTGGGTTGAGAGAGTAAATTTAGCACTCCTCATAACGAAATTAAAAAAAAATAGAATCACAAGCACTGCAGAACAACTATTAGTCTATGACGATCAATAATTCTTTTTGACTAAGTTAAATATTAGACATGGAAATAAAGAGAAATATTTCTACATCAGTTAAATATATGCACGTTTTTATCATATATATATATATATATATATATATATATATATACACACGTAAATTTCTAAATAAAATAAAGCACCGATGCATTCGATGTCTATTTTTTCAATATTGAAATTAAGAAGAACACGGTGAAAGGTTTTTTGTTTTCATTATTTGGAAAAAAAAAAAAAAAATTTAAATTGCTGTTATAATCTCCCAAATCATCATTTAGATGTTTTAATTGTTTTTTTTTCCCAAATATTTTCTAAAAGCATTCTTATCTTGGCTACAAAACCCAACCATGGACTCTCATTCATCCGGCTTCTTTTCCAAAGTATTCTTATGATTACAACAATTCAGAAGTATTTTCATCTTCTTTTCTTCTCAATCTCCTTTTCTTATGATTACAACAATGTCTGGAAATCAAACCAGACATTTAAGCTTAAATAATACTTAAAGAAATTGTAAATTTATTGTTTCAGTGATAGTAACAAAAAAGATATTAGAGAAAGAGATTGAGAAAATAGAGATTAGAGATTTACAAAAACATATCTATCGTCTTTTGTTCTAGATATGAGAAAGTTAAGATTTTTCTAATTAAAAATGAGAGACGATGATATTAAATAAAGAAAATAAGGGTGGGGTGTTCAACTGTTCTTACCGTATGTAAATATATATTAATTTTTTCATAACAATTTTACCTTTTCTAAAAGTTATTTTAATAATAATTTTACTTGAAACTTGTTATTCCTCTAATTATTTTTTAGTTTTTAATCGTTAATGCCAAATTTTAAAAAAAAAAAAAAAAATTATTTGATTCATGTATTTAAATATAAATTTTAGTATTTGTTATAATTTTCATTATTTTTATTTTAGAAAACAATTTTCAAAAAATTCTACCAGACACAATTTTAATCTTGAAAAACATCTAATTTAATTTTTCTCTTGTTTTCATTTTAAAATTTTGTTCTGAAAAAAAAATATAAAACAAAAACGTTAACAATAAGATAATGAATAAATCAATAAAATATTAATTTAAAGAACTTACCTTGATAGAGATATTGAGAACATGAATCTTCAACCTGAAAATAATAATAATAATAATAAATGAATAAAAAATGAAAACCATGAAAATATCTGAAACTTAGGAAGAAAAAAAAAAGTTAAAAAGAGAAAAGAATTTGAAGAAAAATTTAGGATCTTTATAAGCAAAAGTCTCTTTTATAATGAAATCAAAAATCCAAGAGTCATACTTAGAAGGTAAATTAAAATGAGAAAAGCAAAAGTCAAATTAAATACATATTTGAAACACAATTATAAATATTAAATTGAAATCAATCATATTAAATCAGTCTTATCTTGAATTTAGCTTGACAGTTTAAGAATCCAACATATTCCATGTTAAGGTTGAATAAGAAAGAGTTATTATTTATATGCTTTATTATTATTATTATTATTATTATTATTATTATTAATTAAATTGATTTAATTGTAGCATTTATTTCTTTATATTTTGAAGAAAGGAAAAAAAACATCTAATAATAGAAGATATTAGGGGAATAGAAGATGCATTAGCGGTTTATAATTTGATGATAAGATCATATGGAAGCATCGGTCAAAGTAAGTGGGTTCAACATTGTGTTGTTTCCTCTATTGCGGCTGACTGCCACCGCCACGGTTGTTTGTAATATTTTCTTTCTTCAAAAAAAAAAATCATTTCAGAAGCTGCCAAAATAAGTGGGTTTTGCAACTTGTAACTTCTGTCATCTTCTAATCACTTCTGCGACTTGGTAAATATAAATTAGAGTTTAAAACAATTGTAAAAACCAAAAAACCAGATCCAAGATTAGAGAAATTCAAGAGAGATCACATTCATGGGCAAATACAAAAAAATTCAAACTCCTGTTTTGATGATTGCTCTGCTCTTCATCTTCACTATGGTTAACTGTAAGTGTCTACTGATCATTCAAATTAATTGGTTTTGAATTGATTATTTGTTTGTTAATGTTTTTGTTTGCTGTGAAAATATGGGTTCTTGGATGGAAAAGCAAGCTGTGAAAGGCCGTAAGTTGTTAATTTTTTTTTTTTTTTTTTTTTTTGGTGAAAATATTATATGATTTTGCAGTTGGGTTCTTGGATGGAAAAGCAAGCTGTGAAAGGGTGTACGTTGTTAGAATTGGAGATAGCTGCACCGCCATTGCACAGACATTCAATCTCTCTACCGCGACTTTTGTTTCCAGAAACCCAAATCTCAACTGTATTGAACTGTTTGTGGGTCAGTGGGTCTGCGTTAGTCCTTAATCAGATTGAGATTATTCTCAATTGATCGATCAACAAACATGTAAGTAAAATCAATCCAAAAATCAATCCAAAAATCAGATTTATTGATTATTTTTTTTGTTGTTGTTGAAAATATCAGATATATGCAGAAAATGACTAGCTCCATCCATGATTTATGCACAAATATTCTCTTACAGTGTGTTTGGTATGAGGGAAATATGGAGGGAGGGAGGGAGAGGGTTGGAGGGAGAGCAAATCCCTGTTTGGCTGGAGGGAGAAGTGAAGGGAGAGGAGGAGAGGAAGGAGATCTTCTCCCTCTCAGCCCACAAAAACCCATCCCCCCAGTTTGGGCGGATGAGAGAACGGAGGGAGATAAGATTGGAGGGGAATGACCGAAATACCCTCCAATTTTTTTAAGGGTAATATAATAATTTATACCAATTCATCTATCCAACCTTCCTTTCAATATCAAACAATATGGAGAATTGATGTTATCCTCTCCATCCCTCTACCCTCTCTCCCTCTTAATTCATCCACCCCTCGTATTATCCCTCCCTCCTACCAAGCATAGCCTTAGTTGTATATATTTATTTTATTTTGTAATGATTATATATATATATATATATATATATATATATATATATGTGTGTGTGTGTAATATTACCTCGAAGCATTCTTCAAACAAAATGGCACGAAGTCTTGTTAAATCACCTGATATCAAAATTAACAATTGATATTATTCTCAATTGATCGATCAACAAACATGTAAATAAAATCAACACCAGCCGGGAATCAATTGATAACAAAATCAATCCCAAAATCAATTGATAACAGAATCAACATCAATCCCCAAAACACTCAGCTGGGAATCCCAAAACAATTGATAACAAAATCAATCCCAAAAACTCTCAGCTGGGAATCCTATCAAATACCTTTTAATTGCAAAATCTGGGTGGGATCACAAAACACAACCCAGACGAAGAACCCAACCAATAAAGAAACCCAGCAGCCAACAAGGCAAAAAGGCAAAAAAAACAGAACAGAATAGAGCTTAGAAGCTGAAATAGAGCTTGAAAAATAATCTAAGCTGAAGAAGAAGAAGAAGAAGATCGGAAGAAGAGGAGATCGGTGGGTTGATCTGCGTTTGGAGGAGCAAATCGGCGACGAAGGAGCAGATCGGCGGCGGCGGCGAAGAGAAAAAAGAGAGAAATGAAGAAAATATTTTTTTTTCGGTGCAAATGAAGAACACTTTGAAATGTTGAGAATGTGGCGCCAAATGTATTTATATATATATATAATACTTGACCACGTGGCAGCATAGTGACCAAGTAAAGCATATCAAATGGGGTTAACAGTTAACTAAAGGAGAAAATCTTCCATGGTCAGTCTCATATCTGACGGACCAATGAAAGTTTGACACTTTGACATATGGCAAAACTATTAAAACAAAACTTTATTTGTCTGATCTGTGGGACTGACCAATTGTATAAACGAAATAGATCCAAAATTTTTGCTATTACTTATTTATTTTTTTCGAAAATAAATATGTATGCATGTTCCCAATTCCCATTCCTCGGTTATTCTCCCTCACCAGATACTCATCTGCATATTCCATTAGCTTCTCGTTCTTCTTCTCAATCCTTAAGATTAAAAAGATTTCAACAGTAGCTTCTCTTCCATTTTTTTTTTCTTTTAGTGAAAGATTTATATCTTTTCAATGCAGAGCACACCAAACACCAAATTTTTAGTTCACAAACAAAAACAATTTATTACTAATTCATACTCTTTATTTCATCTTAAAAAATGAAAAATAATTATATGTATTTTTCTTTTTTTCATGATTACATGAAGTTGAGATGTAAGAGCAAGAGGAAAAAGAAAAATCAAAAAACAAAAAAAAACAAACTGTGAAAAGAAAATGAATATCAAAAACTGGAAAAAAAAAAAAGAAAAAAAAATATTTGGGAAAGAGATGTTGTGGGCTTGTGGCGTGTGTTGGGAGGGAAGAAACAAAGAGAAAAATAAGAAGAAATCAAAGTATATGTTATTTGTAAAATAAAGAGAAAAATAAAATGAAAGAGAAGTTTAAAAGAATTTGATAAATGAATGTCAAAGTATAATTCTCTTTCCTTTTTAGGAAAGAGAATTAGAGCGCGTCCTGTAATGTTTTTCAAAGCTGTTTTTTTTTTTTTTTTCAAAAATAAAAATAAAAATAAAAACAATGTTTTTTGTTACAGTTTCGAAATCCAAAAATGCGTCTGGTAGCATATTATGGAATCTGTATTCCGAATATGAAAACGTAAAAAACGCGTCTGGTAGCATATCCTGGAACTTATATTCCGAATAATTTAAATATTAATTATTATTTTTTAGACCAGATCAATCTCTGGTTTATGAATCATCATCATCATCACTATTTTTTTTTCCCAATTTATAAGACTAAATCAATCTACTTAAATAAATAAATCAATCAATCAATCATCATTAATCTCTATCATTTTTTTATCTCCATCCATCCAATCATCACCAATTCATCTAAAAATAAAAAATAAAAAACAATTCTGGGCATAAAAGCATGAATCAAATCTGTCATCACTGACATTTTTTTTTTTTCACCAAATCACTTTCTCATCTAATCACTTAAAAAAAATTCTGGGGATAAAAGAAGATCAACAAAAAAATCCATAAAAAACCCATTAAAAAACTCACATACATTCATCAACTCATCAAATCACTTTCTCTCCACCACCAAATTACACTTTGTCAAATGGCCAGATTCAATGGAGAAGATGGCCAGAATATGATGGGATTTGCAGTGGCTGGCAGCGGATGGAGAAGGGGGAGGACGGGCGATAGCCGGTGGTCCAGAACGGTGTCACCGGAGCTCCGGTCTTGGAGGAGCAAATCAGAGAAGAAGAAGAAGAAGAAGAGTGGGGAGGATGGGCGACAGCCGATGGTCCAGATCGGTGTCACCGGAGCTCTGGTCTTGGAGGAGCAAATCAGAGAAGAAGAAGAAGAAGAAGAGTGGGGAGGATGGGCGACAGCCGATGGTCCAGATCGGTGTCACCGGAGCTCCGGTCTTGGAGGAGCAAATCAGAGAAGAAGAAGAAGAAGAGTGGGGAGGATGGGCGACAACCGATTCTGGTCTTGGAGGAGCAAATCAGAGAAGAAAAAGAAGAAAAGTGGGGAGGACAGGCGACAGCCGGTGGTCCAGATCGGCATCGCGGGAGCTCCGATCTTGGAGGAGGAAATCGGAGAAGAAGAAGAAGAAAAGTGACGATGAAGAAGAGAGAAGCAAAAGAAGAAAAAAAGAAAAAAAAATGTGAGTTTTTTATTTAGAGTGAAAAACAAAATGAAAAATATCAAAAAGTTGTTTTGGAAATTTTTCACTTTTAACACTGATGTTGCTTTTGTTTTTGTTTTTGTTTTTGTTTTGAAAATAAAATGGAAAACAAAATAGAAAACGGTAACGAACGTGTATTCGAAATCGGATTTGGAAAATAAAAACAAAAACATCCTTATAAAAGGGTACCGGACAGTCCCTTAAGCTCTTGATTTCTGAAGTCTATTGTTTATTAAATTTGTAGGGAATTCAATTGTGTAGACCCCACTCATAAATTAGGAACTTGATCCCTTCCATGTTAGGTTCCTTTCTTTTATTTAGATTCACTCATTTGCTAAAATATTAAATATAGACACATGTTTATATTTAAACGTTAAACTTGTTATATCATAGAAAATATTTTACAAATCTATACACTTATAAGTATAATTGATACTAGACAATGATATTAGAATATTAAAGTTGTAAATCTGGATATCAAATTTTAGTAAATTAACACGGATTTTGTAATCACGAAATCGGCAATCACATAACCAATAGTAAATTCCAATAATATATCGTAACACTTAGAGAATCCCTTCCTCCACATCTCACTCAACAAAACTTTCTTCCATTGCGATCGTGCCACGACACGATTGTGCCACAAAATTTTTACATGCATGTGCATCCTAGGCATACTAGACTCTCTCTTTCTCCTCTCAAACAACAATGGCAACATTTTTCTCTCTCTATCTTTCTCTTTCTCTCTCTAAAAAAGCAACAATGGCATAATATGGTAATTAAACCCAAATACAGACCTCATTTATAACAACACTCATCTCTTCATTTTTAATAACAATAATAACTACATATATATGCTACCACGACATCGTTTTTTTTTAATAAAGTTATCTCAATAGTTCTTTATCTAATTAGTTCAAATATTACAATAAAAATATGTTAATTATTATCATTATAGTGTTATCAGTAATATAAAATATATTTTTTCATAATAAAAAAATATATATTTCATCATGTTTTATACTCAAGGGTATTTTTGTAATCAATTATGTATCATTCCAATTCCTTAGTTTAAGTAAACATTAGAAATGGAATAAATTTGATTCTGTTTTCGATTTCTAAATTGTTAGTAAACAATGGAATATAATTTAGTAACTTGATTCCGATTTCCCTCCATTCTCTTTCCAATCAAACTTGATTCCGATTCCATCCATTCCTGATTAGTAAAAAATCATTCCCATTATGAGTCTATGACCATTGATCTCAGTTGCTTCTTCTTTCAATAGTTATTTCAGGAAATTTTTTTGTTGAAATATATTAATCTAAAATTTCAATAATATATATATGTTTCGAGGTTTTTAGAGAGATTGAATTTGAAAGCACCCCATCACCCAACATAACAATAATAATTGAGATTCTGTGTCTAACTTCCTTGCAAAGATTTGAAATTATAATTTTAGATTTTTAATTAAAAATCACCCTAACATTTCTTAATGAAGGAATTTTGCAATGGTCCCAAAGTAATGAAAATTTGATAAAAATGTAAGAAAGGATATATAAGATAAAATCAAAGAGAAACTTGCAAGAAGTTACACATGCATGGACTCGGAGTTGGATCATATGATTCATATATAGTGGTGGCATTCAAACACTCGCTAATAGCAAGCACTACAATTGTCCAGAAAAAAAATTGCAATTGGAATCACCATTAATCTGTTCATCACCAATTCACCATCACCCACAACATCATCTAAAAGCATTGTCTTCTCCAGAAAAATAAACCTAAAATTGAAACACAAAAAAAAAGAACAAAAAAAAAAAGAAATTGGAGTCACCATTAATCTGTTCATCACCGTCACCCGTAAAAACATTATCTTCTCTATAAAACTAAACCCAAATTGAAACAAAAAATATATTTGAAATTTAAATCACCGTCGTCTGTTCATCACCATCTCCAGCAATTCTGTCGCACCAGAGATGTCGACGGCGAGGAGACGATGTCGACGAAATCTCGATGAATCCGGGATGAAATCTCGCGAAATCTCTCAATACTTTCGGTTCGGCAATGGAGACGATGTCGACAACGAGGGATGAAGGATGGTGACGCTCTCGGCGGCGAGAGATGAAGGATGACGATCTCTCGATGTCGGCGGTGAGCGGGAAACGGTGGCTAATTTGGAGCTTGAGTTGCAGAGATTCATTAATGAAGATTGAGTTATTGAGTTGACTCAGCAACTTAGAGTTGAGAAGAGCGAGTTGACTCGGTAACTTAGTATTAGATAAATGAGTTGACTCAATAGAATATATTTTTTTAAATTATATATATATATTCTATATTTCTATGCTTTATATTTGTATTTTCAGTTTAAACAAAAAATAATAAGTAGTAAAAAAAAAACTATTTGAATAATATATTACATATTAACAATTACGTCCATTTTAGTCATTTTCCATAATCAATTAAAATTTACTAAACATTTTTTCATTATTAATTTTTCTTAAATTGATTGTTTATAGAGTCAATTTACCAAACAGATATTGACTTATGTTATAAGTTGATTGTTCATTAAGTTAATCTAAAAACAGTTTATTTCAGAAGCAAAACAATCTCAAACATAGCCTTTAATCCCTTGCACGATCGAATAGCCATATTCAAAACATGAAAAGGGTCCATAAAAGGGGCAGTGGAGGCCGGAGGGTGGAGCACCATTGCAGTTGATATATGGCAGTATGGCACCATTGCATTTACTGTTATATAATTATTTATTGGGAGAATTGTAAATAACTCCTTAACTTTTGATTAAATGCCAAATTAAACCCTCTGATTTGAACAATTATCAAAAACCCTCTACTATTAGTTAACTGTTAGTTGACCGTTAGTTGACTTTATAAATATCAAATATTACAATTTAAATCATTTATTATAAATAGAATAAAAAAGAAAAATATAATAAAATTATATACTAATAATAATAAAATAAATTTCATACAAAAATATTTTTTTATATTTTAAAATAATTTTTTTTGTTTAAATTTTGTAATGATTTTATTGTTTTGTTATAATATGTTTTTATATATTTAATTTTCTTTAAAATAATATATTTTTTTTCTAACATATTTTTAGTATATTTTTTCATTAATTTTTTAGTTCATTTATAGAAAAAACCACTTAAATAATTATATTTCATTAGATTTAATTAAAGTCAACTAACAGTCAACTAATGGTAGAGGTTTTTTTACTGATTGTTTAAACTAGAGGGTTTTATTTGACATTTGATCAAAATTCAGGGAGTTATTTGCAATTCTCCCTTATTTATTCTATATATGACGTGGAACCTTCTCTTATATTATCTCATTTATGGGCCCTACTTGTTTTTTTTTATTACGATATCTATCTATCTATCTACCTATCTAGATCTGGTATTTTTTTTGAAGTTTTTTTGCCATTGGTAGAATTCGAGCCGCTAACTTGGAAATCATTTACCTAAATCACAAACTTGTCTATCTACCAGCTGAACTACGCCCCTGGGGACAAAAATTTATTCAACTATCATTTCAATATATATTCAACAACCATATATCATATTTCCCAAACCAAAACCTATAGTTGATTTTGACCTTAGACTATATCACGTTATATCTTTTGCTGGGGGCGGTTATTAGATAAGTTAATTACATAATTAAATATTACGTCAAGGTGGCTTGACAATATATGTCTACAAACACACATATATAATAATAATAATAATAATTACATAATTAAATAGAAAAAATGTTATACGTTGAGAATTAATGGGAAATTAGAAACTATCCATATGCTACTGTTTTTTTTTTTTTTTTTTTTTTTTGGATGTTACAACAACTACCGGGACCAGTAAGATTAGAATCCAAAGCACGGCCCGGAACACTGCTCCCACTATCGGGGAGAGAGCACCCACACTCAAGGTGGGACAAATAATGTATATATATACATACCAAGGTCAAGGTTTGAACCTTGGTGGTGGAGCACCCTTAGGGAGACTCCAACCACCAAGGCAATGGGCCATTGGTGCTACTGTTTTCTTTATTAATTGCTTTTTCAAAGTCAAATGTAATATTTTTTTTTAATTTTTTTTTGCATTCATATAAGGAAAGATGGGCATTCTTGGAATTATATTTAATATATATATATATATATATATATAGTCTTTCATAAGGATCCCTTATTTTAATTTCGGTAAGGACCACCATGAAATCACATCGATTTGAATGAATTTTAATATGAATTTTTTTGTGGATGATAAGTTCATCGAAATCTACCTATGAATAAAATTTGAAAATATTTCAACTACTATAATTATTTATCCCGATTATTTTAAGTATGAAGGCATTGGAAAAATGGACTAAACATAGGAAATTCAAGAAAAATAGTTTTAGTACATGAAAAATTCTCAAATTTTATTAATATGTAGATTTCGATAAACTTATCATCCACACAAAAATTCAGATCAATATTCATTCAAATCAGTATGATTTCATAGTGGTCCTAACCAAAATTAAAATAAGGGATCCCATATGAGACTCACTCACTAAGTCACTATATATATATAAATATATATACAAAAAAGTTTATGATTACCTAGTATTCAACCAATTACTAACCCAAGATTGTAGACTTTTATTAAAGGGATACTTAAAAAAAAAAAAAAAAAAAAAAATCTACTTTGGGTTTTTGGTCAAAAACCACTCTCTAGTTTCGTTTTTTGCCAAAAACAACCCTCTAGTTTTTTAATGACCAAAAACCACCATGTTTTTTAATTTATTTTTCAAAAACCACACTACTATTAACATTTTAAACCAAATATACCATTTTACACCTATATTCAAATTATAAAAAAAAAAAAAATTCAAAGCAAATAATATTCAATAAAAAAAAATATATCAATTAACAAAACTATATAAAAATATTATTTTTCTCTCCTTCCATTTTCTCTCCTCTCTCCTTCTCACTGTAGTTCATTCTCTCTCTCTCTCTCTTGTTGCAGGTGGGATGGTGGCTGGGTGTTTTGTTGTGGTCTGGGGTGGTCATTGGGTGGCATGGCTGTTGATTGGAATTTTAGAGGAGAGAGAGGCGTTAGGATTTGGTGGTGTGGTTGTTGATGGCGTTGGATTGGGTAGTGACAGACTTGGCAAAGCACCACAAAAACTCAGCCACCATCAGTCTTTTTTGGAGAGACAGAGAGCGAGGGATCCAGGGATTGAGAGAGAGAGAGAGAGAGAGAGAGAGAGAGAATGGAGAAAGAAAGGAGATTATTTTTATTTTTTAATTAATATATTGTGTATAAAATAATGTATTTGATTATTTATTTATTTAATACTAGTGTGTAGCCCGCGCGGGCATTGTAATATATAAATTACAAATATTATTTATGAAATTTATAATAAAGAAAAAAATAATAATTAAAATAATACAAAAATACTCCTAAATCAAAAGTGTATGTTTGCAATTCCATGGTGTGCCACCGTTACACCCCTAACTTCGAGTATGGCTGGCAGGGGTAGAAGGGGAATGTAGTGGATGCACAAATCGGTTGGGGGCTAGAGCCGCTCCCCTAATGAGCCCAAGGCAGGGCGAAACCAGTCAGTCTCGAGAAATAGGCACTAAATGAGAAGGCTGGCCCCAAGAGGTGGGGCGCCGCACAGGTTGTGTTTCATGTGAGATATTTGCCCTGTGACAGCCTCTAATATTTCGACAATAGTGGTGGTGCCACCGGCTAGAATACTTGAATGTTAAAAGAGGTCTTTATTTTTTTGTTCACATACAAAGACCTATTTGTGCTTAGCACAAATATCCATTTTATCCATTTTGAACCTTCTATGATTTCAACTGCCTCTCGGGTAAAAAAAAAAAAAAAAAAACATATTAGAGTTAAAGGGTTTAACATCAGTTACATGCATAATAATTTATATGGTCATTATTTAACTTAATGGTCCAAAATATTGGATGTATTGGCAATCAAAAATAGTTATGGGGTATTTCTCTAAATTTTATTATTTATCATCTCCGACGACCGAAATCCATCCTTAATATGTTTATAATTTCTATTTATTAGCAGACATACCACCTACCAAAACTAGGGGTGGACACAAAGTTCAAAACCGAACCGAATCGAACCAAAAAAGGGTGTTCGGTTCGGTTCATATGATCAATTCGGTTTAAACCGGTTTAAAAAAATGAAAACCGAATTTTTTTCGGTTTAAACCGGTTTAGGTGTTCAAAAACCGGTTTGAACCGAATAAACCGCATATATAAACAAATAAATAAAACCCTAACTCTCTTCTTTCACATTTCTGACTTCTCTTCTCTCATCTCTGCCGACTGCCTCTGTTCTCAACTTCTCTTCAACTCTTCAACTGATCGCTCAACGTCTGATCTGCTCCACCGCCTGTCTGAACTCTGTTCCTCGACATCCGATCTACTCGTACAAGGTTTGTTTGTCAACGCCCGTCTCTTCTTCTTTTGCTAATTTTCTTCTTCTTTTTCTAATTTTCGTCCGATCTGCTCTTCTTCAGCTCTTCTTCAATGAGACAAAGCTTTAAAGGTTGGTTCATTTTTCTTTTTCTGTCTCTCTCTCTCTCTCTATCTACCATTTATTCTTGTTTTCTTGTGGTTTCTTTGAATATATTTATATAATATTGTTTTTATCATAACCACATACAAAATTATATACTTTGATTGATAATCTGAGGTGGGTTTGACCAGTTTTTCTGATGTATACCTGTGTATACATCAAATTTTCCAGATTAGTGGGTTCTAATCAGTTTTGGGTTCAAAGTTAAAACTTTTTAATGTCTCATGTTAGTTTTTATCATTTTTAAGCTTCTGCAAAAATCCCCTATTGAATTTCTATGTTTTCTTTAAGTTGGTGTCAATGCAAGAAAGGCATGTCGTTTTTTGGTAGATATTCTAAATTGTGGTTGCTTCATGTTCTTATTTCAGTTGTGTCTTGTCTTGGGCGGGGGGTTCAATTTAAGGAAGCTAATGGTAATTTTGAAGGCTCTGGTACTAGAGCTTATTATGCATAGGTAGATATAGGACATGAATGAGTAAAATGTTTTTAAATCAAGGATTTGTTTGACAAGGAGCATTTACTATCTATCTTGTTTTAATGTGCTCGTTATGTGCTCGTTAACTATCTTGTATGCTTGTGATGTAAACGAGTCAAGTTTATGGGATTTGTGTGACAATGAGCATTTACTATCTTGTGTGCTCTATCTTGTACTAGAGCTTACTATGCTGTTATGTGCTGTTTTAATGGGATTTTTGTTGGTTTCTTCAATTTCAAAATATATGAAATGAAAGTAAGTTTAGTTCAAGTTCATATTTTGTTGCTGTGACAACTTGATAAGAATTCTGTCTCGTGTAGTAATTATGTATCTTCGAAAATTGGATTGCTTGTTTGATACTTTGATCATGGATAAAAGTGGATTCTATTTCTTACTTGTGACTTACATACCATGTTATATGTTTTCCACTGCAGCAAGCAAATGAGAGCACAAGAAAGCAAGCCATGAAGGAGTTTTTATTTTTGTTGTATTGTAATTTTGATTTGGAGTTTTTATATTAGTTGTATTGTAATTTTGATTTGGAGTTTGGATTTTTGATTTAGAGTTTTTATCTTTGAAGAATATGTGATATGTCAGGTATGTTTCATGTCTATTTGACTATGAAACTTGTGATATGTCAGGTATGTGTTTTTCTTTGGTTTGATTTCAGTATTTTTTTTAGGCTTGGGCTATTAAAAATTATGAAATTTGGGCCAAAATTAGAATCTCACAACCCATCAAATTGAAAAACATATTAAAACTCATTAAGCTCATAAGGCCCATTAGGCCCAAAACCGAAATGAACCGAACCGAACCGAACCGATTAAAATCAGTTCAGTTCAGTTTGGTTACTGTTTTTTATTCGGTTTAAACCGGTTCAATTTTGAGTAAACCGAAATATTATCGGTTCAATTCGGTTTTATCCAAAACCGAACCGAACCGTGCCCACCCCTAACCAAAACAATTATTGTTTTAATTCACTCATTCTCTGTGTGTCAAAATGATGATAGATTACAACTTCCGAAAAGTCAAGAGCACATATAGTTATTTAATGAATTGATTCTTATTTGTTTCAATGAATGAATGCTATTGATTTGGTTTTGGTTTTGTTAATGCATTTAAATCTAGCGCTCACTGCACATCACCTCTTAGTAAAGATGGTTGTGCACCTCCTTTCCACACCTAGTGGTTAGGGGTTCGAATCCCACCATGCGCATTTTACAAACATGTGTGGGGAGTTTTCTCCCGGTTTGTGGGAGCAGCCCTTTCTTCGATTGTGAGAATTGTAGTTCATATGTAACCTCTCCCCGATAGTGGGAGTAGTATTCCGGGCCATTCTTGTAGAGTCTGATTAATCTCACCGAGTCCCGACAGTAGTTGTATTTCAAAAAAAAAAAAAAATCTAGAGCTCCCTCACGGCGATATGTGGTGCTGTGAAAATCTATTATTATTATTATATATATATATATATATATATATATATATATATATATATATATATATATATATATATGATTACTGTATTAGTAAAAGGACTCTCCGGTCCTCACCTTCATTTTTCAACACAATTTTCATAATTGCAATTACACCATGTTGCCTATTGATTTGGTTTTGTTAATGCATTTAAATCTAGAGCTCCTTCATGATGACATGTGGCTCTGTGAAAGTCTATTATTATATAAACTAGTGTTTAACCTGTGCATCATCCTTCATGATGACATGTGGCTCTGTGAAAGTCTATTATTATATAAACTAGTGTTTAACCCGTGCGATGCACAGGTTTTGTTAAAAAATATTTAAAATTTAACTTTACTTTTCTCTCAAATATATCTTTTCAATTTTTTATTTTTTTTAATTTCTCATTTCATAATATAATTTAACTATTTAGATTACTCTTTAGCTCAATTTGGGATCACACTTTAAGATTGGAGCCTAGTTTGATGTGGAGGTTAACAATGTTGCAGTTCCACTTGCAATGAAGCAAGTGAAGGCCAAAATTATGAGTAACACATTTTTCATAGTCATGATTAAATGTAATATCTCAATGTGTTGTCAATGTTTGTGTGAGAAGATAGCTCTTGATCGTTATTTATAGAAATGTCAAGGAAGAGGAGAGGATATGATCACTCACATGACTGGTAATGATGTGATTAATTGGTGTATAGGAGAATTTGAATGTTGTTTGAGTTATTCTAGATGTTTAATTAATGGGAAGATTAATGATATTTAAATTTGAGTGGCTTTCGAGCTAGAAGTAAAATGAATTATTTGAATGGTTTTTGAGCTAGAATTAAAATGAATTGCATTAATATAAATAGATAAAGGGAATTCGATTAAATCGGATTTAATTAAATGGCTATGGGCACAATTACGTTTACAAATACATCACTATAACTCATTCATTTAAATTGTATTAGATTTGCATAATTTAAATGAATTGATTATATTGATGTCACATCATTTGAACATCAAGTATGAACAAAGTAGCATTACTCTTACGTTTATATCAATGATAAGCTAGCAATCGTGATTAATAAATAGATATTAATCTACTTATGAATATGACTTTATCCGGTAGTAAACTCTTAGGTACCCAAGATATTTTACCACTCTTTAAAATTCATAATCGTAATCCGTAAGAGTGGCATTGGATACAAATTAAACTCAGATTCCATATATAATTAATATAGATTAATAGACTTTTCAAACTCAACCAAAATTAGTTATTTATTTATTTTTATTTTTAAATCTTTGAATTTGTAGACTTAGATTAAAATCTAATGTTTATAACCGAGTAACATTGCTATTTACATCAATTTATACAAGATTATATAAAAGATAATTAAATTGACATAATTGAATATGAAAGGTTTTTTTTTTTCTTTTGAATAAATTGAACATGAAAGGTTAACTTTGGGATTTTATTATTTTTAATTAATTATGTTGTTGACACTTGATTTTCATCTATTAATTAATAAGAATAAAATAAAATAATTAATAGTACATAAAAATCAAGAGTCATTCCCATAATTAATGGGATAATGAATACAAATCAAGAGACAATTACATAACTTACTAATAATACTTATTAAAAAATATAATTAATAAGAATTCAAGGCTTGTCTTTTATACCTACCAAATACTATAATATATATAACTAAATAAAAATAATTAATAATTATAAATCAATTATAGGTTTAGTTAATAGTATTGATTCATTATCCAATTAATTGCCTTTTGATTGTCCAGATTCATATCCCACCAACATACAACTAACTCAATAAATCAAATAAACATAAAACAATTACAATGACTCATCATTTCCAATAAACTCAATAGCCATATTAAAAAATAAATAAATAAATAAATAAAATAAAATAACTTTAACTGTGAAGATAAGGAATTTGAAGTGTATCACAGTAGCATCCAAGTATGCTGTCTTCCCTGATACACAAACCATAATCAAGATTTTCGATGAATATTGATCATAATTTGATAATTGTTTCCTATAAAACCATAATCATTAAAAAAAAAAAAAAAAAAAAATCACAATTCGGCAATTATAAAAATAATAAAAAATCGAAACTAAAAATATAAAAATCATATAATATTTGAAAGAGTGGACTTACCGGAGACAATGTGAAAGAAGAAGAATTTTTTTCTTTTTATTGGCAGCTAATTTGTGGTCTCTGTCCATAAATCAAATAAAAAAAATTCAAATTTAGTAGCAAGTTATATCTTTATAAAGGGAGCGATTCAACAGCTTTATGTGTGAGCATTTTGTTTTATATGCAATAGTTTACATTAGAAGAAACCAATATCATGCCCTTAAAACCTCAAAATTTTAAATGAACATTTTTATCTTCATATCATGAAACAACAATTAAAAACCAAGTACAATTCTTATTCACTTAATGACGTTCAAAAACAACAAATTTAGAAAGTAAAAGAAATTAAAAAAAAAAAGAAGAAGTTGAAATCACCTGGTCTCAGCTTCAAGAAAATAAAAAATTAATGTACTATAAAACTTCACATGAAAATTAATGTACCAGAAGCAATAAAAATTTAGGAAAAAACTTAATAAAAGAAACAACACACAAAATTACCTGGATCGTCATTGCTTTCTTGTTTATGTTCAACTGGCTTCCTGCAAAAATTTAAAAACAAATTTGCTACAATAGTACAATTTTTCAAATTTAATATATAAAGCATTAGAATTATTTCAATTTCTCAAGAACAAAAAAATAATAATTGAGTATTTAATTAACCTTTGCCGGCGACTCTTTGATTCTCCAACTTTTTTTCACATGCCATCATGCCATCATAGACTTTTGTGTTTAGTTACATTGTAAAGCTGTATATATATAAATAAAGAGAGATAAAATCTAATAAGACTTCGGTTTATAGAAGATGAATGGTTTGCAATTAGTCATCATAAAAAATAATAATTAACAATTATGATATGTTTATCATGAGTACATGAATATAATCAGTTACCTAAAACTGATGGGGATTATAATGAGATGAAAGATCAATGCATTACATAAATAACAATTCACAATTATGAGATGAATGATTAATGCATTTATGGATATTATAATTGAATATTATATTTATCTTTAAAAAAATATATAATAATAAATTAATAGAATAATTGAAATGAATTAACCATATTTAATATAAAACTTCTCTCACAGCGATATGTAGCGCTGTGAAACTCTATTATTATATATATATTAATTAATTAATTAGTTATTTAATATTTAACTTGTTGGAAAATGAAACAATTGATATAATATAGTTATGATTATTTAATGGTCATTATATTCATGAATGCATGCATTATGCATATAAGGTATTTGTTATATTAGTAATCTCACAACATTAATTAGTTTAGAATGTTGAAATTAAAAACCGTAGAATACTCCAATGACCATACATTGGATCTATCCCTTGGAATTTAGCTTATCATTTAATGACCTCAAAGTGGCTGTATAATTTTTATATATTATATAATTATATATGCATACAATTAATTCTATATATTATATTATTAAATTGATTATAATTAATAATTAATAAAAATTTAATGTCAAAGCTCTCTAACGACGCCACATGTCAATGTGAGGTTCCATTTTACTATATTATATAGATACTAGTGTGTAACCCGTGCGATGCACGAGCTTTGTTAAAAAGATATTTAAAATTTACCTATACTTTTCTCTCAAAGTACATTTTCAATTATTTTTCTTAATTTCTCATTTCATAATATAATTTAGCTATTTAGATTGCTATTTAGCTCAATTTGGGATAGTTTTTATGGACCATTCTCCCTTTAAGATTCAATTAATGTGTCGAGTGCACTAAATGATTTTTTAGGCTCAATATAATAAGTATTACATGATAATCTCAATAATTCAGTTGTTTCAAATTCTACTCAAAAGCCACTATAAAAGTCATCCATAAGTATTACATGATAATCTCAATAATTGAAATGTTTCAAATTCTAACGAAAAACCATCATAAAAGCCAAATGAGAAAAATCTGAGGATTTTAATTGTATTTAATGGAGATGTTATTTATGTATTTTTGACCAATAATGTTAATTGCTAAACATTTCACCTACAATCCCAACATTTCCATCCCAACACACATGGCAGCTGAAGTGTCACTTGGTGAGTAGACACACATTAATTGATACTAATCTCTCTTATCCATGTAATTCACTCACCAATTAATGTTTGTCCACTCACCAAATGACACCTCAACTGCCACGTGTGTTGGGATGAAAATGATGGGATTATAGGTGGGATGTGTAGCATTACTAATTTTTGACTAAGTTAAATATTAATTAGACATGGAAATAAAGAGAAATGCTTCTACATCAGTTAAAATATATGCACGTTTTCATCAAATATATATATATATGTAAATTTCTAAATAAAATAAAGCACCGATGCGTTCGATGTCTATTTTTTCAATATTGAAATTAAGAAGAACACGGTGAAAGGTTTTTGTTTTCATTCTTTGGAAAAAAAAATGTTGTTATAACCTCCCAAATCATCATTTAGATGTTTTAATTGTTTTTTTTTTCCCAAATATTTTCTAAAAGCATTCTTATCTTGGCTACAAAACCCAACCATGGACTCCCATTCATCCGACTTCTCTTCCGAAGTACTCTTATGATTACAACAATTTAGAAGTATTCTCATCTCCTTTTCTTATGATTACAACAATGTCTGGAAATCAAACTAGACATTTAAGCTTAAATAATAGTTAAAGAAATTGTAAATTTATTGTTTCAGTGATAGCAACAAAAAAGATATTAGAGAAAGAGATTGAGAAAATAGAGATTAGAGATTTAAAAAAACATATCTATCGTCTTTTGTTCTAGATATGAGAAAGTTCAGATTTTTCAAATAAAAGAGACGATGATATTAAATAAAGAAAATAAGGAAGGGGTGTTCAACTGTTCTTACTATATGTAAATATATATTAATTTTTTCATAACAATTTTACCTTTTTTAAAAGTTATTTTAATAATAATTTTACTTGAAACTTGTTATTCCTCTAATTATTTTTTAGTTTTTAATCGTTAATGCCAAATTTTTTAAAAAATAATTCATTTGATTCATGTAATTAAATATAAATTTTAGTATTTGTTATAATTTTTATTATTTTTATTTTAAAAAACAATTTTCAAAAAATTCTACCAAACACAATTTTAATCTTGAAAAACATCTAATTTAATTTTTCTCTTGTTTTCATTTTAAAATTTTGTTTTGAAAAAAAATATATAACAAAAACATTAACAATAAGATAATGAATAAATCAATAAAACATTAATTTAAAGAACTTACCTTGATGGAGATATTGAGAATATGAATCTTCAACCTGAAATAATAATAATAATAATAATAAATGATTAAAAAAATGAAAACCATGAAAATATGTGAAACTTAGGAAGGAAAAAAAAAAGTTAAAAAGAGAAATGAATTTGAAGAAATATTTAGGATCTTTATAAGCAAAAGTCTCTTTTATAATGAAATCAAAAATCCAAGAGTCATGCATAGAAAGTAAATTAAAATGGGAAAAGTAAAAGTCAAATCAATTACACATTTGAAACACAATTTCAAATATTAAATTGAAATCAATCATATTAAATCAATCTTATCGTGAATTTAGCTTGGCAGTTTAAGAATCCAACATATTCCACGTTAAGGTTGAATAGGAAAGAGTTATTATTTATTTGCTTTTATTATTATTATTATTATTATTATTTACTAAATTGATTTAATTGTAGCATTTATTTCTTTATTTTTTGAAGAAAGGAAAAAATCATCTAATAATAGAAGATATTAGGAGCAGTCATATTTGATTGATTACAATTAAAAGTTTAAGAATCGAACATATTCCACATTGAGATTGAATAGATGTGCTCAACATGAATGCATTAGCGGTTAGCCTTCAAAGTAGAAAAGTAGTTTAAATTTTGATGATAAGATTATGGATGCATCAGTCAAAGAGAGATTACATTATGGACCCACGTTAAGGTTGAATAGGAAAGAGTTATTATTTATTTGCTTTTATTATTATTATTATTATTATTTACTAAATTGATTTAATTGTAGCATTTATTTCTTTATTTTTTGAAGAAAGGAAAAAATCATCTAATAATAGAAGATATTAGGAGCAATCATATTTGGTTGATTACAATTAAAAGTTTAAGAACCGAACATATTCCACATTGAGATTGAAGAGATGTGCTCAACATGAATGCATTAGCGGTTAGCCTTCAAAGTAGAAAAGTAGTTTAAAATTTGATGATAAGATTATGGATGCATCAGTCAAAGAGCGATTACATTATGGACCCACGTTAAGGTTGAATAGGAAATAGTTATTATTTATTTGCTTTTATTATTATTATTATTATTATTTACTAAATTGATTTAATTGTAGCATTTATTTCTTTATTTTTTGAAGAAAGGAAAAAATCATCTAATAATAGAAGATATTAGGAGCAATCATATTTGATTGATTACAATTAAAAGTTTAAGAACCGAACATATTCCACATTGAGATTGAAGAGATGTGCTCAACATGAATGCATTAGCGGTTAGCCTTCAAAGTAGAAAAGTAGTTTAAAATTTGATGATAAGATTATGGATGCATCAGTCAAAGAGCGATTACATTATGGACCCACGTTAAGGTTGAATAGGAAAGAGTTATTATTTATTTGCTTTTATTATCATTATTATTATTATTTACTAAATTGATTTAATTGTAGCATTTATTTCTTTATTTTTTGAAGAAAGGAAAAAATCATCTAATAATAGAAGATATTAGGAGCAATCATATTTGATTGATTACAATTAAAAGTTTAAGAACCGAACATATTCCACATTGAGATTGAAGAGATGTGCTCAACATGAATGCATTAGCGGTTAGCCTTCAAAGTAGAAAAGTAGTTTAAAATTTGATGATAAGATTATGGATGCATCAGTCAAAGAGCGATTACATTATGGACCCACGTTAAGGTTGAATAGGAAAGAGTTATTATTTATTTGCTTTTATTATCATTATTATTATTATTTACTAAATTGATTTAATTGTAGCATTTATTTCTTTATTTTTTGAAGAAAGGAAAAAATCATCTAATAATAGAAGATATTAGGAGCAATCATATTTGATTGATTACAATTAAAAGTTTAAGAACCGAACATATTCCACATTGAGATTGAAGAGATGTGCTCAACATGAATGCATTAGCGGTTAGCCTTCAAAGTAGAAAAGTAGTTTAAAATTTGATGATAAGATTATGGATGCATCAGTCAAAGAGCGATTACATTATGGACCCACGTTAAGGTTGAATAGGAAAGAGTTATTATTTATTTGCTTTTATTATCATTATTATTATTATTTACTAAATTGATTTAATTGTAGCATTTATTTCTTTATTTTTTGAAGAAAGGAAAAAATCATCTAATAATAGAAGATATTAGGAGCTATCATATTTGATTGATTACAATTAAAAGTTTAAGAACCGAACATATTCCACATTGAGATTGAAGAGATGTGCTCAACATGAATGCATTAGCGGTTAGCCTTCAAAGTAGAAAAGTAGTTTAAAATTTGATGATAAGATTATGGATGCATCAGTCAAAGAGCGATTACATTATGGACCCACGTTAAGGTTGAATAGGAAAGAGTTATTATTTATTTGCTTTTATTATTATTATTATTATTATTTACTAAATTGATTTAATTGTAGCATTTATTTCTTTATTTTTTGAAGAAAGGAAAAAATCATCTAATAATAGAAGATATTAGGAGCAATCATATTTGATTGATTACAATTAAAAGTTTAAGAACCGAACATATTCCACATTGAGATTGAAGAGATGTGCTTCAACTTGTAATATAAAGTATAGTTTAAAACAACTTTAAAAACCATATAAAACAGATTCAAGATTGGAGAAAATCAAGAGAGATTACATTATGGACAAATACAGCAAAATTCAAACTCTTGTTTTGATGATTGCACTGCTCTTCAGCTTCACTAGCTGTAAGTTTCTACTGATCATTCAAATTAACTGGTTTTGAATTGATTAGTTGTTTGTTAATGTTTTTTTTTTTTTTTTTTTTTTTTTTTTTGTGCAAAAGGGTCCTTGGATGGAAACGCAAGCTGTGAAAGGAAGTACGCTGTTAGATTTGGGGATACTTGCACCGCCATTGCACAGATGTTCAAGCTCTCTACCGTGACTTTTGATTCCAACAATCCAAATCTCAACTGCGATGAACTGATAGTGGGTCAGAAGGTCTGCGTTAGTATTCGTCCTTAAATCAACATCAATTGACAACAAAATACATGTGACGCCGAAATGCAGAAAATGACAGAAGAGATTTTTTTTATTTTATTTTATATTTTTATTTATTTTTTTGAACAGAAGAGATTGATATTACTATGTGCTCCATGATTTATGAATAAATATTCTCCTAGTTGTTTATGTTTATTTTATGATAATTTATTTTGTAATGATTATATATATATCTTAAAATCAACATCAATTGACAACAAAATCAATCACAAAAATTCTCAGCTGGGAATCCTATCAAATACCTTTTAATTGCAAAATCTGGGTGGGATCACAAAACACAACCCAAACGAAGAACCCAACCAATAAAGAACCTAGCAGCCAACAAGGCAAAAGGGCAAAAACAGAACAGAATAGAGCTTGGAAAATAATCTAAGCTGAAGAAGAAGAAGAAGAAGAAGAAGAAGAAGATCGGAAGAAGAGGAGATCGGCGGGTCGATCTGCGTTTGGAGGAGCAAATCGGCGACGAAGGAGAAGATGGTCGGCGGCGGCGAAGAGAAAAAAGGGGTAAATGAAGAACTATTTAAGATGTTGAGAATTAATATTTTAGGAGCAAATGTGCATGGGCTTTATATAAAGGGTTGCTTAGTGAGTAAGCATATCAAATGGTCAAACGAAAGACCGTGGAAATTAGTGAGTAAAGCATAACAAATAGTCAAACCAAATGCCCATTGGTTTGATGCAGAGATATCAAACCGTATAGATTAATAATACTCCCCATTGGATAAAAACCAATGGGCGGTCAAACTAAAGACCACCAATGGGCGGTCAAACTAAAGACCGTGGAAAAGCCATGGATATTATAATACTCCCCATGAAATTGCTACATGTATTTATTATACATAAATTCTGATATTATAGCATGTAGATAATAAATTATGATATTGTTAGTATAAATTAATTAATAAATATCTTCCATATTTTATTGTCCATAAAATTAGGAGATAAAATCAATCTATTTTCCTTTCTTAATTTTAATTTCCAATGCAAAAAAAAAAAAGAAAAAAAAAAGAAAAAAATTTCATTAAAATACTTATACTTATCTTATGTTGACACAATTCTTTACTTTAAGTAGTTTGTTTATTATTAATTATTCAATTTGACCTTTCATATTATCTTTATTACTCTTCAAGATTTCAGGTTGGGAATTGTAAATTAATAAAAATTTAATGTTTTTCACTCAAACAATTTTATTACTACTGTTGTAACTAAATTCTTATTCTCTATCCGAATAATTTCAGGTACTATATTACAAAATAATAAATATTTTAGGTTATTAATATGATATTGATACATTTATTATATAGTTTGTTATTTAAATGTTTTCAGTTGCAGCTTTTTAGATGTCGTTTACAATTATGCGTATTATCAAGTTTAGATTTCGTAACAAGATGGAAGATGAATTTCTTACAAACTCTTTGATCATGTATATTGAAAGGGAATTTACATAGCAACTTGGTATATATTCAATTATAGACGATTTTATAAATTTAAAAGAGCATCGAGTTCCATCTTGATTCATAAAGCTGTGTCTATTTTATTTATTAATTTATTTGTTGTACTATTATAATTTACATATGAGACTATATATTATGACATCTTATTTTTTTTTAAATATTAGCATATTCATTTTCCTTCAACTTAAATATTTGTTTTTGTCTTGGCCCCTCCAAAGCCAAAATCTTGGCTTTGCCCCTGCCAATGAGACAAAACCTAGTGAGATAAAACCTGATCGAAGGGAAAAAGAGTATAGTGCACACATCTTCATTCAAAACTTTGCTCCCCTTAATTGAACGCTCCCCCTTATAAAACTTCAGCATTAATCTTGAAATTTACAAAGTCAACACATACCTATTCCATATACCAGCTTCTCAAAAATTGACGTAGGCAATGATTTGGTAAACAGATCTGCAAGATTATATGTATATTGTATTTGCTTAACATCAATTTGTCGGCTCTGCTAAAACTCATGAGTATAGAAGAATTTAGGAGAAATATGCTTAGTTCTATCTCTCTTGATATATCCCCCTCTAATTTGAGCAATGCAAGCCGCATTATCTTCAAATATCAGAGTTGGCATTTCTGTAGATAATGAAAATCTACAAGTATTTTGAATATGATGAAAAACTGACCTTAGCCAAACAGATTTTTGACTTGCTTCGTCAAGTGCAATGGATCTAAATTTTTGGCTATTACTTATTTATTTTTTTCGAAAATAAATCTGTATATTCCCCTTCCTCAGTTCTTCTCCCTCATCAGATACTCATCCGCATATTCCATTAACTTCTCGTTCTTCTTCTCAATCCTTAAGATTAAAAAGATTTCAACAGTAGCTTCTCTTCCATTTTTTTTTTCTTTTAGTGAAAGATTTATATCTTCCCTTACGATATGATCGATACGGAGGCGCCGTTTTCGGCCGCGTTTAAAGGGAAATCAGACGGTTGGAAGTGGGTTTTGAACGTGATTGGAGTTGGGGCCAGTTTCGGGATTCTGACGTCGCTGTTGGTGTCGATGTTAGGACAAGCTCGGTACATGTGCGTCATCGGACGGTCCAGCGTCGTCCCTGCTTGGTTCGCTAGGGTCCACCCAAAGACTTGTACACCTGTCAACGCCTCCGCTTTTCTATTGCTCTTTTCACTGTTCTTAATGTACTCCTCAACCTTGTATCAATCGGGACACTCTTTGTCTTTTACATGGTCGCAAATGCTGTTATTTATAGATGATATGTGAATGTGGGGACAACTAACCCGTGGCCTACATTATCCTTTCTATTCTTATTTTCAATCACGTCTATCATATTTAGGGGTGGTAAAAAAGTTCAAGGGGCAATGTGTAAATTTTTGAAGAGTTCAAGGGCCTTTTGTGCCAATTAGCCTAAAATTTAAATGATAAAGACAGGTTTTTTTTAATTTTGTTTTTACATACAGATATCTAGAAGGAAAAAAAGCGAATGTTGATAAAATCATATAGTCAAAGGGTCAAAAGAATATTAAATGATTATAAAAAAATGTGATACAACTTGCCTACAAATAACCAAATAAAAAAAAAAAAAAATAGAATCACAAACATTACAGAACAACTATGTAATGCTACATATTCTACTTAAAATCCCACAATTTTCTTCTCAATATATGTGGTATATGAGGTGTCAAATTATGAGTGGATACATATTAATAATGTTTTATCTCACTTACCATATGTATCCACTCACCATTTGACATTTCAAGTGCCACATGTGTTGGGATGAAAAAAGTGGGATTTTAGATGGAATGTATAGCATTACTAAATCCTTTTTGCTGATAAAACAAATCAGTAGCAGCTGTCTGTAGCTCTTCTGTGCATTCAACTCAAAATCAAAGAATTCCTAACAAAAGTGAAAAGTAAAATAAAGAAATAAATAATCCTAAAGAAAACTAAATAGATGTCAACTCATCTCAGCACCAAGAAACAAAAAGTACACTTCATAAAATAAATTAATATCTTGAACACATTTAAAAAAAAAATTATTACAATATTTCAAAATTAAGGGAGGGTTTGACTCAAACATATTATCATATTATATGTTAATACTATATAACTAATTAACAACATTAAATAGGAACACTTCACATTAACATGTATTAACAAATTTTCTCGAAAATGTTGCTATTTTTAGCTGTAGGGACTCTTCATGTAGATAAATATTTGTTAATAAGAATATAATGAATAATATATTAAATTAGTTTAATAAAGGAATGTCAAAGATAATAATAATAATATAATAATAATAATAATATAAACAGAGGCGGATGTGTTCAGAAGTTTAAGCTTAGGTGAATTTTATATAATATATTATACATCTAAAAGTTCAGTGGGCCCTTATGTGACAGTTTTTATCAAATAAAAACAATATAAATCCTATGTTGGAAATGCGTGATTGCCTAAACTGTGTTGTTTTTTATTTTTTTACATACATGATGAGTCTATGTTAAGTAGGTTACTTTTAAATTAAAATATTATTATAATAATAAATAAATAAAAAGTCTAATTTTATACCTTCCTTAATTATATTCCTCAAAAGCCAGTTCATCGACAATTGATGGATTTTTCAATAAAACCTAAAAAGCCGGTTCATTTTCGTCAACATCTAATATTAATATTCTAGTTTCTGAAAATCAATCCACGGAATCTCCAACAAATAATATTAACTAAGATAATAAATCTTTGATGCGTGACCCAGGATTACGTCGATAAATATGGGATTATCTCGTCAATGAACGTGATGAAATTTGTCGAGTTTATATTAAGGCCCAGTTTGATATTGCTGTAACTTTTATAATAATCACTGTTAGCTGTGCTGAAGGAATAATCAGCTGTGAAGTTAATCAGCAGATGTTTGGTTAATTATACTTTTAAAACTACTGTATAACTCAAAAGCAGTATACGTATGTTTGGTAATTTTATTTCAAAAGTGCTGAAATTAATTACAATGACTAAAATAGACATGATTTTAGAATCTTATTTTATTTTTTTCATTAATTATATATATTAAATCAATATTTACGTAGAATATTTAAATTAGAAAAAAATATCCATAAGAATAATAAAAATATTTTTAAAAGGTTTTATAAATCAAATCAATATTTAATTAGAATATTTAATTTTAAGATGAAATAAGGTATATAAATGATTTTAATTTGATTTCAGAAGGATAATAATGATATTTTAAAAGATTTATTAAATGCTGAAATAAATTATTCCATAATCACTTTCAAAAAGTAACCCCCCACCTACTTCTCAAAATCACTGTCAAAACTTGCCAGATTATGAATTAATCACTTTTGGAAATTTTACCAAACATTATTTTATGTCAAAATTATAAAATAAGTTGATTTTAACTTTTTAAAAGTAATACCAAATTGGCCATAAAGCCGGTCCATTCTAACATATTCTTGATGATTATAAAAAATCTAGATGAGATTCTTTAAATATTAACTTAGTTTTTAAATATTAGTACATTTAGTATTAATTTGAGTATTTGTTTTTATCTTGGCCCTAATAGAGTTGAAATCCTAGCTACGCCCCTGAATATAAATGTAGCACATCAGTCTTCAAAGTTATCAGCAAAAAGTGTTATTATTTTTCCCGGGAAATCTTGGTAACAGAGGAGGTCGGTTAGAAGGGTCTTTTTCGCGAAAAGAATATGAGGGCTGGGTCCTACATGGAGGTTACTCCACTTTCTTAGCTTTTGTCTTTTATTTCGAAATAATGTAGTGTATGACTTTACAAATACAAGGCGTATGTATGTATGTATCTTGTTGACGAACAATGATATGTTCATGTACATGTGACGGATGGCATAACAAATTTATAACAGTCAATGTGTGTATGCATAACTGTAATGCTGAATGGACAATTTATGACTTTAGAATCATAATGAAGGTGTGTCTGTATGGCCTGTACAAACACACCGTCAACACTGACGTATGTATGTATGTATAATGTATCATGTATGCATGTATGTTATCCATTCAGCATTACAGTTATGCATCTATATTGACGGTGTATTTGTACAAGCCATACTGACAAATAAATTCAACATCCAAAATACATGAATTAAAGAACCAAATAGAAATAATAATTTATAGTTTGAAAATAAATTCATTAAAAAAAAAAAAAAAAAAAAAAATAACAATAACTAACAAATACCCTAACTTATTAATTAGAAAAAATAAATTTTAACTATGAAAAATATATGAATTAAAGAACCAAATAGAAATAGTAGATTAAGAGTAATAATATACTAGTCTAATAATTAACTTAAAATTCAACCCAAATGAGGTTGGTTTTTGAACTAAATTTTAGATTACCTAGCATTTGTCTTTTTTATATTTAAAAATTTGGAGAAATTGAGATAATTATTAATTCGAAAGAGATGGCGAAATAATTGGGATTTGAGACTTGATTGAGAGAGAGAGAGAGAGAGAGTTAGCGTGTGGGGTAGTTGGGACATGGGTGGGGGAGTCTATGAGTTGACGAGGTGAGCCCTCATCGTTTCAATAGAAAAAGAGTGGTGTTATTGGCACACCCCCTGCTGATCTATTTATACCCCACTTGTTTAAAATATTTAGTATTATTTTTTTTCTTTATTAAAATTACTAAAAGAGACATACAATTTAAGAAAAAAAAAATTCTATAAAGTAAATCTAATAAAACCCCCACATTCCTAAAAAAAAAAAAAAAAAAAAAAGGATTTTTTTAACCTTTTCTTGAAATATTTTATTTTTTCATAACTCTTAAACCCTAAAAATCATCGGAAAATTATTGCTAGCTTGTCCCTCTTTCAGCCTTTCTTCACGATTTTAATTCTCCACAATTCCCTCTTTTTTTTTTTCAAGGTTGCTTTGCAGTTCCATGGCTCCCCTCCCACACAAATATTATAAACCACATGCTTCATTCTATTTTCCCTAAATTTATTTAGAATGTCATCTCTTCTCCCCATCGATCCATTTATTTTTTATATTTAAAATTTTAAAAAATATTAAAAATTTTGATAACTCCCTCCATTGTTGCTTTCCTTCAGATCCGCGGAGGATGTGCTAAACTTCCTTTGATCTGGACTTCCTCCGATCCGGACAAAGTTGCAAGTATGACTCCATTTTTAATTAAAATCATTAAATCTAGGGAGGCCACCGCTCTATTCAGATTTTTTTTTAGTTATTATTATTATTATTTTTAGTTTAAATCATTATATTAGAGCAAAAGCTTTTCATGACAGTGAGATTTATAAAAGTTTTATAATTAAGTTTTAGTTAATTTCTTCAAATTTTATATCTTTTAATAACCAAATATATGAAAATTTTAGTTGGTGTCTTGGTGGGTTTTAAAAATTCAGAGATGGGAGATGGAGATGACAGTGATAGATTTTTTTTTTTTTTTTTGTTGATCAAAATGACAGTGAGAGATGATAAGAGGAGGAGAGGTTGGAATTCTTGACTTGGTAGATTTTTGTTTTTGACATGGCAGTAGTGATTATTAGGTTTCTAAATATAATGATGTGGCAAAAATATATTGGTTCGGCGTGCCAACTCACCTCTTGCCCTAGAGGTACCGAAGCATCTCCCTGAGATAGATAGAGATATTAGAGACGTGGTTTATTAAGTTTGAAAAATAAGTAAAAGGGTAGTTTTGGAAATAAATAAAATAAATTAATAAAAACATTTAACTTTATTTAATTAAATCAAAATTTAAATAAGTGGGATATAAATAAATCAGTGGGGGGTGTGCCAATAGCACCACTCTAGAAAAAGGAATAAAAAGACAAAGATACACATATTAAATAATAACATAGCCCGGATAAGCCCTCATGGCGGTCTTTGACACATCACACTGTATATAAATTTTGTTAAAGTATTAATATTGTTAGTCTTTCTAAGTTTACAGGATACTATTTGACAGTTTACTAATGTTTGGCAGTTTGCTAATGCTCAGTTAATATCTCCTTATAGATAGGGGATGTTTGTTTATTTGAATTAGTCTTTGGTCTGTTACCACATTTCCATGTTTGTTCAACGTGGGTTGCATCTTTCAGTTTCAGTGTCAGTTTCCGTTTTTTTTTTTTTTTTTTTTTTTTTGGTTTTTTTAAAATCAGGTCCAATCTACTTATATTTAAAAAGGCCCAATCTCACATGTTTTTTGTTTCTTCTTTTTTTTTTCTGAGAGAAAACCAATAGTAACCATCCAAATTATCATACTTTTGTTTTTAACCACTTTTGAAATTATAATTGTTAATAACCACTTTTTTAAAAAAAATTCAGTATAGTACCATAAATTACCAGAGTACCCTTGAAAATAGCGTTTTTTTAAACCTCGAAAGAAATTTGAAATCACAACTAAATGGGAATACACAAACTTGAAATCATGCCTGAATGGAAATATCAAAACTTGAAATCATGCCTAAAATAGAAATATTCAAACTTGAAATTTGGACTAAATTGAAATTTGGCTTAGGTTTTTTTTCCCCTCTTTCTTCTTCCTTTTCTTCTTCCTCAGATTCAAATTAGGTTTAGGTTTTTTTGATTTCTCCTTTTTATTATAGATCACGTCGTCGGAGATCACAGCACGGAGCCGCCGGACGTCGCCTAGACCAGCGACAGTCACGAACCAGTGACGCACGAACCAGCGGCGCTAGTTCGTGCGACAACCAGGCGTTCGTGCACCGCTGGTTAGTGACCATTGCTGGTCCAGGCGACGTCCGGTGGCTGTTCGGCGACGACTCCGGCGTTGGGCGACGATTCCGGCGACGGGCGACGGGATGGAGAGGAGAAAGAGAGAGATGACCGAGAGAGAGAGTAAAGGAGAGAGAAGGAGAAAGAGAGAAACAGTGGTTTTGGGGAGGTTTTTATATGAGGGCTTTTGAGTAATTTCTCAAAAACATGGTTAAAAATAATTAAAAGTATGCATGTGGTTAAAAAAGAAAATCCCATAAGTAGAGTGGTCAGTTTTGGCAATTTCCACTTTTTTTCTTTCTAAAATTATGGGCCCAATTAACTACATAATTTAAAAAAAAAAAAAAAAAAAAAAAAAAAAAAAATTTAAAATTTAAAAAAAAAAAACGACCTATTAAGGGCCCAAAATCCAAATGAATTGTTGTTATTAATAGACTACTTGTGGGATTACCTTTTTGAAACAAGTCAAAAACAAACAATACAAGCTCTGCACTTTCTACTCTCTCTCTCTCTCTGCGCTTTCTCGATTCTCACAAACTTCTCTCACAAGTTAAGCTATTTAGTTTTTACCTCTTTGCCTATCTTTCTCGTTTTAAGGTACGGTTTTTGAATTTTTTTTTTTTTTTTCAATAATTACTTTGAATCTCAATCTTGATTTGTTGTGATTAAGTGGCTTTCCACCTAGTCAAACATCTCCGGCCTTCCCACCGCCTATCCACTTCTCATGACTCATCCCTCCTTATCTTCCACTTGCTTCATCATCTTTCAGAATACAAGTTGGCAAGTTGGCAATTGGTGCTCTCGAAGCACTATATATAATATATCATTATCTCATTTGTAACGCTTGAATTGAAGCACTCCAAAATCAATACAAATCAAAATCAAAACATGTTCTCTGGCTTCTCTCTCTCTCTCTGATCTCTCGCATCTCTCTTTTCTGATCTATCTCTCATTCTTTATTATATTATCTTTTTATTTCTTCAAATATTTACAATACGTTATCAGCAATATCGTATGTAAGTAAAAATATCTCCAGGTGAGTGATTTACTTACGTCTTGATATTCGTGTATGTAAGTAAAAAGGATCCACGATGAGTGATTTACTATAGTAAAAATATTAATGGTAGGGTAGTTTTGACTGATAAATTTGGCCATTAAAAAACTAAAGAGTGGTTTTTGATAGCATCCCTTTATTAAATGAGAGAGTGATCCACCGGGGCAAAAAAGACTACAAATACTATAAATGAAAGGTATCAAAGGGGAATAGATGCGCTCAAAGTTTGCATACATGGTTGCATTAGCGGTTAGCCTTCAAAGTTTGAAAAATAGTTTAAAATTTGATGATAAGATTACGGATGCACCAGTCAAAGTTTCAAAAGTGGGTTTTTTTTATGGTCCAAATGCATATTTGTGATATTCAAAAAAAAAAAAAAAAAAAAAAAAAAAAAAATCATATTTGTGAGTAGTTCGATGGTCCAAGCAAGATGGCTGTAATTACACACCTCGTAAAATCATTTCAGAAGCTGCCAGAATAAGATTAATGGAGGAAGTGCGGCGTATTGACACATTCAGGGTGTATCTAATTTTTTTTTTATTAGAGTGAGCTAAAACAAAACTATATATATTATAAGAAAAAAAAAAAAAAAAAACTTTCATTAAAAAAACATTATTTTTCATTCCATTGAGATGAAGAAGGCAAGCTTAAACCTCCGTTATCGACATTAATATAGAAAACTTGATACAATCTTACTTGATAATTGATTATTATTTTTTTTCAAAGTATAAAAACATAGTTTTTCTTGGTTTTGATATATGATTGTTTGACATTGTAATTTAATTGAAGTGATACGTTATAAATTATAATAAAACACTAGAAATAATAAATTATAGTTGGAAAATAAATTCATAAAAAAAGAAAACAATAACTAACAAATACCTTAACTTATTAATTAGAAAAAATAAATTTTAACTATAAAAAAATACATGAATTAAAGAACCAAATAGAAATAGTAGATTAAGAGTAATAATATACTATTCTAATAATTAACTTAAGATTCAACCAAAATGATGTTGGTTTTTGAGCTAAATTTTAGATTACCTAACATTTATGTTTTTTATATTTAAAAATTTAGAGAAATTGAGATAATAATTAACTTTAGGTTCTGGTTAGTTGGCATACTCAGATACATAAATTGCATAAAATTAAATAGATGCGTAAAATTAAAATAATAGATAATATAACAGAAATAAGATGAAGAAGAACGAGAGAATAACAGTATGAGATAAAGTGAAAGGGGAGTAGAATTGTTATTGCCTTTGTTATTGATGATTCGAGATTACATTCTGACTACACAATTTCAGCTGTGTAGTGATTTTGAATAAAGTAGAATTGTACTCAGAGACTGATCTATAATCTTGAAAGCGTAAATGTTGCCACTGATACCTAGCATTTGGTAATGCAATATCAGGTTGGTTATCAAATCGATCTTTTAGTTCTTGCCATAGAACTTCTGGTTTTGTGACAGTTAGGTATTGGGCTTTCAGATCATATGCAAATGGTGGCAAATAATAACCATGGCAGTAGATTTGTCTTGTTCATATGCCTCGGCCCAATTTTCAATGGTGTAATATAGGCCTTCCGATTTTAGGAGTAATCTGGCATCAATAACCTAGGACATGTAATTGTCCCCAGACACTTCTAGTGCAGCAAATTTCAAACTTGCAAGCTTTGGCATTATTACAGCTTCTGGTTATTCGAAAATCACAATCAGAGTCAGAACTTCTAGTCTGATAAAAATCCGAGGAATTTAAACCTTAAGATATATAAAGGAATATTTGTAAGTAAATAAATCAAGAAGCTTCAGATTCTGGTAATGATAAATAAATCCATAAACTTCAGGTTCTGGATGGGTTACCAAACTGTTTAAATAAAAATTACAAAATAAAATGCGTAATAATAAATGCGAAAAAAGTAAATCTAGAACTGTAGGTTCTGGTAGGTTGGCATAGCCATTCTCATAAAAGCGTATAAATAAATAAATGCGGGAAAGTAAATCACGTAAAAGTAAATAAAATGCGAGAAAGTAAATCCAGAATTGCAGGTTTTGGTATTAATAAATAAAAATCTGGAAGCTTCAGGTTCTAGTAATAATAAATTCAAAAACTTCAAGTTTTGGAAATAAATCTAGGAACTTCAGGTTCTAGTGGTAATAAATTCAGAAGCTTCAAGTTTTGGAAATAACAGTATCGTGCTGATAACGTGTTGTAAATTAAATTAAAGCAATTGATAATATAATAGAAACAAAATAAAATAAGAGAAGAGAAACAAGAGAGATAGGCGAGAGAATATATATTGCCTTTTATTTGATTTCAAGTGATGGTATTAGTTGAATAACAACAGCCAACAACATTTACAATGAAAGCCATATATATAGGCAAACAAACAAGGGGTGCTTATTATAATTTTCTATCTAATATTGCCACATATATGTACTTGGGGACTAAGGAATGAAAGCCATGCTTCCACGTGTGTTAGTGTATCCAAGAAGTCGATGAAGAAAATGTTTGGTGGAAAGCCGCACATGTTACAGCAGTTTTTTATTTTTTTTATTTTTATTTTTTATTTTTTTTAACATACAAATATCTAGAAGGAAAAAAGCGAATGTTGATAAAATCATATAGTCAAAGGGTGAAAAGTATATTAAATGATTATAAGAAAAGGTAATACAACTTGCCTACAAATAACCAAATAAAAAATAATAGAATCACAAACATTACAGAACAACTACAAGTCTATGACGTTCAATAATTCTTTTTAATAATACTAAAAATCTCATCTAAAATCCCACTATTTTTATCTCAACATATGTGACATATAAGGTGTTAAATTATGAATGGATACACATTAATAATGCTTTATCTCACCTACCGCATATATCTACTCACCGTTTAACATTTCGAGTGCCACTTATTTTAGGATAAAAAAAGTGAGATTTTAGGTGAGATATGTAACATTACTGATTTTTTTTCTGATAAAACAAATGATTAGCAACTGTCTGTAGCTCTTATGTGTATTCAACTCAAAAATCAAAGAATTCCTAACAAAAGTGAAAAGTAAAATAAATAAATAATCCTAAAGAAAACAAAATAGATGTCAAATCATCTCAGCACCTAGAAAAAAAAAATGGACACTTTATAAAATAAATTAATATCTTGAACACATTTGAAAAAAAAAATTATTACAATATTTCAAAATCAGGGGAGGGTATGACTCAAACATATTAATATATTATCATATTATATGTTAATGCTATATAACTAATTAACAACATTAAATAGGAGCACTTTACATTAACATGAATTAACAAATTTTCTCGAAAATGTTGCTATTTTTAGTTGTAGGGACTCTTCATGTAGATAAATATTTGTTAATAAGAATATAAGAATATAATTTTCTCACTAGTTAGTTTTCTTTCTGTTGTTTCTGGGCTGTTTGCCCTCCTTCTTACCAAAAAAAAAAATAATATAATGAATAATATATGAAATTTTTGACAAATAATAATTAATAATAATAATAATATATATATATTAACAAAGTTGGAACCCTCCAGAGTTGATGTCAAATTTCTCAGCATTCCAGGAAGCTTCTTGTTGAAAAAGGATATCACCTGGTTCGCAAAAAAGATAGCAAATACTAAAATGAGAGAGTGATCCACCGGGGCAAAAAAGATAGCAAATATTATAAATGGAAGATATCAAAGGGGAATAGATGCGCTCAAAGTTTGCATACATGGTTGCACATCAGTCTTCAAAGTTATCTGCAAAAAGTATTATTATTTTTCCCAGGAAATCTTGGTAACAGAGGAGGTCGGTTATTATAAAGGGTCCTACTTGGAGGTTAGTCCACTTTCTTAGCTTTTGTCTTTTATTTCCTATTTCTAATAGCATTTTTTTTTAATTATTATAATTTTTAATGTAGTGTATGACTTTACAAAATATAAGGCATATGTATGTATGTATCTTGTTGAAGAACACTGATATGTTCATGTACAGGTGATGGATGGCATAACAAATTTATAACGGTCAATGTATGTATGCATAACTGTAATGCTGAATGGACAATTTATGACTTCAAAATCATAATGAAGGTGTGTCTGAATGGCTTGTACAAACACAACGTCAACATAGACGTATGTATGTATGTATGTATAATGTATCATGTATGCATGTATGTTGTCCATTCAGCATTACAGTTATGCATCTATGTTGACGGTGTGTTTGTACAAGCCATACTGACAAATAAATTTAACATCCAAAATACATGAATTAAAGAACCAAATAAAAATAAAAATTTATAGTTTGAAAATAAATTCATAAAAAAAAAAAAAAAAAAAAAAAACAATAACTAACAAATACCCTAACTTATTAACTAGAAAAAAATAATTTTTAACTATGAAAAATACATGGATTAAAGAACCAAATAGAAATAATAGATTAAGAGTAATAATATATTATTCTAATAATAAACTTAAAATTTAACCCAAATGAGGTTGGTTTTTGAGCTAAATTTTAGATTACCTAACATATATGTTTTTTATATTTAAAAATTTAGAGATATTAAGATAATTATTAATTCGGAAGAGCCGGTGAAATAATTAGGATTTGGGACTTCATTGAGAGAGAGAAAGAGAGAGAGAGCGTGTGTGGGAGTTGGGACATTTAGTGGTAGTCTGACAGAGAGAAAGAATTGAGACTCCTTGAAAGGTGTGAAGGAGAGAATAGATGGTTCACACCACGTCACCACCTCGAGACAAAGATTACACATATTAAATAATAATATGTAGCATCTGAAGAGCAGAGCTGCTAGAGAATCTTGTCACTTCTGCCATCACCAGATCACATGTAATTTGTAAATTGTAATATAAATTTAGAGTACAAACCATAAAAACAGATTCAAGATAGAGAACATCAAGATAAATATTCATGGCAAAATACAACAAAATTCAAACTCTTGTTTTGATGATTGCTCTGCTCTTCAGTTTCACTATGGCTAACTGTAAGTGTCTGCTGATCATTCAAATTAATTGGTTTTGAATTGATTAGTTGTTTGTTAAATGTTTTTTTTTTTTTGGTGAAAATATTATATGAATTTGCAGCAAGCTGTGAAAAGGTGTACGTTGTTAGAAGTGGAGATACCTGCACTGGCATTACACAGATGTTCAAGCTCTCTCCTGTGACTTTTGATTCCATCAACCCAAATCTCAACTGTAATGCACTGTCTCCGGGTCAGTGGATCTGTGTTGGTCCTTATCTCCCGTGAGTATGATAAGCTCCGCTGTCCTTCTGATATCAAAATCAAATCACCTGTAAACAATTGATATTGATTGATTATTGATTATATTGATTATGATAAGCTCTGCTATCCTTCTGATATCAAAATCAAATCACCTGTAAACAATTGATATTAATTGATTATTGGTTACAGTAGAAATGGAAGGAAATATCATATTTCAAGTTTGAAAGACTAAAAATGTCCCCACTTTATTTTTCTTGTACTTTTGTCCCCTTTATTGTATTGATTATAATAAACTCTGCTGTCCTTCCAATTGATTATTCTCAATTGATCTTTCAACAAACATGTAAACAAAATCAACAATTGATAACAAAATCAATCCCAAAAATTCTCACCTGAGAATCCTATCAAACACCTTTTAATTGTAAAATCTAGGTGGGATCACAAAACACAACCCAGACGAACAACCCAACCAATAAAGAATCCAGCAGCCAAAAAGGCAAAAAGGCAAAAACAGAACGGAATAGAGCTTGGAATATAATCTAAGCTGAAGACGAAGAAAAAGAAGAAGATCGGAAGAAGAGGAGATCGGTGTGTCGATCTGCGTTTGGAGGAGCAAATCGGCGACGAAGGAGCAGATCGGCGGCGCCGTCGAAGAGGAAAAAAAAAAAAGGAGAAATGAAGAACAATTTGAAATGTTGGGAATGGTGCACACAAACTTATATATAGAAAAGCACTTGCCCACATGGCAACTTAGTGACCAAGTAAAGCATGCTCAACCGCCTTAACTGGGTGAGCATTACTCCCTTTTTAATGACTTACACGTGCCCTCAGCTTAACTAAAGTTGACAACTTTAACTCTTATTTATGTTTTACCGTTTTTACCCCTAAACTTAACCAAAGACAAGTTTGTGTCTTTTTTTTCGTTGTTCTCATTCTTTTTCGTCTTCTCCTCTTCATAGTTTCATCTCCAAAACCACACACGGTTCACTTCTTCTTGTTATGCATCATTATTGGGTTTGGATCACGTGTCGATCTATAGGGTGATTTTTGATTAATTCCCATTAAATATAAAAGTTAGGTTTGATTAATTTAATAAATTGATTGATTTTCATTGGTTTTTGGTTGATTTGTGAAATTAGTTAACTTTGATTAATTGTTTGTATGGTGGAAAAAATACACTTATCAAGAGAAAAAATCAGGTATTTATTTATTTATTTATTTTTTGTTCTTTGAAGAGACGAAAATTAAGGATAATAATTTTTTTATTATTAATGTAAAGAACCTGGATGTATTTGATATATGTTTCAGACTCATCAATGTTCAAGATCTTTTGCAAAATACTCTCTCTATTTGGTTTGACATTTATGTAGGGATGCACAGAGAAGTAACTTTCTCAAATTGTTTTGTCAGATCGATCACACCTGAGCTGTACTCGAATTTCAAAACATGGGCATGGTCATGTACTTGTCTTCCTTCTTCAACAGCATCACCATGGCAAATCGGTATACAAAGGTATGAAAGCGTCTCTGGGTGGGGAATTGTATCAAACACCTTGAGTGCATAACCCAAATCGTCGTGTTTGGAGATGGCACAGAACTTGATGACTCCACCCATTGCGTTCCTTCTTTTTTGAGAATGGGTTCTTTCTTCTTCTTCAAAGCTATTAAATTAATCAATCAAAAAAATTACTTCTCTTTTGTTAAGTTTAGGGGTAAAAACGATAGAATATAAATAAGAGTAAAAGGTGTTAACCTTTAGTTAAGTTAAGGACACGTGTAAGTCATTGGAGAAGGGGATAATGCTCACCCCTTGTTAAGGTGGGTGCGTAAAAATGGACCCTTAACTAAAGGAGAAAATCTTCCATGGGTCCGTCTTATATCTGATGGTGGTAAGACGAACCAATGAAAGTTTGAGATATGTCAAAACTATTAAAACAAAACTTTATTTGTCTAATCTGTGGGACTGACCAATTGTATAGTGCCTGTGGTACAAATAAAATGCGAAATGGATCCAAATTTTTTGTTATTACTTATTTATTTTTTTTCGAAAATAAATCTATATGTTCCCCTTCCTCGATTCTTCTCCCTCATCAAATACTCATCTACATATTCCATTAAGGGCGCATTTACTAATCAGAAATGAGTGAAATCGGAATCAAGTTTCACCGGAAAGGGAATAAAAAGGAATCGGAATTAAGTTACAAATTCCATTACTGTGTTTACTAACTTTTTTAGAATTAGAAATGAAATCAAATTTATACACAGTTGATTACAAAAATACTCTTATATAAACAATATATATATATATACACATATGAGAGATATATGAATATAGCTAATAAATAAATAAATAAGTTTTTTTTTTTTTTCACAATTTGTTTTTACTGCAGGATAGTTATTTTTTTTGTCAATTTTTTTTTAATTTTTTTTTATAATTCACAATTCATATATATATAAGTATGAAAATAGGTGATATTCATATAATTATGTATATAGTTTTTTTTTTTTTTAAATAATAGGGATATTTTAATAAAAAAATATGAATTCCCATTTTTAATCAGGAAATGGAACTTAATTCCTAGAGTGGGTGAGGGGAATTAAGTTCCCTTTTATTCAGGAACTTAATTCCTGATATGTGTGGGGGGTCCACAGAATTTAATTTCCCATAAATTTAGTAAATACATGAATTTGAAAATTAGGAATTTAATTCCCGATCCTATATAAGATTCCTAATTAGTAAACACGCCATAACTTCTCGTTCTTCTTCTCAATCCTTATGATTAAAAAGATTTCAACAGTAGCTTCTCATCCATTTTTTTTTTCTTTTAGTGAAAGATTTATATCTTTTTTTTTTTTAAATATATTAAAATATTTATATCTTTTCAATGCAAAGGACACCAAACAACAAATTTGTAGTTCACAAACACAAACAATTTATTACTAATTCATACTCTTTTATTTCATCTTAAAAAATGAAAAATAATTATATGTATTTTTCTTTTCTTTTTTCATGATTACATGAAGTTGAGATGTAAGAGCAAGAGGAAAAACAAAAAACAAAAAAAAAAAACAAAAACAAAAAACAAAAAAAACTGTGAGAAGATTAAAACAAAAAAAAAACAAAAACAAAAAACAAAAAAAAACTGTGAGAAGATTGAAGCATGATGAAAGATAGAGAAGATAAGATTTTGTTAAAGAGAGAGGAGAAGTTTTTGATTCAATGTTTAAAGATAATGAAAAGAAAAGATAGAAAAAAAAAAGAAAAAAAAAAAGAAATGGTTTTAGTCCACGGACTAGTAAACCCACCAGTATAAGTGGGTTTATTTAGTCCCATGTTGATGGGACTATTTGTTACTGTTGGGAGATAGAGTCCCAGTCCTATGCGGTTGCCAAACTTGGGTTTAGGATTAATATAATCCAATCCAATCCTAGTCCTAAGCAACAGACAGGTCTAAGTGGAGAATAATTAATTATAATTGAAAATCATTGATTTAGGGGGGTGTATTGGGTCAAGATTTTATTAGACAATTTGGAGAAGTAAAAATTTGATGGTATTGGATTGAGACTTTTTAATAAGTTAGATAAGTCTGGTGGTATTCGATCAAGACTTTTAAGATTTTTAAATAAAGTCCATATTGTCCTATGGTATTGGATCTAGACTTTTGAGATTTTTTTTAAAAGTCTGCATTGTCTTGTGATATTGGATATAGACTTTTAAGATTTTTTTTAAAAGTCCATATTGTCTGGTGGTATTGGATTAAGATCAAGATTTGTAGGATTTTATAACAATATAGATTGTCTAGACTTTTTAGTGATAAATATAAATACCATGACCTCAAAATTGTTTTGCCCTTTCATATCAAACTTTTCATGCTCGCTCAAGACTTTTCAGAAAATAGCAACAAGACTGTGAACAAACCTGTTGTGAAGTCTCAACAGAATATTCCTGACCAAATTGTGCAGTCTCATCAACTCTCCGGTATTATCCTAGAATACAGAAGAGAGTGTTCTAGTTCAAGTATAGTTCAATCGCTATGCGAACCTGAAGATGACGGAATCTTGAAAGATGGAGTGAAACAGGACAGCAGCTAAACCCTCATCAACGGATTTTCCTTTCCATCCAAGAAAACCCTCTAACCAAAAATGAAATGTCCGTTGAATAATTTTGAGTAAAAGGGCATTTCTGGCTTTGCACTATTTTCCCAGAAATTTTCATAATTCTGCTGCTGGATTATTGGGAAATTGCTGATTTAAGAGCCAAAAATAAAGTCATGGAGTCCTAGAAATTAAGGTGCAAGAAGTATAGGAGAAGAGTCGAGCATTTATGGGAAAATAAATACAGATTGATGTGTGATGGTGGTACTGGCGATGACGAGAAATGCCTCTCATTTATAGTGATAACCTGTAAAAATGTGATTTACAATATCTGGTGTTTGTATCATAGAAATTATTTGAATAATGAAGTAAATGTAAAATCCTAATAGAATTGCTGCCACCCAATAATGAAATAACAATATCATAGAATTGCTGCCATATATTCGACATATCGTCGACATATATTCTAAAGAATCATCCTTGTATTTGTTCTATCATTAATATAATTTCAAGAGATTCACTTGTCCAAGTACTAGACCCCTGAATGTTCTCAGAAGTGCATCTATAAATAAAGAAACACTTCTAACAAAAGCATTCACAATTCAATTACAGAGCATTCGATACTGAATCAAGGTTCTTCAATGTCCATAATAAATATGCATATCAAGCAAAATTGAAAAGGGCACTGGATAAATTAAAAATTAAATAATGGAAGATAATAAAATACATGGGAATTCGCTCGAACGAGTTAGTTAAAAAAAGCTGCCAATTTTGATGATACTGGCAAACTACACTCAAAGATGTTAAAAGCAATTCGCAATACCTAACAAGAAGGAATTTATATTCTCTGGTCAAGAAAGTAACTATGATTAGTTAACCTAAGGGAATTAGCATTTACAACTTATGAGAATGCTAAATGGTATTTACAACACCGGCATAAGAGCACTAAGAAATCAAAGAATAATTTACCACATCACCACAATAATTTACAACAAGGATTTCATGACAATATGTAATGTTGATTATGACGACTTACAACTTGTTGTTGGGGTTGGATTTGGATTATAAACAACATGATACCTATAAAATGGATTTGTACTTGTTTTTTAGAATTTCGAATGTGTTGATGGCTATTACTCATACTATTGTGATATTTGTTTATGTACATTTTCATTGTGTGTTGATACCTATTCTAAAATAGCACATCTTATTTGGGTTTTTTTCAGCTCAGACCATCTACCTAGTTTGGGTTTCTCAACTTGGGTATGTGTGTTAGCTAACAAATTTATAGAGCCCATATTTTTTTTATAAAAAAATTCCAAAAAGTCTTTAAATAAAATCTAGATAATCCTAATAGTCTATTTAAAAAAGGCTAAATAATCATAATAGTCTATAAATAAAGTCTAGATAATCCTAATAGTCTATAAACAAAGTCCATAGACTCTTTTTAAAAAAATTCCAAAATCCTAAAAGTTTTGTCCATATAATCCTAATAGTATTTAAAATCCTAAAAATCCATAAAATCCTGCCACCCAAAAATTATCTATTAAAATCCCAATCCAATACACCCCCCTTAGAGTTTTTTGTTTTTTTAAAGCATTTATTTAGAGTTAACTAAAAATTTGAAACTCTTTACAAGGAAGAAAAGAGGTGGGTGAGACTTGAGAGTTGGGCTGAACAAAGAGAGAGCTTAGGCCCTCAACACACATCATTTCTTCTTAAATATTCATACAAGTTTTGAATTTTTTTTATTTTTTTTTTATTTTTTATAATTTCGATTGATCTTTCAATAGTACAATTATAATGAAATATATTTTCTCTATTTTATTCACAATATATTTTTAACTATTACAATTAATGTTTGTCAACAAAAAAAAACCTATTACAATTAATAACAATTTTGTTCTATATTTTTTTAAATAAAATTTATTTTTATAGTTGACAATGTTTTAGTAATGATAATATGATAAATTTTAATAAACTATAAGAATAAGTTCCGTCATTTTAATTGAAAAAAGAGAGCATATATTTCATGTTTATTTCAATTTCATTAAATTAGCCATGTGCGAGACAATGATTCTATAATGTTAGATAGCTGTATTTTTAATATTACTAGGTTTGGAGGCACATGCAAGCCTAAATGCACATTTTGTAACAATATGTTATATAAAAACAACTCAGAATTCATTATAAATTTCAACAACTACTTGAAAACACAAATCACAACAATTGAATAAAAACACAAAAGAGTTACAATTGGCAAGATTTTTTTTTTTTCTTAAGACTTCATATGATGATTAATAAACTTTAATACACTTTTAAAATGCGCATAACCTGTAAACTTCCGACAGCTCCTAACAGTTTTTATCAAAACATAATTAAAAATTAACACAAATATTGAATTAATACTGAACCAAATATTATGATTAACACAAGTTATCAACTGATATATGATAAAAAGGAGAAAAACGTACCTAGAACTTTGGCAACTTCAGTCAATCAATTGGTATTAACAGGATTGAAATTGAGACGATGATTTTGGTTGGGCATATAAATGAAAAATCTACAACGCAATTTTATTTGTTAAAGAAAGTTAGTTGTACATTATCTAAAGTAAGCAAAATTCTAAAACCCAATGACAAAGATTTCCCCGGCATTTGGGTTCTCAAATAAGTTCAAGGCAAGAGAGTAAATTCGTTGATCAATACCTTGCATCTCATCCAAAACTTTAATGCATCTGCTTATTGAAAATCTCTCCTCATTCTTCATAATTGCAGCTGCTCTCATTTTTTAAGCGGTAGCTATTTCCAGCATAGCATCCACAATGACATCACCAGCAGTTTTGCGACTTCTCTTGCGATGACCAGAACTTGATGGTGTCACAGGCTGACGCTTGCTGTTTCCATCTAACATGTTTGTATCATCCCCTGAGCCCAAAGTACCATCCTCATCGACATAATTCATTTGTGCACTAAAATCAATAGACATGCTTTAATTTTCAACACATATCAACACTTTTGATTCCAACTGTCTTCATTCAAAAAATAAAATTAAAGCCCATAATCACTTAATTCTCATAAATTACAAAATTTCATGTCCAATAGCAATTAAAGCACCCATAAACAATAGGGCTTAAAAAGCAAAAGTAATATTAAAACAAAGACAACCACGTTGGTAGAAAATATAGTCATGAATCATCACAACTTCTAAATACTGAAAGCTAAGACTCAAAAAGAAGGTTACTACAAATATTATCAATTCCTTAGAGAAACGAGAATGAATAATTACACATTTTATTTAGATAAATAGATTCACCATTCCCAGGCAAACATTATTAGCTAATGTAATCTCCTAGGTAACCAAGGTTCATTCTTTACTAACTTTATATAATATGGTTTTATCCTCTTAATTGAATCAAATTTGCAGTGATTTCTTTTATGCTTTCCATCATTGGAGTTCGGAATTATATATAGAGAATGTTCCTTTAGATTTCAGATCCTATGAAACTACAGATATATACAAATTAGAGATTGGCATTGTATCTACTTTATATTCCTCACCACCTTTGATTTTGACTACAACCCCTAAACTTCAAAGATTCAAACATTAAAACATAAACATGGTACTATGGTAGTGAATATAATCAGATCAAAACAAAAATTGAGTCAATTTCTTACTCAGTTAATATAATTCTACAAGAGTTAAACACAACAGTTAGAGAAACCCAAACAATTGAAAAAACAATTATATGAAGAGGGTCAATGAATGTACAAGAGCGAGTAACACCCAAAATGAGAGATAGATTGTTGACAAACTTATAGCATATATATGAAAATTATTAGAAATAGCAGAGAAAGGTAAAAGAAAACTCACAATTAAAGAGTTGATATAGTGTATTGTTGAAAATGAAATTCTTGGGTTTAGGGTTTTCTTTGTCGTTTCGGCTGTGATTCTGGAGGTGGTACATTTGCAGCTATTCCTCTGCGTAAAAACACCAATCATATTAGTATCAGAGCCAAGGCTAACTCTAAATCATGAATAAATTTAACAAAAAGATTACTGGCATTTCTCGCATCTATTTGATCCCCTTGTCCAAAACCAAGTGTCTATGCATGAGCGATGGGCTTTTGCAAGACCACCTCGGCATTGGCATCCAACTATCCAAGATCTATCAGAACCTCATCCTTGTCCTGCTGAAAAACTCTGAAGAATGACACATAAAAGCAAACTGAGTTAACTCCATATAGACGATGATCTTAGTTAACTAATTATTAAGGCACGAATTATTATTGCAGAAATTAATCAACTAAAGAAATTTATTCATCCTAGCATCAAGATTGTTTGAACATACCACAAAATGAAGGCCAAGACAATAATATTAATTATAGGTTGCCAAATTGACAGCTTCGCTGGGTGTGTGTATGAGATATACCTGCATTGTTCATTGAGAGCTAGGAGACCTTGACAAGTAGCCCTTGTTGGGAGACATGACTGGCGGCAATTCATCCTTGGAATCGTTGTCGTCAGTGCGGTTGGGCTCAGGAGTTTCCCCATTAGAAATAACAATGGTGGGTAATGTTTGAATGGCCTCATCACCAGAACCCACCACCAATAAACCCTCCTGACTCTTCCCCTGCTTTTCCAGGTCTTGCTCACAACTGTGACCCCCATTCGAGCCCTCATTCTGCATCTGAACTAAAACAAAAAAGAAACCCTAGAAATCATTTCTCTCTACCACCAACCATTTCAATTTTACCGTATTTGAAACCATATTTGTATAATTCCAAAGAGACTGAGCTAACAAATCAATTGAAAGCACACTAATTTATTATCAAAAGCAATCAATTCCAATAAAATAAAATAAAAATAAGAGAAATTATATACCGAACACCTGGGCAGACAAGCAAAGGAGTCAAAGGACCATATCTCAGTAGATATATAAACAAGGCCATCAATCATTCTCAATTTTGATTATCTTTTTAAGCTACTATCTGGGTTTTCACTTGCTGTTGATTTACGATCTATTAAATGGGTTTCACAATATCAATGACCTTTTAATCTAGAAAATCAAAATTAAAATCAAATTCAACTAACCTTTTCGTTTTCCAGGCGAATATCCACATGAAATTTCTCCTGCAGTCCTGCTCTGTTTTGCCAGTTACACACATAGACAGAAAACAAAGAAGTTGATAAATGAAAGAAAAGCAAATTGAGGAGTCATGGAGAGAGATGACAGAACAAAGACATGTGTTGTCTTTGAACAGTGAATGAGAGAGGGACCAGGATCCTCTAATCATTATTATTATTATTTTATTTTTTTTTAATTTTTAATTTTTTTAAAATTTTTTTTATTTTATTTTATGGAGGATCCTGTAATGATCTTCTTAGAGCATCCCAAAAGCTTCTTCTAATTTCACTCTTCAAATATCAATTTGCTTACCTATGTGGCAATTTGAAGAGTGGGAAAAAAAGACTCATCCCGAAAGACTCTTCAAATAGAATTAGTCTTATATTATTTTAATAAAAGCATTTAATTTTAATTGAGTTGTTTGAAATGGTTGAAATTATTAAGAGTTATTTAAATTTAAAATCAGACACAGTTGTTAAAGACAGTTGGTGTAGTAATTAATGATGGTTATAAAAAATAATAAAATAAAATTTAAAGAGTGAGAAATCACTCGGCAATATTGAAGAGTGAGAAATATTTTCTCATTTGAAGAATACAATTTGACTAGTCTGTTGGAGCAATATTTGCTGATGTGGCTCATCTAAATTTTTCAACGATCTCAATTGACTAGTCTGTTGGAGTTGCTCTTATATGTTTTCTTATATTCTGAACTATGCTGAGCTTGTAAGCATTTAACTCCACGTGTAATTAAAAATAACGTGTGGACACTGGACAGGATTTATTTTGTTTTGTATTTTTTTCCTCTAATAAATCTAAAACTATGTCGTTTCATAATGACTAAACCCTTCCCCAAATGTCAACAATCAAACATTCCTTTATCATTTTGTTTAGGGGTAATTACCCTAGTGGCCATCGACTTTTGCCACCACTATCAAAATGGCCATCAAATGGGGAAATTGATAGAAAATGACTATTTTATTAATGGCAATTCCATCCAATTCCATCAATTTACATCCAATTCCATCTAATAAGTGACATTTTGGTAAATAAGAGAATGACATTAATTTATTTTAGATGTTTTTGGGAAATCAATTTTTTCTTTTGTTTTTTGAAACAAATAATTATATTTAGTGTGTATATACATATAGTATATCTCAAACATATATATATATATATATATATATATATATATATATATATATATATATATATATATATATGTATTTCTTTTTGAGAAGATTAAGGCTACAAAATCTAAAAATTCTAAAAAATATATTTGAGGTAAGTTGAAAAGAAATATATATATATATTCTTTTTGAGAAGATTAAGACTATAAAATCAAAAAATTCTAAAAAGCATATTTGAGATAAGTTGAAAATAAATATATATGTATATATATATATATATTTGAGATATGTTATATGTATATGTATATGTACACACTAAATATAATTATTTGTTTCATAAAACAAAAGAAAAATTGATTTCCAAAAAACATCTAAAATAAATTAATGTCATCCATTTACTTACCAAAATGCCACTTATTGGATGGAAATTGGATGGAAATTGATGGAATTGGATGGAATGACCATTAGTGTAACAATGTTTGCCAAAAATGGCCAGTTTCCATCTATTTCCCCATTTTGTAGCCATTTTTATAGTGGTGGCAAAAGTTGATGGCCACTAGGGTAATTACCCCTTTTGTTTACCACTCCACTCGGCGAAAACAATCAGATTTTTACCAAAAGCGAAACCAAAAAAAAAAAAAAAAAGGACTTTGAATCTTCGATCTCCAGTTCTTTCTCTGTCTCCATTACCCTCTACAAAATTTGAACCTTGTCTTCTGGATTTGCTTTAATTTTCAATGATCGATGATTCGACAAGATTTTTAGTTATGTCTAATCCTGATTATGCCTTTCAGTTCGAAAACTCTTAAGGTGGTGTTTGGTTACCATGGTGAAATGGTAATCGGAATGATAATGAGAATGAGAATGAGAATTGGAATGGAAAATTGATTCCTTTATTTGGTTGGGACTGTAGAATTAGTATCTGAATCAGTATTATTTTGTTTGGTTAACAACTGAATATAATGAAATTAGGGGTATTTTGACCAAAATACCCCTAATTACAAAACTATTATAATAACATAATATATTATGGATAAAATAATAAAATATGAAAGTATATATTATATAATATTATATATATTATTATAATATATAACATATTATATATATATATATATATATATATATAATATGTTATATATTATAATAATATATATAATATTATATAATATATATATAATATGTTATATATTATAATAATATATATATATTAATATTAAAATAAAATAATATATATAAATATATAATATATTATATTATATTATATATAATAATATATGTATATAATATAAATATATAATATATATTATTTAATATATAATATATAATATATACAATAATATATTATATAATACATATAATAATATATATATATATATATATATACATTATATTATAATATATATATATATATATATATATATATAATATAATATATATATATATATATTATATTATTACATATATAATATTAATAATATTATAAATATATAACACATATAATAATAATATAATATAATAATATGAATAATATATTTATATAATATAATATATGATAATAATATATAATAATATAATAATATATATTTATATATCATTAATATAATATATAATGATAATATATTATTTTTGGAAAGGAGGGTATTTATGAAATCAATTTTTTAGTTTGGAATGGAATGGGCATTCCATTGGTTTTTGGATGGAATGCCCATTCCATCAAAATGGTGGAATCACCATTCCAATGGAATGCCCATTCCATTGGATTTTAACCAACCAAACATTGAGAATGAAATCCATTCCATTCCATTCCAGCTAACCAAACGCCACCTTAAAAGTATTCACTACAATACTTCAATTCATTAATCTGGCCTATTGGCGCAAGCAAAGGGAAATAAAATCTGGTTCCGTAGAAATCCTCACACCCAAACAAAAGAAATGAAGATTTTAATGGCAAAGAAAGAGTCCAAGAAGAAACAAAAAATACACAATGATACATCTTCTGGTTTTGTGGGTTTTTCTTGATTGTGGATAATCAAGGAAATCAAAACTGTGGGAGGATGGATTGTAAGGTTTGCCCAGGGACTGTTGAATTTATTTTGGGTTTGTTGCTATATAGTCTTCCAATTTCAGTGCAATCAAAGCTGTGATGTTGGGTTTGGTAAGAATAGATGACGATGGATCGATGATGATATTGTGGAACCAAATAAAAATTGAAAAGTTATTTAAAAAAAAAATACTTTAATCAGATCAATTCTTGAGCTTTTGGGAGATTCAACTATTTTGATTGTCGTGCTTTGAAGGAGGAAAGTAGCAACTTGCAAGGACATGTTGTCTAACATAAACGATATCGTTTTAACAAGTTAAAAATAAATAAGGGGCCGTTTGATAACGTTTTCATTTTTCAGTTTTTGTTTTCTTGTAATCTGAAGTTTTTGAAAAACTGATTTTTGGATTTTTTGAATTCGAAAACGCGTTTGGTAGTAATTGTTGAAAACGATATTCGGAGAATCAAAACATAAAAAACGTGTTTAGTATAATATTTTTAAATCATTTTTAAAAGATTAATATTATAAATAATGAAAAAGTGATATTAAAATAATTAAACATTAAAACTAAAAAAAATTAAAATTAAATAATAAATAAATTTAATTTTCATCATCAAACCTATCGAAATCATCATCATCTTTTTGATATAGATCTATGAAGATCCAAAAGATGGATTTGGTTTGAGTAAATTTTATTGCTAAAAAAATGTTTTCAAGAATACTGAAAACAACAAATTGTTGTTCTCAGAGTTCTCAATTTTTTGTTCATTAAAACTGAAAACTGTTCTCAATGTTTTATAAAACAGTTTTTTGAAATCATCATACCAAACGGGTTTTTCCTGTTTTTGTGACTCAAAAAACAAAAAACAGTTTTTGAAAACGTTAACAAACGCGCCCTAAATACCTAATCAGATCCTGACCGTACAATTTCTTAATGGCCATGTGGCATTGGATCCTTAAAAGCTCGGTATAGTTCAGCAGATAAAAATATTAGCAAAGGATCCAAGTCCATGAGGGACTAATAAAAAATCAGATGTTTATCTAATGGTAAATTACATGAAGAATTTCAAAACGATCCCTACCCATATAATGTGAAAGACACTTCTATCCTTGCTTATACTGTTTATTACAACAAATAATTGTTATTTCAGAATTATCTAAGGATATAAATGTCATTTTACTGTGTTAATAACTGTAAATAAAATAAAATAATGAAATACCATATATACCCTTTAATTTATATAGATTGTTTATAGATATAACAAGTATTCTAAGTAATTTTAAATTACATTTGGGACATTAATGGAATAGAAAGTTACAACAAATTCAAAAAAATAAAAAACAGGCTATAATTAGGAATCTTAGGGCGCGTTTGGTATCGTTTTTAAATCAGTGTTTTTGAAAACATTTTTTAAAAATGGAAAACATGTTTTAAAAATTATGTTTTTAAAAATGTAATGTGTTTGGTAGTATTTTTTAAAAATGTAATGTGTAACTTTCAAGAATTTACACATGCATGGACTCGGAGTTGGATCATATGATTCATATATAGTGGTGGCATTGAAACACTCGCTAATAGCAAGCACTACAATTGTCCATTTTCACCAATCACCACCATTTTTAATGAGAACATGTCATATATGGAGAGAAACTTCGGTATCGAGTTCATTTTTGCTCACCCACCCTTCAAGGGGGGTGAGCATTACCTCCCTTCCCATTGGATGTCAAGTGTCCAAAAGTTAACCAAGGGTTAACAAATATTGCTCTACCAATTTTACCCTTCTGTTAAAAAATTACCCACAGCCACATCGTGAAATCAACACCTTAACACAACCACACCCACCATCAACATATACACAAATCAACACCCACACCATCATCTAACAACAGTATCTTCTCCAGACAACTAAACCCAAATTTGAAACACAAAAAAACAAAAAAACAAAAAAACCAAAAAAATATTAAAATTGGAATCACTATTAATCTAGAGTAATACTAGATATCACAACCAAAATCACAACCAAAATCACAACTATTCTAATACAACACATGTGGCACATGAGGTGTCAATTGGTGAGTGGATACATAGATATGTGAGATAAATCATTATTAATATATATGAGTACAATTTTGCTCACCCACCTTAACTAGAGGTAACCATTACCTCCTTCCCCAAATGTTGCCACGTGTCCCAAACTTAACCCAAAGTTAACCAAAGTTTGGGGACACGTGGCAACATTTGGGGATGGAGGTAATGGTTACCTCTAGTTAAGGTGGGTGAGCAAAATTGCACTAAATATATATCCACTCACAAATTGACACTTCACATGCCACATGTGTTGTGTTGTGTTGGAATAGTTGTGATTTTAGTTGTAATATATAACATTACTCATTAATCTATTCATTACCATCACCCACATCATATAAAAGCATTGTCTTCTCCAGAAAACTAAACCCAAAACTGAAACACAAATATATATATATGAAATTGGAATCACCATTAATTTGTTCATCACCATCACCCACATCATCTAAACAGTAAAAGCATTGTCTTCTCCAGAAAACTAAACCCAAAATTGAAATACAGAAAACAAAAAAAAATTACAATTTGAATCACCATTAATCTGTTCATCACCATCACCCACAACATCATCTAAACAGGAAAAGCATTGTCTTCTCCAGAAAACTAAACCCAAAAAAAAAAAAAAAAAAAAAAAAAAAAAAAAAAAAAAAAAAAAAGCAATTGGAATCACCATTAATCTGTTCATCACCAATTCACCATCACCCACAACATCATCTAAAAGCATTGTCTTCTCCAGAAAAATAAACCCAAAATTGAAACACAAAAAAAAAAGAAAAAAGAAAAAAAAAAGAAATTGGAGTCACCATTAATCTGTTCATCACCGTCACCCGTAAAAACATTATCTTCTCCATAAAACTAAACCCAAAATTGAAACAAAAAACATATTTGAAATTGGAATCACCATCGTCTGTTCGTCACCATCTCCAGCAATTCTGTCGCACCAGAGATGTTGACGGCGAGGAGACGATGTCGACGAAATCTCAATGAATCCGGGATGAAATCTCGTGAAATCTCTCAATACTTTCGGTTCGGCGATGGAGACGATGTCGACAGCGAGGGATGAAGGATGGTGACGCTCTCGGCGGCGAGAGATGAAGGATGACGATCTCTCGATGTCGGCGGCGAGCGGGAAACGGTGGCTGATTTGGAGCTTGAGTTGTAGAGATTCATTAATGAAGATTGAGTTATTGAGTAGACTCAGCAACTTAGAGTTGAGAAGAGCGAGTTGACTCGGTAACTTAGTATTATATAAACGAGTTGACTCAGTAGAATATATTTTAAAAATAAAATTATATATATATTTATTCTATATTTCTATGCATTATATTTGTATTTTCAATTTAAACAAAAAATAATAAGTAGTAAAAAACTATTTGAATAATATATTACATATTAACAATTACATCCATTTTAGTCATTTTCCATAATCAATTCAAGTTTACTAAACACTTTTTCATTGTTTTTTTTTTTTTTTTCTTAAATTGATTATTTATATAGTCAATTTACCAAACTCATATCGACTTATGTTATAAGTTGACTGTTCATTAAGTTAATCTAAAAGCAGATTATTTCAGAAGCAAAATAATCTCAAACATAGCCTTTAATCCCTTGCATGATCGAATAGCCATATTCAAAACATGAAAAGGGTCCATAAAAGGGGCAGTGGAGGCCGGAGGGTGGAGCCCCATCTATGATCAAACTCCTCACGTGAGCACACAGTTGATATATGGCAGTATGTTACTGTTATCTAATTATTTATTGGGAGAATCATAAATAACTCTTTGACTTTTGATTAAATGATAAATAAAACCCTCTGGTTTGAACAATCATTAAAAACCCCCTACTATTAATTAACTGTTAGTTGACCGTTAGTTGACTTTATAAATATCAAATATTACAATTTAAATCCTTTATTATAAATAGAATAAAAAAAGAAAAATATAATAAAATTATATACTAATAATAATAAAATAAATTTCATACAAAAATATTTTTTTATATTTTTTATATTTTTTTTGTTTAAATTTTATAATGATTTTATTGTTTTGTTATAATATGTTTTTATATATTTAATTTTCATTAAAATAATTTTTTTTTTTTTTTTTTTAATTTTCTAACATATTTTTTGTATATTTTTTTCATTAATTTTTTAGTTAATTTATAGAAAAAAAAAACACTTAAATAATTACATTTCATTAGATTTAATTAAAATCAACTAACAGTCAACTAATGATAGGGGTTTTTTTTACTGATTGTTCAAACCAGAGGGTTTGATTTGACATTTAATCAAAAGTCAGTGGGTTATTTACAATTCCTCCTTATTTATTCAATATATGACGTGGAACCTTCTCCTATATTATCTCATTTATGGGCCCTACTTGTTTTTTTTACGATATCTATCTATCTATCTATCTATCCACTTATCTAGATTCGGTATTTTTTTTAAGCTTTTTTACTATTTGTAGGATTCGAGCTGCTGACTTGGAAGTCATTTACCCAAGCCACATGCTCGTCTATCCACTAGCTGAACTATGCCCCCGGGGGCAAAAATTTATTCAACTATCATTTCAATATATATTCAACAATCATATATCATATTTCCCAAACCAAAACCTATAGTTGATTTTGACCTTAGACTATGCCACATTATATCTTTTGTTGGGGGCTTATAGTTAATTATATAATTAAATATTACGTTAATTAAAAATAATAATAATAGCATTGATAACAAGTGAGTACAATGTAGTGATAGAGTAAACTCCATCTCTGATCTGCTGCTTCAATCTTTTTCCAGATTTATTTTTTATTTTTTATTTTGTAGATCCGCTTCTCCAAGTCTTTTTCAAATGGTCCAAATATGCAGACACAAAAAGAATTGATAACAAGGGAGTACTCATGTGTTTGGATGGATGATGGATCATCATACATGAAATGCACCGACACAAAACCCATTATAAAAATTGTCTGTTACACAGAAATAGCTCATGAATTATGCTTCCATGGCTTGAAGAGATATTATTATTTTGTTTAAAGAGATCTGGAACTCCAGTCTCCAGACCTTTAAATTTTATTTTTAAATTCAAAGGTTTTTTTAATAAAAAAAAAATAATCATTTTGTATGTCTTTAAATCTGGAAAACTTCAGATTTCTTCAACTTCAATTTTATTTTATTTTTTTGCTTACTTCGTTTGACGGGAGATCTCAAAAAAAATTAAAAAGTTTTTGAAAATGTTTTTATATTTTTTCTTAGATCTGGAACTCCAGACTTTTTATTGAATTCAAAGGTTTTTTTCTTTTTAAAATACATATATATTTTGTATATCTTCAAATCTGTACATTTTTCAGATTTTTTCCAAAAAAAATAAATAATTTTTTATGTCTTCAAGTCTGGAAATATTTCCAGATTTCTTCAACTCTTCAATCGTTTTTTATTTATTTATTTCATTTCAATGGAAATCTCAAAAAAAAAAAAAAAAAAAAGTTTTTGAAGATATTTGGAAACCTATCCGGTTCTCTTCAAATGTTTTTTAATTATTATTTTTTGTATTTTTGTTATATAAAATTATTTATTTACAAATTGAATGGAGTTAAAAATTAAGGTTTGGAAAAAATTAAAAGGTGTGATGATGTGGCAAGTGTGATGATGTGGCAGCTGATAAGGAAGTGCCATGTAAGCTGCGACGTCAAATTGGATGTAAATGATGGATAACAGTATTGGATGTTTACCATTATCCATATATATATATATATAATAATAATAATAATTACATAATTAAATAGAAAAAATGTTATACGTAGAGAATTAATGGGAAATTAGAAAGTATCCACATGCTACTGTTTTCTTTATTAATTGCTTTTCAAAGTCAAATGTAATATTTTATTTTTTATTTTTTTGCATTCATATAAGGAAAGATGGGCATTCTTGGAATTATATTTAATATATATATACTGAGTCTCTCATAAGGATCCCTTATTTTAATTTCGATAAGTATCACCATGAAATCACATCAATTTGAATGAATTTTTAATATGGATTTTTTTTTTTTTGATGATAAGTTCATCAAAATCTACCTATGAATAAAATTTGAAAATATTTCAAGTACTATAACTATTTATCTTGATTATTTTAATTATGAAGGCATCGAAAAAATGGATGAAATATAGGAAATTCAAGAAAAATAGTTTTAGCACATGAAAATTTCTCAAATTTTATTCATAGGTAGATTTTGATAAACTTATCATCCACACAAAAATTCAGATCAATATTCATTCAAATCAGTATGATTTCATGGTGGTCATTATCAAAATTAAAATAAGAGATCCCATATGAGACTCACTCACTATATCTATACCGTTCAACAAAGTTTCTGATTGCCTAGTATTCAACCAATTACTAACCCAAGATTGTAGACTTTTATTAAAGGGATACTAAAAAAAAAAAAAAAAAATCCTCTAGTTTGGGTTTTTGGTCAAAAACCACTCTCTAGTTTCGTTTTTAGCCAAAAACAACCCTCTAGTTTTTCAATGACCAAAAACCACCATGTTTTTTAATTTATTGGCCAAAAACAACTATGTTTTTTAATTTATTTGTCAAAAACCACCATACTATTAACATTTTTAACCAAATATACCATTTTACACCTATATTCAAATTTTTTTTTAAAAAAATCAATACAAATAATATTCAATTAAAAAAATATTAATTAACAAAACTATATAAAAATATTATTTTTCTCTCCTCTCTCCTTCTCACTGTAGTTCATTTTCTCTCTCTCTCTCTCTCGTTTGTTGTAGGTGGGATGGTGGCTGGGTGTTTTGTTGTGGTCCAGGGTGGTCATTGGGTGGCATGGCTGTTGATTGGAATTTTAGAGGAGAGAGAGGTGTTAGGATTTGGTGGTGTGGTTGTTGATGGCATTGGATTGGGTAGTGACAGACTTGGCAAAGCACCACAAAAACTCAGCCACCATCAATATTTGTTTGGAGAGACAGTGTTGAGGGAGACAGAGAGCGAGGGATCCAAGGATTGAGAGAGAGAGAGAGAGAGAGAGAGAGAGGAGATTATTTTTTATTTTTTAATTAATATATTGTAGATAAAATAATGTATTTGATTTTTATTTTTATTTAATACTAGTGTGTAGCCCGCACGATGTGCAGGCATTGTAATATATAAATTACAAATATTATTTATGAATTTTTTAATAAAGAAAAAAATTATAATCAAAATAATACAAAAATACTCCTAAATCAAAAGTGTATGGTTGCAATTCCATGGTGTGCCACTAATATTTCGACAATAGTGGTGGTGCCACCGGCAAGAATACTTGAATGTTAAAAGAAGTACTCTTTATTTTTTGGTTCACATACAAAGACCTATTTGTGCTTAGCACAAATATCCATTTTTAACCTTCTATGATTTCCACGGCCTCTCAGGAAAAAAGAAAAAAAAAAACACATATTAGAGTTAAGGGGTTTAACATCAGTTACGCACATAATAATTTATATGGTCATTATTTAACTTAATGGTCCAAGATATTGGATGCATTGACGATTAAAAATAGTCATGGGACATTTCTCTAAATTTTATCATTTGTCATCTCCGATGACCGACATCCATCCATAATATGTTTATAATTTCTATTTATTATCAGACATACCACCTACCAAAACCATTATTGTTTTAATTCACTCATTCTCTATGTATCAAAATGATATCTAGAAGGAAAAAAAGCGAATGTTGATAAAATCATATAGTCAAAGGGTCAAAAGAATATTAAATGATTATAAAAAAATGTGATACAACTTGCCTACAAATAACCTGTCTTTATCATTTAAGAAAAACCTGTCTTTATTACAATATTTCAAAATTAAGGGAGGGTTTGACTCAAACATATTATCATATTATATGTTAATACTATATAACTAATTAACAACATTAAATAGGAACACTTCACATTAACATGTATTAACAAATTTTCTCGAAAATATTGCTATTTTTAGCTGTAGGGACTCTTCATGTAGATAAATATTTGTTAATAAGAATATAATGAATAATATATTAAATTAGTTTATCAAAGATAAATAGTAATTAATAATAATAATATAAACAGAGGCGGATGTATTCAGAAGTTTAAGCTTAGGTGAATTTTATATAATATATTATACAAAAACAATATAAATCCTATGTTGGAAATGCGTGATTGCCTAAACTGTGTTGTTTTTTATTTTTTTACATACATGAGTCTATGTTAAGTAGGTTACTTTTAAATTAAAAATATTATTATTATAATAAATAAATAAAAAGTCTAATTTTATACCTTCCTTAATTATATTCCTCAAAAGCCGGTTCATCGACAATTGGAATGCACCAACTGCCACCTCACAATTCACTAATTACAAATCAAATTGATTCATTATTTTATATTTGAAACTCCACTCCAGATAATTAAAAAAACAAAATATCTCCAAATCAATTTTATTGATATTTTATTTACTTTCCCTTTATGTACTCTTTCTTTCCAATTTCTAGTCGAAACGAAAGCGCTAGAATATTGCGGTGTGTCTAAAAAGTAAACCATCTTAATTATTATTATTATTATTTTTGAAAGGAAAAGTACCGAATCCTTCCTCTTATAAAAAAAAACAAAAAAGAAGTTATTATTTTCCATAGATAACAGAATCGTAACATATATTCCAGTTACAGAAATTTACGACTTCTGACTCCTTGAAAACAGATTCAGGATCACATTCATGGCGAAACACAACAAAATTCAAACTCTTGTTTTGATGATTGCTCTGATCTTCAGTTTCACTATGGCTAACTGTAAGTTTGCTGATCATTCAAATTAATTGGTTTTGAATTGATTAGTTGTTTGTTAATTTTTTTTTTTTTTTTTTTTCCAGTTGGGTTCTTGGATGGAAAAGCAAGCTGTGAAAAGGTGTACGTTGTTAGAAGTGGAGATACCTGCACTGGCATTACACAGATGTTCAAGCTCTCTCCTGTGACCTTTGATTCCATCAACCCAAATCTCAACTGCAATGAACTGTCTGTGGGTCAGTCGGTCTGTGTTCTCCTGTGATTATGATAAGCTCTGATATCCTTTTCATATCAAAATCAAATCACATGTAAACAATTGATATTGATTGATTATTGATCAATGTGGAAATAGAAGGAAATATCATATTTCAAGTTTGAAAGACTAAAAATGTCCCCACTTTATTTTTCTTGTACTTTTGTCCCCTTTATTGTATTGATTATAATAAGCTCTGCTGTCCTTCCAATTGATTATTCTCAATTGATCTTTCAACAACAAACATGTAAACAAAATCAACAATTGATAACAAAATCAATCCCAAAATCAATTGACAACAGAATCAACATCAATCCCAAAAACACTCTGCTGGGAATCCCAAAAACAATTGATAACAAAATTATTTCTTAAAATCAACATCAATTGACAACAAAATCAATCCCAAAAATTCTCACCTGGGAATCCTATCAAACACCTTTTAATTGCAACAAAACACAACCCAGACGAAGAACCCAACCAATAAAGAACCCAGCAACCAACAAGGCAAAAAGGCAAAAACAGAACAGAATAGAGCTTGGAATATAATCTAAGCTCAAGAAGAAGAAGAAGAAGATCGGAAGAAGAGGAGATCGGTGGGTCGATCTGCGTTTGGAGGAGTAAATCGGCGAAGGAGCAGATCGGAAGAAGAAGAAGATCGGAGGAAGAGGAGATCGGTGGGTCGATCTGCGTTTAGAGGAGTAAATCGGCGAAGGAGCAGATCGGAAAAAGAAGAGAAAAAAAAGTAGAAGATATTGTTGAATGAAAAGATAAATAAAAAAAAGTAGTTGGTACAAAGATCTGAATGACATCTATATATAAGCGGCAATACTTGACCACGTGGCAGCTTAGTGACCAAGTAAATCATATCAACATTGACATCTATGTTGGTCAAAAAGACAAGATCAATAAAAAGTAAGTACTGGCATATGTTCTCTGTCTTTCCAATTTCTATTCGAAACGAAAGCGCTAGAATATTGCAGTGTGTCTAAAAAGTAAACCATCTTTATTATTATTATTATTATTATTATTATTATTTTTGAAAGGAAAAGTACCGAATGCTTCCATAACAGAACAGAACCTTAAAAGAGAGAAAGACTAAAATAAATCTAGACCGTTCAAAACTTTAATATACACGTGTCATCGGATCCTTAAAAGCTTAGTATAGCTCAAGAGAGAAATAGCTCAACAGAGGATCCCGGTCCTTCAATGAATGAATGCTAATTGATGTTCAATCTCTCATTAATTGTTGTCCCTTTTTTTTTTTTTTTTTTTTGGAATTCCTTAAAAACGTTTGAGAGTCTAAAAAATCCATGTTTTTATAGAGAGTTGGGGACACTTCATATTATATATTATAATTAATTACTAATTAATGAATAGCTATCATCAAATATCTGGAAGGAAAAATTTAAATGATAAAGACAGGTTTTTTTTAATTTTTTTTTACATACAGATATCTAGAAGGAAAAAAAAGCATAAAATCATATAGTCAAAGGGTCAAAAGAATATTAAATGATTATAAAAAAAATGTGATACAACTTGATGATAAGATTATTGATCAGTTTGAAAAATAGTTTAAAATTTGATGATAAGATTACGGATGCATCAGTCAAAGTTTCAAAAGTGGGTTTTTTTGATGGTCCAAATGCATATTTGTGATATTCAAAAAAAAAAAAATGCATATTTGTGAGTAGTTCGATGGTCCAAGCAAGATGGCTGTAATTCCACACCTCGTAAAATCATTTCAGAAGCTGCCAAAATAAGATTAATGGAGGAAGTGCGGCGTATTGACACATTTAGGGTGTATCTAATTTTTTTTTATTAGAGTAAGCTAAAACAAAATTATATATATTATAAAAATAAAAATAAATAAAAAAAGCTTTCATTAAAAAAATATTATTTTTCATTCCATTGAGATGAAGAAGGCAAGCTTAAACCTCCGTCATCGACATTAATATGGAAAACTTGATACAATCTTACTCGATAATTGATTTTTTTTTTTTTTTCAAAGTATAAAAACATAGTTTTTCTTAGTTTTGATATATGATTGTTTGACATTGTAATTTAATTGAAGTGATACGTTATGAATTATAATAAAACACTAGAAATAATAAATTATAGTTGGAAAATAAATTCATAAAAAAAGAAAACAATAACTAACAAATACCCTAACTTATTAATTAGAAAAAATAAATTTTAACTATAAAAACTACATGAATTAAATAACCAAATAGAAATAGTAGATTAAGAGCAATAATATACTATTCTAATAATTAACTTAAAATTCAACCCAAATGATGTTGGTTTTTGAGTTAAATTTTAGATTACCTAGCATTTGTGTTTTTTATATTTAAAAATTTGGAGAAATTGAGATAATTATTAATTCGGAAGAGATAGTGAAATAATTGGGATTTGGAACTTGATTGAGAGAGAGAGAGTGAGTGTGACGTGAGTTTGTGAACATGTGAAGGTGAGGATTGTGAACAGATTTGAACTTATTGTATTTGCATTACATGCATATTCCTTTTTTATTTTCTTGTGTTTTTCTTGGTTAGAAAATGTATTTGAGGGTAATGGTTATTATGTCCCTTTATTAGGTGTACTTTTTATTTTAATTAATAAAAATTCCCTCGTACCGTCGAGATTCACCATTAAAATGATTTTTTTTTTATTATATAGTATAATTTTTTATCTATATGAAATTGTCCACAGCCCACCTAGAAAAAAATTTCTGGTTTCGCCCTTGTCTCTCATTCTTTATTATATCATCTTTTTATTTCTTCAAATATTTACAACACGTTATCAGCACAATCGTATATAAGTAAAAAGTATCTTCAGGTGAGTGATTTACTTACAGCTTGATATTCGTGTATGTAAGTAAAAAGGATCCCTGATGAGTGATTTACTTACATCTCAATATTCTGGATCTATATATATTTCGGTCTCAATATGGCTTATGTTGTCAACGGAACATATATTTATATAGTTCTGAATTTATTTATTTATTCTCTTTAAATCATAATATTCTGGATCTATTTATAGTTTCGTATACAAGATGGCTTATGCCGTCATAGTAAGATGGAGGAAGTGCGGCGCAATAACACATCCAGGGGTGTACCCAGGATTTTTTTTTGTTAGAGTGGGCTAAAACAAAACTATATATATTATTTTTTTTTTTTTAAAAAAAAAAAAAAAAAAAAAAAAAGCCTTTCATTGAGAAAACATTATTTTTTATTCCATTGAAATGAAGAAGGCAAACTTAAACTCCCATCATTGACATTAACATGGAAAACTTTATATACTCTTACTCGATAATTGATTATCTTTTTTTTTTTTTTTTTCAAAGTATAAAAATATAGTTTTTCTTAGCTTTGATACATGATTGTTTTACATTGTAATTTAATTAAAGTGATACTTTATAAATTATAATATAACATTAGAAATAATAAATGTTATCAGCAAAAAGACATAAAAAGACATAAAGCTACACATCCTATATATATAAAAGAGCCTTATTTTTCTAAAAGGGCAATTCATGGTGTGACCATTTGCCTTATTTCCCTCCGTGTCCCCTTTTTTTTTTGCCCTTTCGTGAATGACTGATGAATTCTTTTTTCTCAGATGTGAATAATTGTGTGATGACTTGCCCTTTTGTGTCCTTTTTTTCCCCTTTTCAGGGGTACAACTGCCATATTTCCCTATGCCTTCACTTTCTTAAAGTTTAGATTTTCGTTGGCACAACTGCCTTATTTCCATCTGTGTCCTTTTTTTCCCCTTTTGTAAATGAATTGCCCTCTTGTGTACTTTTTTCCATCAATTGATTTACTGGGTTTGTTCAGAATGATAAAAACAAAAAAGTTAAGGAGAAAAAAAAAAATTAACCTTAAATCCAGCAAAACATGGATCTAAACAAAAAAAAAAAAAAAAAAAGAAGTCAAATAGTAACATGGATCTCAACAAAATAAGAGGCAAATAACAACATGCATCAAAACAAACTGAAGAGAAAATAATGAAGTGCTAAAAAAAATAAAAAAAAAATACAATCTTTCATATCTAAAATCAGAGAAAAAAAAATTAAACTTCCGAAATCCAGATAAATTTTTTTAAAAACATAAAACACCAATCTTTGAAATCAAATTTTTGAACACGAGACGAAAAGTAAGATAGAATTTTAATTATTTATTTATTTTTTTTTTTGGGGGATGGGGATTCCATTTCAAAGTTATAAATCTGAAATGTAGAAGAAATGAAATAAAATCAAGAACTCTAAAAAGATGAGAAGATATCTAAACAAGAGAAGAGGAGGAGCCAGATCTAGAGAAAAGAAGAGGAGTTTTAAAATTAATTTTTGAAGTTACTTGGTTTATATCTAAAATCAGAGAAAAAAAAAAATTAAACTTTTGAAACCCATATATAATTTTAAAAATAAAAATAAAAACCCAATCTTTGAAATGAGATCTCTAAAACCAGATGATATATGAAGAAGAGAAGAAGAGATTGGTGTAGAATGGATGAGTTTGGAGATTGGTTTGGTTGGGAGTTGGGACTTGAGAGAGAGATTGAAAGTTTGAGTACTTTGTATGAGATGAGAGGAATAGTTTTGAGTGCTCTGGACCGGAGACGTGAGGTAAAAGGAGGAGAGAGGTAAAGGAGGAGAGAGAGAGAGTGGGATTGGAAAGAGTGAATTTTTGGGTAGTGTGAATTTTTGGAGACTTGTGCTCTGTATAATAAGGTTTGGTTATTTTTAAAAAAGAAAGTTAATACAAAGTAATAAAATAAATTTTTTTAAAACTTAAAGCAGAATTATATGTAGATTTGTCATTAATTTAGAGTCCAAATATATTTTATTAAGGTCCAAACCCAGCCCAACAAAGCCCATTTCAAGTTCTAATAGCCACTATAACAAAACAAAGACAAAAAAAAACTATGTTCTTTGGTTGATTCAATTTGAGTGGCTAACAAGAACTTTGATTTTCTTATATTAATGTCATTTGAATTGTGTTTTTTTTATTTTTGTTTGTTTATTTGTTTTAGATTTTTGCTAAATGGGTTTGTTCCAACATGGCACATTTTGTTGTGGCACCCTTTGAAGTAAAGTTTTACAATTGTATCTTTTCATCAAGGGAGCCGATATTGACACCCATAAAATTTATTAGAGTATTGACTTTGTTGCTTAGAATTATAGACATTGTGCATCTGGTCATATATGTCTTTTTTTTTTTTTTTTTTTTTTTTTTTGCTGGTTGTGAATATAGAGAAAGTGTATTTTTAGCAATTATATATATTCAAAAACTTTCTCAACAAGGCTAATTTTTTTCAATCTTGTTTTTCTTGTGAAGTTTGTATTGTATTTTCTTTATCAGTCATAGTTTTCAGATTAGCTAGATGGTCAATATCCTAAATTAAATTATTTTGGGATTCTTTAAGGCTTTATGACAATGCTACGTGATAGCTTCTTGACACTATCTAATGTATTTTTTGTTTATAAGTTAAACAAGTGTTATTGGCTACTTGGCTTTGACATGAAATTGTAGACAATATATGAGGTAAGTTATTTATGCCACTATACTTTTACTATTTTTTGTAACTAAATTCAAAATATGTCATTTCTTTTATGTGAAATTTTTATTAAAAAAAGTATGAGTATTAGGCTATGTTTTTGTTATTCATATGTTTTATTTTATAATTATCTTTAGTTGTTAGTACTATTTGAATTTAGGTTGTTCCACATAATGGAACAAAAAAGTAAGGCAATGGAAGCAAAAAAGGTCCCAGAAAGCGATGGGACTCAAATTTTCTTGAAGATAAACAAGAAATCAATAAGAGGTGGGGTGAGGCATATAAACAAAAAAAAAAATCAATTAGAAAAATAGACGAAACAACAAATAGGTTTGTTTGGAAAAAACTTATTACGGTTACGTTGATAATATTAATTCCATAAAATTAATAATTATTGAATATCATTAATCTTTTATACAATGTCTTTATTAAATGGCTTAACTAAATATTTTAGGAACATCATGTCATCGACTCGAGCCGCAATCATCAATTGATAAAAACAAAGAATCTCCCATTTTAAGTATTTTCGAAATTGGTGAGCAAATTATTTCATTTTGGCAAATTAAAAGGTTAAACACAACATCGTTCAACTTTTGACAGTTCCGAAATAAACTAAATACATATCAGTCCTATTGTAAATATCTCTAAACTAAATCCTACATATTTTGTTGTAAATATCTCTAAAGCATAGTTCGACTTAGTTCGACATGCTGAAAACAGGAACATCTAATGTTACATATTTTTGTTCGTAAATACTTCTAAAGTTTATGTGGTAATGTTGAACTCCAAGTTCAATTGCAACATTAGAAGTACTAACAATTTTTTATTGTAAATATGTTTATATCTATATATATATATATATATATATATATATATATATATATATATATATATATATAAATATATGCATGTATATAATATTTAAGGTTTAATATTACAAAGTTTATGTGGTAATGTTGAACTCCAAGTTCAATTGCAACATTAAAAGTACTAACAATTTTTCATTGTAAATATATTTGTATCTATATATATATATATAATATTTAAGGTTTAATATTACAAATTTGGCACGTGCATCGCACGTGCCCCTCCAACTAGTAATAATAATATAGCACATCAGTCTTCAAAGTTATCAGCAAAAAGTGTTATTATTTTTCCCGGGAAATCTTGGTAACAGAGGAGGTCGGTTAGGGTTTTTTTCGCGAACGATTTGAGGGCTGGGTCCTACTTGGAGGTTACTCCACTTTCTTAGCTTTTGTCTTTTATTTCCTGTTTCGAATAACATCTAATTTAATTTTTCTCTTGTTTTCATTTTAAAATTTTGTTCTTAAAAAAAAATATAAAACATAAATGTTAACAATAAGATAATGAATAAATCAATAAAATATTAATTTAAAGAACTTACCTTGATAGAGATATTGAGAACATGAATCTTCAACCTGAAAAAAAAAAAAAAAAAAAAAAAAAAAAAGAATAATAAATGAATAAAAAATGAAAACCATGAAAATATGTGAAACTTAGGAAGAAAAAAAAAAAGTTAAAAAGAGAAAAGAATTTGAAGAAAAATTTAGGATATTTATAAGCAAAAGTCTCTTTTATAATGAAATCAAAAATCCAAGAGTCGTGTTTAAAAAGTAAATTAAAATGAGTAAAGCAAAAGTCAAATTAAATACACAATTGAAACACAATTACAAATATTAAATTTATTTGGAAAATAGTCATACTTTTACATTTCGCCACTTAAGTCATTCATATAACATTAAAAACACATATAACCAAGTCGCCGTAGCAGTGGCTCTGCTATGTGGTCTTCAACTGGCTTTTGATTCTGGTTTGAGGCCATGTAGAGCTGAAGCTGATGCTAAAGTCATTGTTGATTGGATCAACAATGGTTCTTCTCTTAGTTCTGATATTGGGAATGTCATCACTGATATTCATCTTATGCTTCAGCAATTGCTTTGTGTTTCAGTTGGTTATGTTTCTAGGTTGGCTAATCTAGTAACCCATGTTTTAGCCAAAAACGCCCTCTCTTGTGTGGAGGATCTGTTTTGGCTGGAGGATTTTCCCTTTTGTGTTAGTGCGCTTTTTTCGGCCGAGTGTCGTGTTTCTTTGTAATGGTTTGTTCCACTTCAAAAAAAAAAAAAAAAAAAAAAAAAACTATATTCATACCAAAAAAGTAAAACTCTATGATAATATTGAACTGCCTTTTTTTTTTTGATAATACAAACAACTGCTGCGACCGGTGAGATAGGGCTCAACAAGCGCAGTCCGGACGGCAACTCCCACGAGAAGGGAGAGAACACCCACAGAGTAGTGGGACACTACCCACACAAATGGTGGGAAAATTGGTACAAAACCCATGCACCCACAAGTCCTTGAACCTTGGTGGTAGGGGTTCCCATTGGGAAGGCCCACCACATTGGCAAGGCACCATGTGCTAATATTATTGAACCGCCTTATACATTATTATAAAAAGTATTTTTTATTGGACGGGACGTATGAATCCCCGAACATCTCAACATCAACATCAACATCAAAAAGTATTTTCAATTTTGCATTAAATTTTACCAAGATCTTCACCTGTATGGACGGGACCCCACCAGTCCACCACCAACCTCCTCCATTTCTGCCCACTACGGTCACTACCACTCTCACGGTCTATAAATACACCACCACCGCATCCACCCTTCAAAAAAGAAATAACCACTCTCTTTCTTTTTCTTCAAAACATTTTTCTCTATAATGCTCTGTTTTTCTTCCAAAAACCAGAGCATGTCAATGGCGGCTTTCACAGTCTCTCATTCCTTCTTCTTCCTCCTCCTCCTCTCAGCCTCCGCTTTTGCAGGTACGTAAACGTACCTTCACGTTCATTTCTCGTTACGTTAACGTTAAATCGTGTTAACTCTTTTATTGTTTTTGTTGTGTTTATAGATACTGGGATGATAGGTATCAACTACGGCCGCATAGCGAACAACTTACCGACGCCGGACAAAGTGGTTGCTTTATTAAAATCACAAGGCGTCGATCGAGTCAAGCTCTACGACACTGAATCGACCGTACTCACTGCACTCGCTAACTCTAACATTAGCGTCGTCGTCGCACTCCCCAACGAGCTCCTGTCCTCCGCCGCGGGCGACCAATCGTTTGATGACAACTGGGTTCAAGCCAATATCTCCAAATACTACCCATCAACCAAAATCGAAGCCATTGCAGTCGGCAATGAAGTCTTCGTCGACCCGAATAACACAACCAAATTCCTTGTACCCGCCATGAAAAACCTCTACAATTCACTGAAAAAAAACCAACTCGACTCCTCCATTAAAATCTCCTCTCCTATAGCTCTAAGCGCGTTGCAAAACTCGTACCCGTCTTCATCCGGATCTTTCAAAACCGAATTGATCGAACCCGTAATCAAACCCATGCTCGATTTCCTCCGTCAAACCGGGTCGTATCTAATGGTAAACGCGTACCCGTTTTTCGCTTACACAGCCAACACCGACGTCATTTCTCTCGACTACGCTCTGTTTAAAGAGAACTCGGGAAACGTGGATTCTGGTAACGGGTTGAAATACACCAATCTCTTCGACGCACAAATCGACGCCGTTTTCGCTGCCATGTCAGCGTTGAATTTTAACGACGTGAAAATGGTCATCACCGAGACCGGTTGGCCTTCCGCTGGTGACCAGAACGAAGTCGGTGCCGGAGAGGACAATGCGGTGGCGTATAATGGCAACTTGGTCCGTCGGGTTTTATCCGGAAGTGGTGGGACCCCTTTAAGACCCAAGGACCCACTTAACGTCTACTTGTTTGCTCTGTTTAACGAGAATCAGAAACCGGGTCCAACTTCGGAGCGGAATTATGGGTTGTTTTACCCGACTGAGCAAAAAGTGTATGAGGTTCCGTTAACACAGGCTGAGGTGGAAAACGAAAAGTCAACGCCGGTCAACGGAAGCAAGAGTCAGGCTCCGGCTCCCAGCGGCGATGAGAATGACGTGTCGAAGGCGAAGGTTGGCCAGACTTGGTGTGTGGCCAATGGGAAGGCAGGAGACGAGAAGCTACAAAAGGCTATAGATTACGTTTGTGGTGAGGGAGGGGTTGACTGCCGTCCGATCCAGGATGGTTCGACGTGTTACGATCCTAACACGTTGGAGGCCCACGCATCGTACGCTTTCAACAGTTATTATCAAAAGAACTCTCGTAAAGCTGGATCGTGTGATTTTGGTGGTGCGGCCTACGTGGTCACGCAATCTCCTAGTGAGTACCCTATCATTTCTCTCTCTTTTTTTTTTTTAATTAAATCATTAAATATATCTTATTTTTCTGATTTTTAGTCAATTTTTTTAAATTTTTTTCCAATTTTATTTAGAAATCATGTTTACACATATTTTAGGTCACCAACTTTAAAAATTGTATGCAAATTTTGTCTTAAATGAAAATGTAACTTTAGATGATTAACTTTATTTAAATTATCAAAATCAATTTATTGGTAATCGGGTTTAGTATTTAATTATATTTTTTTAATCTAATGTGTGGGATTTGTGATTGGATAGTTGCACAAAATTTGTAGTTTGGGATATAGGTGAAAGGGATGGAAATGACATAATTTAAAAAAAATAAAAATTATATAGAAAATAAATGAAAGTTGTGACTTGTGATGTTTATTTTCAACATTATACACTTATTTATATATGAGGCATGGGACTCTTGCCTGTATATGATGATTTTGGATAGTTTTTGAAGCTCAAGGAATTTTTTTGAAAGAAAAATAAAGAATTCCTCTATTCACAAGTATAAATATTTTGGTACGTGACTACTACCAAAATATTCTCTTAATTTTAATTTTTAGTTTGGTCAATGATTAAGTTTAACGGAAGTCAACTAACGGTAAGGGAGGTTTATGTAATTTCAAGTAAAAGGTCTATCTACTTGTAATTAGACCTAAAATCAGGAGAGGTTTGTGCTATTAGTCCTTTTTAATATAATTACTTCCAGTAGCACTGATTAATTAGCAAGTCAATCATTCTATTTTTAAAATTTGCTAGTTGAAGTAATGTAAAATCTTATATATTTGATAACTAAATTTTATTGGGTTTTTTTTTTTTATAACTAATTCAATAATAAAAAACTTCTGGTCAAAGAGACACAGGATTACCTTGGAAACAACTTTTTTATTTACAGAGATTTTTTTAAAAAATATTTATCTTATTTATCTTTTCTTTCATATATATTTTCAACATCTGTAAATAAGATAAATATTTTAAAAAATAAAATCTCTGTAAATAATTTTTTTATAGTTCCAACTCATTATTATTATTATTATTATTTTAAAAATCTCTTTAACCGTATTTCAACTCTCTTTCTAAACAAAACTGCAAGTTTTCTATATAATTTTATTTCAGTAGCTTTCCTATTAGTGCGCATTGATATAAGGAAAATACATAACATCCAAATCTTATATGATTTTGCAGTTGGGTTCTTGGATGGCAAAGCAAGCTGTGAAAGGGTGTACGTTGTTAGAATTGGAGATAGCTGCACCACCATTGCACAGACATTCAATCTCTCTACCGTGACTTTGGAATCCAGAAACCCAAATCTCAACTGTACTGAACTGTTTGTGGGTCAGTGGGTCTGCGTTAGTGCTTAATCAGATTGATACACATGACAGAAGAGACACATGTGAAGCCGAAATGCAGAAAATGACAGAGTGAGATTTTTTTTTTTTTTTTTTTTTTTTTTTGAGAACAGAAGAGATTGATATTTGTTTATTTTGATTTTTTTTTTTTTGAGATTATTTTGTAATAATTGATATCAAAATTAACAAGGAGGAGACTAAACTCTGAAACTCCTTTTTTAGGTGATGCTATTTTCCTAATTTCAGATATTAAAGCCTTGTGTTTTGAGGTGGGGGATGCCATTGCCATGCTATTCCTAGGTCTGTTAATAGGTTGGCTTATGCCTTGGCCAATAATAGAGCCTTCTGAGAGCTTTCTAACGATAGGTCATTTTCATAATTTGGATTAGTATAGAGGGAGAAAACCGATTTTGAATTTTCTTTTCGAAATCAAAATCTGGAAACTTGCTTTTGTTCTTGAATTTTGGTGTAGAACATGTAGAACATATACCACGCCCCTATAGGCGGAGAGTGCACCTCGCCTCTAACCCGAACGTCATAACCGTTAGGCATATTTGGATTCACCATGACAATACGAGTCGAATGGTGGTGGTCTCGAAATCGAGAAACGTCAGGAAGGTAGTGAGTGTTCCACACGCGCCTCCGGTGAGAGTGGGGATGACACAGAAGTTATTCATGTGGCCATGCTTCACTCACATGTAGCACTTAGAGAGTGACACTTGTCAAAAGGTTTTGTCCATGTGACAAAACATAAAACATGTGGTATACTAAGAAAGTGACTCGTGTCAGGAGCTTTTTCATGTGGAAATGAATTAAGAGGTTTTTACAATTTGGTCTCAATCTAATTGGGAAAAGTCACTTTTTTACTTGTTAATTCAAAATACAACAAATTGGTCATAATATAATTCAAAATAGCTCATTTCAGTCCTACCGTTAGGGGTGGGCACGGTTCGGTTCGGTTCGGTTTTGGGCAAAACCGAATTGAACCGAAAATATTTCGGTTCATCCAAAATTGAACCGGTTTGAACCGAATAAGAAATGGCAACCGAACTGAACTGAACTGATTTTAATCGGTTCGGTTCGGTTCGGTTCAATTCGGTTTTGGGCCTAATGGGCCTTATGGGCTTAATCAATTTTTTAATATGTTTTTAAATTTGATGGGTTGTGGCCCACAAAAAAAATACTGCAGTTTACTAATCCCTTGTGGGATTCTAATTTTGGGCCACAAAATTTAATAGTCCAAGCCCAAAAAAACTGAAATCAAACCTTACTAATAATAAATAAAGTACTAAATACTAATATTTAATTTATAATACATTCAAAACAATTTCAAATTTAATAGACAGAATTACAGTAAGACAGTATCGGGGTATCAATTTTCAAAGACCACATAGTCTAAATAAAAATTACAATCCAAATCCAAAGTCCAAATCAAAATTACAACTAAAATAAAAACTCCAAATCACTTAATTAGTAATGAAAGATAAAATAAATCCAACTTCTTGCATTCATAAATAAAACGGTAATTACTAATGATAGTAAAATAAGAGACTTGCATCCATGTTAGAAAAGCAACAACAAAAAACAAAAGGAAAACAAAAGCCAAAAAACAAAGGCAAGAAAAACCCCCACAGCACAAGCCAGAGAAAGACAGCAACATAAACAACAGCAAAGCAAAGCAAAACAGAACAGAAACAAGCAGGCAACAGAATATATACACAATATATATACTGTTAGGTGTCATTTCTAATATACACAATATATATACACAAATACACAATGTGAAATACTGTCAGGTGTTGTAATAATTTCGCACATATTTATTAAAACAATATAATTTTGTAATAATGATATCTTTGTTTTGGTGTGTCATGTGTGGATGATCCTTCCACTTTTATCATTGGTGATGATAAGGTCGAATTGAACACAAGAGGGGCTCACCTCCGGTTTTCTATTCTCTAACCACACTTTTTCTTTAATTTATTTTATTAAGAATTAAATTTAGACCAAGTACTGAAGTAGCCTAGTTTGTTGTCAAAAATCAAAATTGATTAAATACAGAGATGTATACAGATTAGACACAGATACGAAACACTGTCTATTGTCTAATATACACAAACAATCAACCAAATCAAGAAAGAAAAGCTAACTAAAAAATGGAAAGAAAGAAAGAAAGCTAACTCAAATTAGAGTCATTAGACACAGACCTTTGTTTCGTTGAAGCAGATCAAACGAGCTGAAGAAGAGCAGATCGGACGAGCTGAAGCTTGAAGGTTTGTCTCGTTGACGCTTTGGTTGGAGATGAAGAAGAGCCGATCAGATGTGAAACAAAAAAAAAAAAAAAACAAAAAAAGACGAGGAAAATTAGAAAAAGAAGAAGAGATAGTGACAATTGACAAACCTTTCAGATGTTGAGGAACAGTCGAACAGAGTTGAGACGAGCAGATCGGAATCGAATGTTGAGCAGATCGGTGGTTGACTGTTGAGGAAAAAAGAGGCTTCGATGAGAGAAGTCAGAGATGAGAGAAGTCAGAGACAATGTAGTCGGATAAGAGAGAGAGAAGTAAAGAACAGTAGAAAAGGTTAGGTTTTTTTTTTTACTTATATATGCGGTTTAATCGGTTCAAACCGGTTTTGGGAAAATCAAACTGGTTTGAACCGAAACTATTTCGGTTTTTAATTTCTTAAACCGGTTTAAACCGAGTTTAGTCTATGAACCAAACCGAACACCCTTTTTTTCGGTTCGGTTCGGTTCGATTCGGTTCGGTTTCGAACTTAGTGCCCACTCCTACCTACCGTTAGTCAAACTAACGGTCAATCGTCATAAAATCAGTTAAAAGTCCTTTTTACTCCTCTTTCCAATAAAAAAATAGATATAAAAAATTGTAAAAAAATAAAAAACCATATATAAAAAAAATAAAAAATAAATAAAAAACAGAACATTTTTTTTTTAAACTTATTTTTACTAAAAAAATCAAACCGATTAGATTTTTTTTTTTAAGAAATCAAATTAAAAAAAACTTAAAATAAATTTTTAAAATGAAGAATAAAAATTATGAAAAATGAAACAAAATTGAAACAAGAGGTGGAGACCCATCTGGGTTGGATCTCCACCATCAGTGGATCTGATCAACTCTCTCACCATCTTCGCGTTTCCAACACCAACCGCATCAACCCTTTCACCATCTTCGCCGATGACCTCCCCGATCGGATACCCGCCCAAGTCGGTGATCTTCCTTACCAACGACAACCTCTTACCAGCGACCGGATATTGCAGTGATGACGCCTAGAGGTAGAGTGACGACGGCGTGCAGCAACAACACGGAGGTGGAAAGACGAGACCAGGAGGTGGAGCGATCGAAGTTTCTTGCCTTCAATGGTGGGTCTCTACTGCTGAAAATCGATGATGAGGATGGTGGATGGTAGATGGTTTAGATTTGATTGAATTCGGTTGCTGGGTTTTTTAGGTTTGATTTTGATTGAATTCGAATTGAGTTGGGTCTGGGTGATGAAATGAAAGCAAGGTCTGGTTTAGGTTTGATTTTGATTGATTCAATCAAATAAAACAAAATTCTGTTCAAGAAATCTGGATATTTTTTTTTTGGTATTTTTAGAGATCTGGAAATTTTTTTGTATTTTTTTGTTTAAAAAATCTGGATTTTTTTTGGTTCAAAAAATCTGGAAATTGTTTTTATATTTTTAGAGATCTGGAATTTTTTTTTTCCAGAAATCTGGATTTTTTTTTGTATTTTTTTGGTTCAAAAAATCTAGAATTTTTTTGTTCAAGAAATCTGGAACAAAGATCAAAGTTTGAATTTAATTTTTTATTTAATTTTATTATTATTTTGTTCTTTGTTCTTTGATGGAGATCAGATTGGATCTCCACCAAAGATCAAAGTTTGAATTTAATTTTTTTATTTAATTATTTAATTATTTTATTTCTATTTTTCAATTGGAAACAGACGCAATGACTTTTCTACCCTCCTAAACGTTAGTTGACCGTTAGTTTGACTAACCTTAGGACCAATTTGATGTATTTTGAATTATATTGGGACCAATTTGTTGTATTTTGAATTAACAAGTAAAAAAATGACTTTTCCCAATTAGATTGGGACCAAATTGTAAAAACCCTGTGAATTAGCCATGTGTTCCACTATTAATATGACACGTGTCACATAGAAAACCAAGGATTTTTCGACAAAGGTTTCCGAAATGGTTTCCGATTGCGGTTTTTCCAGTGACGGTTTTTGAAGTGGTTTCCGGTTATAGATTTTCTGGTAAAGGTTTTCGAAGTGTTTTTCAGTTGCGGATTTTTCAGTGACGGTTTTCAAAGTTGTTTCCAGTTATGGATTTTTCGGTAAAGGTTTTCGGAGTGGTTTTCAGTTGCGGATTTTTCAGTGACGGTTTTCAAAGTGGTTTCCAGTTGTGGATTTTTCGGCAAAGGTTTTCAAAGTGGTTTTCGGTTGTGGATTTTCCAGTGATGGTTTTCAAAGTGGTTTCGATTGTGGATTTTCTGACAAAGGTTTCCGAAGTGGTTTCCGGTTGTGAATTTTCCAGCCACGGTTTTCAAAGCGGTTTTCGATTGTGGATTTTCCAGTGACCGTTTTTTTCGAAGCAATTCCTGAATGTTGTTTCCAACTACGGTTTCCTATGTGGTTTCCAATGACAATTTTCGACACGGATTTCAATGACAGATTCCGACACGGTTTCCACTAACTGATTTTTTCAGAGACGGATTTAGATATGGTTTCCGATCACGGTTTCCAAGAAGGATTTCGGTGATGGTTTCCAATAAGGTTTCTGGTTATGGTTTTCGGTGATAGTTTTTTCGATGTGGATTCCAATGATGATTTCCAGTATGTTTTTGGTGATAGATTTTGACAAGGATTCCGTTGACGGTTTCGGATGTGTTTTCTGGTTACGATTTCTGACACGGTTTCTAGTTACAATTTTTGGTACGGATTCCAATGATGGTTTCTAGTGGCATTTTCGGCCACCGTGGAATTTTCTAGTAGGAATTTTTGGCACCGTTTTTTTTTTTTCTAACATATTTTTAGTATATTTTTCATTAATTTTTTAATTCATTTATAGAAAAATCCACTTAAATAATTACATTTCATTAGATTTAATTAAAGTCAACTAATGGTAGAGCTTTTTTTACTGATTGTTCAAACAATAGGGTTTTATTTGATATTTAATCAAAAGTCAGGGGGTTATTTACAATTCTCCCTTATTTATTCAATATATGACGTGGAACCTTCTCCTATATTATCTCATTTACGGGCCATACTTTGTTTTTTTACGAAATCTATCTATCTATCCAACTATTTAGATACGGTATTTTTTTTTTAAGCTTTTTTACCATTGGTAGGATTCGAGCCGCTGACTTAGAAGTCATAAGCTCGTCCATCTACCAGCTGAACTACGCCCCCGGGAACAAAAATTTATTCAACTATCATTTCAATATATATTCATCAATCGTATATCATATTTCCCAAACCAAAACCTATTGTTGATTTTGACCTTAGACTATGCCACATTATATCTTTTGTTGGGGGCGGTTATTAGATAAGTTAATTATATAATTAAATATTACGCCAAGGTGGCTTGACAATATATGTTGTTCGTTTGATAATATCAAATGTTCAAGTCGATAAGTCATACAAACACACACACACACACACACATATATATATATATATATATATATATATATATAATATTTACATAATTAAATAGAAAAAATGTTTTTTTTTTTGTTGAAATTACAACAACAGCCGGGACCTGACGAGATTAAACTCTACTAGTACCCCGGAATACTACTCTCACTATCGAGGAGAGATTACAAATGAATTACAACTCTCACAACTGGAGAGAGGGTTACTCCCAATAGAGCCGTGAGAGCACCCACACTTGGGGTTTAATAGCCAAGGTGGGACAAATCAATATATATACATACCAAGGCAAGGGGCCATTGGTAAATAGAAAAAAATGTTATACGTAGAGAATTAATGGAAAATTAGAAAGTACCCATATGCTACTGTTTTCTTTACTAATTGCTTTTTCAAAGTCAAATGTAATATTTTATTTTTTATTTTTTTGCATTCATATAAGGAAAAATGGGCATTCTTGGAATTATATTTAATATATATATATTTATATATATATATATATACCGAGTCTCTTATAAGGATCCCTTATTTTAATTTCGGTAAGGACCACCATGAAATCACATCGATTTGAATGAATTTTAATATGAATTTTTTTATGGATGATAAGTTCATCGAAATCTACCTGTGAATAAAATTTAAAAATATTTCAAGTACTATAACTATTTATCCCGATTATTTTAAATATGAAGGCATCGGAAAAATGGGCGAAATATAGGAAATTCAAAAAAAATAGTTTTAGTACATGGAAAATTCTCAAATTTTATTCATAGGTAGATTTTGATAAACTTATCATCTACACAAAAATTCAGATCAATATTCATTTGAATCAGTATGATTTTATGATGGTCCTTATCAAAATTAAAATAAGAGATCCCATATGAGACTCACTCAATATATATATATATATATTTGATTGCCTAGTATTCAACCAATTACTAACCCAAGATTGTAGACTTTTATTAAAGGGAAAAAAAAAAAAAAAAAAAAAAAAAAAAACCCTCTAGTTTGGGTTTTTGGTCAAAAACCACTCTATAGTTTCGTTTTTGGCCAAAAACAACCCTCTAGTTTTTTAATGACCAAAAACCACCATGTTTTTTAATTTATTGGGCAAAAACCACCCTTTTTTTTTTTAATTTATTGGCCAAAAACCACTCTATTTTTTAATTTAATCGTCAAAAACCACCCTATTATTAACATTTTAAAACAAATATACCATTTTACACCTATATTCAAATTAAAAAAAAAAATCAAAACAAATAATATTCAATTAAAAAAAATAGTAATTAACAAAACTATAGAAAATATTATTTTTCTCTCTCCTTCCATTCTCTCTCTCTCTCTCTCTCTCTCTCTCTCTCTCTCTCTCTCTCTCTCTCTCTCTCTCTCTCTCTCTCTCTCCTCTCTCTCTCTCTCTCTCTCTCTCTCGCGTTTGTTGCAGGTGGGATAGTGGCTGGGTGTTTTGTTGTGGTCCGAGGTGGTCGTTGGGTGGCATGGCTGTTGATTGGAATTTCAAAGAAGAGAGAGGCGTTAGGATTTGGTGGTGTGGTTGTTGATGGTGTTGGATTGCGTAGTGACAGACTTGGCAAAGCACCACAAAAATTCGGCCGCTATCAATCTTTGTTTGGAGAGACAGTGTTGAGGGAGACAGAGCGAGGGATTTAGGGATTGAGAGAGAGAGAGAGAGAGAGAGAGAGAGAGAGAGAGAGGAGATTGTTTATTTATTTATTTTTTAATTAATATATTGTAGATAAAATAATGTATTTGATTTTTTATTTATTTAATACTAGTGTGTAGCCCGCACGATGTGCGGATATTGTAATATATAAATTACAAATATTATTTATGAAATTTTTAATAAAGATATTGGATGCATTGGTGATCAAAAATAGTCATGGGGCATTTCTCTAAATTTTATTATTTGTCATCTCCGATGACTGACATCCATCCATAATATATTTATAATTTCTATTTATTAGCAAACATACCACCTACCAAAACTATTATTGTTTTAATTCACTCATTCTCTGTGTATCAAAATGATGATAGATTAGAGCATCCACAATGGTTGCAAAATGAGACCCACTTTCACTAGACCCACTTTGGAACCCATCAAATTCTTCCACAATGGTGCAAAAAGGGATCCAAAAAAAGGGACCCAAATGTAGGGTTCACCCAAGTAGACCCAAATTGGGTTCCAAATTTGGAACTCAATTTGGGTCTTGCCCAATGATTGGGTTGGATTCCCAAGACTTCCCAACCCAATGATTGGGAAGTGTTGGGAACCCAACCCAATCATTGGGTTGGGCTTATATATATATATATATATATATATATATATATTTATATAATTTAAATTAAAATATATAACTATTAATTTTAATAATTATATATAATGAAAAAATATAAATAAATTTAATATATATATATTTCAATTATTTAAATTTAAATATATTATTATTAACTTCAATAATTATATATATAATGAAAAAAATATAAATAAATTTAATTTCAATTATAAAATTTTAGTTCAATAAAATTAAAATAATTTGAATGAAAACATTAATTTTTTGAAGGTTTGGAATTGGAACTAAACCTTCGAAACCGAAACCAAAACCGAAGCCGGAGTCGGAACCGAAACCGGAACCGAACCATCGAAACCGAAATCAGTTGTGAAAAAATTATTTTAAATTAATCATAATTTGTTAAATAATTATTGAATATATATATATATTTATAATATTTTAAAGAAGAGTAATGATTGTTTGGAAAAAAGTTAAAAAAGTGGATCCACTTTTACTTTTTCAATTGAACACCATTGTGGGAAAATGAGATCCAAATAAATAGGACCCAAATAAGAAGACCCATTTTTTAAAAACAAGACCCATTTTTAATGATGTGGCATAAATAGGTCTTGTGTTTGGGTATCCACCATTGTGGATGCTCTTACAACTTCCGAAAAGTCAAGAATTTAATGAATTGATTCTTATTTGTTCCAATGAATGAATGCTAATTGATGTTCAATCTCTCATTCAAGTGTTGTCCCTTGGAATTCCTTAAAAATGTTCGAGAGTCTAAAAAATCTATAAAGATAGGTTTTTATTTTTATTTTTACATACAGATACCTAGAAGGAAAAAAAGCGAATGTTGATAAAAGCATATAGTCAAAGGGTTAAAAGAATATTAAATGATTATAAGAAAACGTGATATAACTTGGCTACAAATAACCAAATAAAAAAATAGAATCACAAACATTACAGAAAATGACAGGGGCGTACGGATGCCGGGTAAGCCATTTATATATATAAAAAAAATTATGATTAATTTAATATTATTATAATTAATTAACAAGCATGGTAGTAGCCTAGTAGTCTACAAACCAATTATTCTCTTTTTTTCTGTGTCAGCAAATCAAAATTTATTTCCATCTTTTACCGGTCACAAATCCCAATCCTCTCTTTCTCTCTCCCAATCCTCTCTTTCTCTCTCCCTCTCTTACCTTTTTTTTTTTTTTTTTTTTTTTTTTTTTTTTTTTTTTTTTTTTTTTTTAAGGAGATAGCTATTGTACAAATAAGGAAAGGGTGTTGTATCGTACAAATCAATAAAAAGTAACAAAAATAATATTGAAAAAAAAGAAAGTTGTTGACAACCCATAAAAGCAACCGGTTGCTACAATATATATAGGCAGAATTTTACAAAAGTCCTACCTTTTTGGTAATTTATCACATTTATAAATGTTTTTCTAAATTCATCACTATAGTCTTTACTTTTTCCAAAACTCATCACTTTAGTCAATTTGACTAAATATGTGAAAGTCAACTATTTTAAAACTTGTAAAAGTACACTTTTACCCTTATTACTATTTAATTTAGTTAAAATGATTATATTAGTTTTAAATTAAAATGAAAAACAATAAAATTTCCAATAATAAAATCTTAAATAAATATATTACCAAAAAAAAAAAAGCTTAAATAAATAATTAAAAAATCCATTAATTTAATCTTATTTTGTATTTTTTCATAATGGATTTTTATTTAGCTAAAATGATTATCTTAGCATTAAATTAAATTGAAAAACAATAAAATTCTCAATAATAAAATCTTAAATAAATAGATTACAAAAAAAAAAAAAAATTATGAAAAAATATCATTTAAAGCTAAAATAATCATTTTAGCTAAATTAATATCCATTATGAAAAAAATAAAAAAAATAATAAAAAATTAATGGATTTTATTATTATTATTTATTTAAGATTTTTTTTTGTAATATATTTATTTAAGATTTTATTATTGAGAATTTTATTATTTTTCATTTTAATTTAAAGCTAATATAATCATTTTAGCTAAATTAAATAGTAATAAGGGTAAAAGTGTACTTTCACAAGTTTTAAAATAGTTGACTTTCACATATTTGGTCAAATGGACTAAAGTGATGAGTTTTGGAAAAAGTAAGGACTAAAGTGATGAATTTGGAAAAACATTTATAAAGATGACAAATCACCAAAAAGGTTTTGTAAAATTCTGCTATTTATATATATATTTTATTATATTATATATATTTGTAGTAATAATATAATTATATTATATTACATATTAATTAATAAAAAATTATTTTTAATAAAAAAATTATTTTAAAATTCAAGAAAATTATATTTATTTTATATAAAATAAATAAATTTATTTTTTTTGAAAATTTGAATTTCAAAAACGAGTTCAACGTAGTTTAAACAAATTTAACGTTTGGCTGAATGTTGAAACTGTTCGATGAACAAATCAATGTAAATTTTCATTCTAGTACAAGTTCAACGTAGGTTGAATGAGTTTAACGTTCATCCTAACGTTGAACTTGTTCGCTGAACAAGTAAACGTATATGTTCAAGAAAAATTATTTTTAAAATTATTTTTATTGAAATTTATGAAAAATCTTAATGAACAAGTTTAACGTAGGTTAAACGAATTTAACATTTATCATAATGTTAAACCTGTTCGATGAACAAGTCAACGTAAACTTCATTCTTGAACAAGTTCAACGTAGGTTGAACGAGTTTAACGTTCATCCTAACGTTAAACCTGTTCGATGAACAAGTCAACGTAAACTTCATTCTTGAACAAGTTCAACGTAGGTTGAATGAGTTTAACGTTCATCTGTTAAACTTGTTCGCTGAACAAGTCAACGTAAATCTTCAAGAAAAATTGTTTTAAAAAAAAAAAATGATTGAAATTTATGAAAAATCTTCATGAACAAGTTCAACGTAGGTTGAATGAGTTTAACGTTCATCATAACGTTAAACCTGTTCGATGAACAAGTCAACGTAAACTTCATTCTTGAATAAGTTCAACGTAGGTTGACGAGTTTAACGTTCATTCTAACGTTAAACTTGTTCTCTGAACAAGTTAACGTAAATCTTCAAGATTTTTTTTATTATTTTTTTAATATTGAAATTTATGAAAAATCTTCATGAATAGATTGAACGAGTTTAACGTTCATCCTAACATTAAACCTGTTCAATGAACAAGTCAACGTAGGTTGAACGAGTTTAATGTTCATCTTAACGTTAAATATGTTCGTTGAACAAGTCAACCAAAATCTTCAAGAAAAATTATTTTTTTTTAAAAAATTATTGAAATTTATTAAAAATCTTTATGAACAAGTTCAACATAGATTGAACGAGTTTAACGTTCATCCTAACGTAAAACTTGTTCGCTGAATAAGTCAACGTAAATCTTCATTTTTTTTTTTAATAAAAAAATTATTGAAATTTATGAAAAAACTTCATGAACAAGTTCAACGTAGGTTGAACGAGTTTAATGGCTCTAAACGTTAAACTTGTTCCGTGAAGCGGATTGGACAAAATTAGCTTAGAAGCGAGAGGAAGGCCAAACGCACAACCGAAAACAATAAAACTATGCACAAAGATCATCCACACTCTTAATCTATAAAAATATAAAAATAAAAAAATCAAAATCAAAATCAAAATCAAAATCAAAACAAAAAGAAAATAGTGTTTGCTTGATCTTCCACGACCTAGCCGTTTTTAGGCAGAAATCGCATCGAGGCAATTTTGGGGCGACCTTGTTGAGGTCGCTTTCGGAGGTCGCCTTTTCATAAACGACGTCGTTCTCTTTTTGGATCAAGGAGAAAGCGACCTTGGGTAGAGCTGAGTGAGCTCGCCCTGGGTTCGCTATCCTCTCGGTTTCTTGGATGGATTTTTGACCGATAAGGGCGACCTTAGGGAGATCTGAGTGAGCTCGCCCTGGGGTCGCTATCGTCTCGGCTGTTTGGATGGATTTTTGCCTGATAAAGGTGACCTTGGGGAGAGCTGAGTGAGCTCGCCATGGGGTCGCTATGCTCTCGGTTTCTTAGATGGTTTTTTGCCTGATAAGGGCGACCTCGGAGCGGTCTGCGTGACCTTTCCATGGGGTCGCTATCCTTTCGGTTTCTTTGATGGATTTTTGACTGGTAAGAGCAACCTTGGGGTGAGTTGAGGGAGCTCGCCCTGGGATCGCTTTCAATCACACACTTCAAATTTGAAGAAAATTTATTTTACCATTACAGGGTGGTGAGGGAGGGGTTCGAGTCCTATCATACGCATTTTATAAACATGTGTGTGGAGTTTTCTCCCGGTTTTTGAGAGTATTTATCCGGGCCACACTTGTTTTGTTTGATCTTAACAAGTCTCAACAGTCATATTGTAATAGTTGTAACTTATAATACTTTAAAAAAAAATCAAAATGAATAACTTGTAGAATGATTAATGATTTCAAAGAAAATGTTTAACCTTCATATTTTTTATGTTCAAATAATATATTTGATTAATAAATATATATTTAATAATGTAAATTTGGTAACCATTTTACAATTTCTGAAATTTTGACTTGTAACCATTTTCACGGCTATAGTAATCACCCTCACGGATATGATAACGATTTGTATGACATTAGTAACCATTTTGAAATTTTGAAATTTTGAATTGTAACATTTTATCGACTATGGTAACAACCTTTATGGCTCTAGTAACTATTTTATGGCTTTGGTAGCCATTTTACAATTTTTGAAATTTTGACATGTAACCATTTTCATAGTTTTGATAACCACATTCATGGCTCCGTAACCATTGTTACAACTTTGGTAACAATTTTTTTTTTATTTTTGAAATTTTCACTTGTAATTTTCACTTGTAACAATTCATAAAAATAATTGACTTATAAACTTATTGCACATAGTATGTTTAATGAATTAATAGGAAATTTAGTAAATATTTAATAATATATATCAATAATTAATTTGTAAAACATAAATACATAATAGTAATTTACTCATTATCATGTTAAAATGTTTTGATTTTCCCCCAAATTATTAACCAAATATTTAGTACCAATAGTTTCCACCTTCTATTTTGGTTTATATTAACAATACTATTATCACCGGATGTTACTGAAGCGAAGGGACGCCGAATTAGTCTATGATTTTAGAAACAAGTACCTTGATCTCTTGAGTGTATGGATTGCCATCCTCCATCTCCTTGAGCGTGTGAGTTTCCTTTCTCTGTGTCAGTTTCCTTTCTATTCCTTTTTTTTGTAGTTCTATTTATAATGTTGTATAAAGTATATTAACCTCGTAGGTCTACTTATAATGTTGCATAAAGTATATTACGTAGATTTCTCTTCCTAAAGCTTTTGTATTGCTAGAAGAGATTAACCCTCTGTTGTTTCTCTAGCTCTAGCAGGTTGACAGAGTATTTGTAGTTTGGTTTTCTCTAATGAATCTTTTTATCTTAAAAAAGAAGAAATAATCGATTAATAAAAAATTCGGAAAAATTAATTTAAAAAAATTCTAACATCGTCAATAGTTAATATAAAAATATTTTCCCACCTTGTCAATATTTAATCTCAATTTCCATTTAAAATTTACAGTGATAATTTTAATAATTAACGATTATCCCTCATTATCAATATTATTTTTTTTCCAAGGTCATGTTGCATTTCTCATTGTCAATATTTTTTTTGCCCAGATCCCAGCAACATGCTTAGTCTTCAGAATCTTCAAATTCAACATTACCTGCACAAAATAAGGAAGAAGAATTCATCAAAATTGAATGCCACACCCAACTCAATGAAAATGAAACCGGTGAGGCAAATCCAATTCATTGACAAAATTTTCCCTCTAAACCAAAAAAAAAAAAAAAAAAAAAAGACAAAGATTCACCCATCTGCAAAAGCAATCTGCAATAGACCCTTCTTCATTTCCCTCACAAGACAACCCAGAAATGATACACATACATATCTCAGCCCACAAAACCAAAATAGAAACAAAACGAGCAATTTAAAAACAAAGAGAAGAGAAGAAAAAACTAAATTCAACTGCAAGAAACCATAAGCTCAGCAACTCAAAATTTGAATGTCCAATGACCTGTATCCTATGGCAAATAACAAACATACCTGATCTTCGATTCTTGCAGATTTCATGTGAAAGAAATTAAAAGATGTATTTGCTTGGTGAGTCTCCCTCTCCATTCTACGTTTGTCCATGAGTAGAGCATCCTGTAACTATCTTGCCATCAGTCTCACTCCCTCTAAAACATGGTGAATAAGAACAATGGAAAAGCCACAAGATCAACTTCTGAAGGAATTCATACACGATTGCCGCTAAAATAATAACAAGTCCTAATCAACTACAAGCTCAACCCAACACCAGTGGATATTTTCATGCAAATGTCTTGACAATAAAAACTGCAGCTATTGAAAAAGAACAGATCTTAAGGATTGACATTGATATATTATACTAGAGTGCATGGCATGCGCTACACATCTAATTTTCTAAGAGAATTATTTCCTTGTGTTGACAGAATATTGAGAACAAATGATTCACAATCAAAACCATTATTCAAATTTAAGACTAAATCACATATCAACAAAAAGATAGAATAACTGTGTTGACAGAATCTTATGAACAAATGATTCACAATCAAAACCATTATTGAAATTTAAGACTAAATTGATGGAATGTCGGACCTTAAAATTAGCAAAACCTTCAATTTTATGAGCCAAATTAAAATTTGAATAGAAATCAACACAAATCAAATGATAACTACTAACATGAATACATATTAATGCATTGCAGGAAACATGAAACTAAAAATATCACATACTTTATCCACAGGTCCTCTAAAAGGTGACTATTTTCTCACATTCAAATATCAAACAACAAAAAAATCAAGCTTCATCATCAAATCCTGAACACAAAACTGAACCACACAAGAAAATACAAAATATTACCTCCAGCAATTTTTTACATTTTAGCATCTATTACTACTAATAACATCAATATACAAAATCAAAGCATCCTAGCACACATGAAACTTGAAAAAAAAAAAAAAAAAAAAAAAAAAAAAAAAAAAAACTTTATGCACAAATCCTCTAAAAGAGAGACAAATTTTGCACCTCCAAATATCAAACAACAAAATTTCAAGCTTCATCATCAAATCCTAAACACAATATCAAACCACACAAGAAATGTAAATACCTCTCCAGTAAACTTTTACATTTAAAGCAGCTATCATTACCAATAACATCAATATACAAAATTAAATCATCCCATTACACATGAAACAATAAAAAACTAAATTCATTAGCAGAACCTCTCAAAGATGACAAATTTTGCACCTTTAACAACTCATTGTCAAGTCCTAAACATGAAACTGAACCATAAATGAAGAATTTTACCTCCATCCTATTGTCATAAAAGCTGAATGACATTTTGAAACAAAAACCATTAACCATTACCCAACTGACCACCCTGCTCTCTCACATTCCCTGCTAGGAAAAGGTTTATTGCTACATAAAAATTCCTTATTCCTATAAGAAATAAGTGACTTATAATCAAAACAAAGCTGATATCAAGATGAGAAACTGGGAGGCCACCTAACAAATCAGTCTTGTCATAGAAACTGCTGATGTTTTCTCACATCCTTACAAGTTAAATTAACTAACAATTGTGGACAGATACGGAAGAAAAAGAATATTAGCATACATCATCTTCTAAGATTGGTTTCCTTTTAACTAAAACAAGAGAAACAAAGCATTCCAAACTATACCTAAATTAAGATGCTACTACTACGAACTTAGAGAAAGAAATCTCCACCTTGGCGGAATAGAAAATCTCCACTAGTCCACAATTGACAATGATAAGGTAAATCATGTTATTCACTCCCTAGCTCAAAAACTTAATTTACAAAAGAACTCGGTAAAGCTGCACCAAACCATATCCCTCTAGTGGGGATTTAAGATATTAAGTTTTACATATGATATGAATGTGCAAAACTGGTCCTCTCAATCATGCCATTCAAGGAGAAAACAGGTCATTTGCATTTTTTGTAAATTAATCCACAATGTCACTCTAGGCATACATGAAGATTAGAGGGCAAAGGTAACAAACAAACTAAATATTGGACTTTATTATCCAAACAACTACCTATTAATTAGATTTGAATATGCATTGAAAACCTATTGTTCTTCTGATAGCATAAGTAATACAGTTCACAGAACAATTGAAGTGTTTGTTGGCTACATACATTAGCATAAGTAATATGCTGATATTTCAACTTGTTAATAAGCTTCTAACCTTATAATATAGCTCACATTTCACATTGCATGCAATAACCCAAGCCTCTAAAGAAGTACTCCTATTTGCACATGGTGAATTTAAAACAAGAGACTAATATATTTTTTTCTTTTTTATTATTCATTTTTTCTGAAACCAAAGCATATAAATTGTTCCCGTCTTTCAAAGCCTATTATCAAGTTGGAAGTCTTCAATTATTATTGATGTTTAGCATCTAAATGTTGCTGAATTGATAATGGAACATAACTGCAAATAGTAATCCCATGGAGGAAAATAAAAATAAATAAATAAAGCTAAGAGTTTATATCTAAATTCGGAAACTCACTTGTTCATGGCCTCTTATCTTCATGTAACCCCGCAGCAATTCCCGTTTGTAGTGGCAATCACCACTAAGATGGCAGCACGAATCTGTTTTACATAAATTACAGAGAAGCAGAGAAACCAACCTAAGGATCAGACATAATGGAAAGTGAATTAAACAAAAGACTACCATTGAGTTGCAACATTGATGCTCACCTCACTGCAGGCATGATGACCGCAATTTGCCCAATTCAAGTTTGCAGCACGACAATCGCCATAAGCATGAATTAGCTCATGTATAACAACTTGGATGTTCATGTGATTACTACACACCATTATCTAAATCGCATGCACACAAAATTGACAGATCAGAGCATTAGATTATAATGAACTCGTTTGTAGAGGTAAATGAACTATAAATAATCCCGTCAATTGATTAAAGATAATATGATCCCATTGAAATATTAAACTTTATTTATCAAACAAATAAACAAAATAATAATAATAATTAACAGGTTGAAAGTAAAGGAAATACAGTATACTGATATATAGGGTAAATCTAAACCAATCAATCAAATACATACAACTGGGTTCATACTAAACCCAAGAAACCAAAACAGATAGAACGGTAGAGTAAACATTCATTAGCAGCAGAGATTCAATTTAATGAATAAGTTAAACCACATAATAAAAATTAAAAATCAAAAGCATTCCATTGAAATTGAACCAGAAGATAACTCAAATGAAAATATCTATAAGAGCAAAAGGTCAATACCCCACCACCACGAACATAGCCGCCACTAATCTTCTTATGACAATGAACAGCCTTGAAGAAATTGTCACCAATTGCACACCCGGATTTCTCCAAATGCTCCTTCAAAAATTTCACCATAGGAGCTACTTAAAAGAAATCAACAAAATGAAGTTCATTTTCAATTAAACCATATCATTCCTACTCAGAGAGAAATGCTTCAAAACCCTAAACCTTTGAAAGCTGAAATGAGAATGTATTAAAAAAAAAATAAAAAAAATAATAATAAGAAATGAGAGAATTACTTCTGAGACTTCTTTGAATCATGTCTTGACACTCCTGTAGGTGCGGCCGTCGTTAACGGCAGAGGAGAAGCTGTCTGATCCGGGTTTTAAAGCGGGTTCCTCCGCCATACCTCTGACTTGGGAAATAACAATTGTTTTATTTCCAACCTTATTATACAGTTCCCTTCAACACATCAAAATAAAGAAAAATTAGGGGGAAAATGCATTTTTTTTTAATGCTTTACATGTTTAGCTTCAGGAAATTAAGCAGGAAGATACTAGTAGTTTCCAAAGAAGAAGCTTAAGACCAGAAATAGAGTGACCCAGAAAATGGAAAATCGATACCACAATTATTTCTTTAACAAAACAGAAAATAAATTCTCTGCAGCTGATTAGTAGCAAATAAATTTCCAGCGGAAGGCTCTCCGTGATCGGACCTGACGAAAACATTACAAACGTTGACCGTTGTCGGTACCAGCCATAAGTTACTCTACAGTCTACACAATCTAGAGAAAAAAATTATACGAAACCCTAATCTTCAAACTGATCAACAACATATTACCTTCTAGTTTTGGAATTCGAAGATTGAGTTGCACCTTATGTCCAGGCACCAAGATACAGCGTTCAGGCCTAGAAGATCATATGTGCATTGATGCCATTTGGAAACCATTGAATTACTTTTGTCTAAAAATTACAGATGATTTTGTGGACATGCATGGAATTGCTCATAGTTTACTTTCAGCTGAGAATCTTTGTGTATGCAGAATTTCTAGGGAGCTTCCACATAATTTTAGCATTAAATATTCTTGAAAATTTATTAGCTAGGATGAATTACAAAAATCCCATTAAATTTAAGTAAATTCAAAATTATATTCCGAATCTTAAAAATAGATATCAACCTTTTAAATTTAAAGACATACACGTTCTAAACAACATCAATGATGTAGGTGTTATGGGTAAATGGGTCAATCTCGTTTTGGGTCAATCTTGTCTTGATGATAGATTTACAAATTATTAATGATGTAGAGGTTTTTTAGGGGATTTAAATTTTAAAACAAGTAACAAAGGCTTCATCATTGAAGGTTGAAATTTTTGTATTAATTTCATGATGTTTGACTTAAATTGACAATTTTTTATATTCTTTGGATAAAAAATAAAATAAAATAACATAATTTGATGCTTCTTTTAAGAGAAGTTTGATAGATGTTTCCCTTGAAAGCATTATTGACCACTTTGTGGAGTTTGTAGTACAATAACTAAGTTTAATAAACTTTAAATTTAAACATAAAATACAATTAGTTAAAATAATAAAGAGTTTAGAGATTTATTTTTATATTTTAAAAATTAATTATAGAAATACTGAATTAAATAAGGTGGGTCAAGGTATAAGGGGTTGACCCATACCTGACCCAATAAAAAACCGAGTCAAAAAAGTTTGACCTATATTTAATCTGAACCCTGTTTTAAGTGTTCTAAACCTGTCTCGAACGGATTAGAGCACTGTCGGTTTGTGGCAGATCGGGGATTTTTGCCATCCCTATTTACATATCAGAGGTTTTTAAAATTTCTAGGGGATTTAAAACAAGTAAAAAAGGTTTCATCATTGAAGGTTGAAAAGTTTGTATTAATTTCATGATGTATGATTGAAATCGACAAAACTTTTTATTTTTTTGATAAAAAATAAAATAAAATAATTTGTTGCTTCTTTTAAGAAAAGTTTGATAGATGTTTCCCCTAAAAGCATTAATGATCATCACTTTGTGGGGGTGATTGGTAAATACATTTTTCCAAGAAAACAAAATGTTTTTGTATTAAAACATCTTGAAGAGACATTTCATGATGAAAAGTAAGCGTGAAAGGAATAAATTTGAATCTTCTGTCTATGTTATTTACTTTTCATATCTTTTTTTTTTTTTTTTTTTTTTGTGGCACTAAAAGTTTTTATTTTTATTTTTAAATAAATTTTACCACACAAAAATAAAGTTTTGTCATTTGTGTATAGTCATTTTTTTTTTTTTTTCAAAAGCAGGTTTAGTATATGCTTGCTGGCCACCTGAATTTCTGCCAATATTTTATTACAGACTATGACTTTAGTTAATTTGTAAAAATTATATTATCTCTTGTGATCTAATTGACAGTTTGGTGAATGTGATGTTTTGTAATATTTTGTATAAGATATGCTTTTAGTATCAAGTCTCTAGTACATTGGACTTAAATTTTGAATATAAATGTACAAGTGACAATATTTTACTTGATCAACATACGGAAATGGACGAGTTTACGAATTGGACTTAAATGCGTATTTTGAATCGAGCGTAGTTCAGTTGGTAGATTGACGAGTTTAGAGTTTGGGTAAATGACTTTCAAATCAGCGGCTCGAATTCTATCAATGACAAAAACCTTTAGAAAAAAATACCTAGTCTAGATAGATGGATAAATAGATATTATCAACAAAAAAAAAAAAAAAAGTTTATTGAAGACAAGATGAGGTTGGTTTATTGATTTGTTCTTCACACTTATATTACGAGGTTGTGGGTTCGAGTCTGTCCCTTACTCGTATACCAAATTATTGTAATAGTTTTTTTTTATAAAAAAAATAAATTTATAGAAAAAATATATTAAAGTATATATATATATATATATATATATGATATTTTGAAGAGATAGAAGAGCGTTTGACTTTGAAATCTTATTTTAAAATGGTAAGGCAGAACTTCTTAGAATCGGTCAATTTTTAACACTATATTGAATTTGATACAACTTGTGGGTATGATATTAAATTAATAAAACATTTTTTAATTTAACACAACATAAAGATTATTGTTATTATTGTTCATGAAAATTTATTACAATAAAAACATCTCTTTCTTCTCATAAAACATTCTAAGTAGAGAATAATTAATTATAATTGAAAATCATTGATTTTTTTGTTTTTTTTTTTTTTTTTTGTTTCGAAAGCATTGATTTAGAGTTAACTCTAGACTTTAAAGGTAGGTGAGAGTTGGGATGACCAAGAGAGAGCTTGGGCCCTCAACATGAGTCCATTTTTGCTCACCCCCCTTGAAGAGAGGTGAGCATTACCCATGTTCATAGGGGTAATGCTCACCCCTCTTCAAGGGGGGTGAGCAAAAGTAAACCCCCTCAACACACATCATTTCTTCTTGAATATTCAAACAAGTTTTGATTTTTTTTTTTTTGATAATTTCCATTGATCATTGAATTTCAATAGTACAATTATAATAAAATCTATTTTCTCTATTTTGTTCACAATATATTTGTAACTATTACAATTAATATTTGTCCAAAAAAAAAAAAAAAACCTATTACAATTAACAACAATTTTGTTCTATATTTTTTTAAAATAAAATTTATTCTTATAGTTGTTGACAATGTTTTAGTAATGATAATATGATAAATTTTTAAAAACTATAAGTATACGATCCTTCATTTTAATTGAAAAAAAGAGAGCATATATTTCAAGATTATTTAGGTTTCATTAAATGGTGTACTAACAAAGTAGCCATATGCGAGACAATGGTCATATAGAATCATATTCGTCAATATATATCAATGGTCAATTATCTTATTAGCCGAAATCTGAAGACTTCAAAATGAAGCTCTACCACCGAGTTTAAACCTTATTATAATAAACTAAGAAACTATGTCCATTATGTATATAAGAACTTTCATGTGTAGCCGCTTCTAATCCATTAGAAATTCCGTTTCTAATCCGTTAGAAATTCGATCTCTTATGTTACCAGAAGCGGGATCCTTAAAAAAAAAACATGCAAAATCCGACTCCTAATAATTTTCAATAATTATATTTTGTAATAATATTTATTTTTTTGAAGCTATGTTGTAAATTTGTAATAATATCTATTTTCCATTTTTATTCAAGTAGATCTGGTTCGTTCTGGTAAAAGCGTAAATATCCCAAGAATTTCAAACATTAAAAAAAAAAAAAGAAAAAAAAAAAAAGATGGAAAACAGAGAAAACAAAAGGTACCTATATTTTTTCCAATTTGTCAGCTTTTCTTCGAAACCTGGTCTCTGTGAAGAAAACGCCTCATAATCTTTCCAGGTCAACACCTTTTACAATCATTAACAGCTAACATATATGAGCTTTCGTTGATTGGATCCAGTCATATACGAAGAATTCGATTTCATTATTTCCTTAACACACAAGAAAAAAAGGACCTTTTTTCCTTTTTTGGCTTCTCTTTTGGTGCATTCACATTTTGGATGTTTTCAGGTTTTATTCATTAAAGGGGTTGTTTTTTATTTGATTTTGGGTTAGATTTTGAGCTCCTTTATCAATTTTTGTTCTGGGTTTTGCTTTGGAAGTGATCTGATTCCTTGTTCTGTCGTTTTTAGGGCTCATAAATTCTGGGTTTTGTTGGGTTGTGTCGAGTTTTGAATCTAGTTTCAACTTTTCATCATTTTTATTGAGGTGGGTATTTGAGAGTTTGTAAGTATCCGTTGTGATTTGATACATTTTTCAAGGGTTCTTTCAGGGGAAATTTGAATTGGGTTGGTTAAAAATGATGTAAAGTTGAGGCTTTTATGGGGTGTTGATAGGGTTTTGGTTGTTTTAGTGGGGGGTTTAGGATATTGGGAAATGAAAAGTACTGTATGTGATTGTAATGATGATTCAAGAAAAAATGGGTGTGATAAAAGCAAGTTGTTTCATATTTATGGTAGTTCTGCTTTGTGGATCACTGGTGATCAGCTCAGGACACCGGAGGAGGGCAGAGGAAGCGTTTCTTAGCAAATTAGTTGATCCGGTGACTGGGGAGGTTGATGAGGACCTGGTAAAGGACTATACTTTGTTTTCGCATCTGTTGTGATATTTTTTTTATGCTTGTACATTGGTTTTGTTCCTAGTAACAAATTTCATTCTCGGTTGCATTTTAGGATATGAGATAGCAAGTCTATTGGTTGCATAGATAAACTAGATCAGTAATGCTTAGCAACAAACATATATTATCGTGGTGGATTCGAATTTTGTTATGAAGATTATGCACAGGTCAAAGATCAGAATAATGTTGTGAAAAATTGTCGCTACAGAATTGTCGTGCCAAACAGTTGTAGAATAAATAGTTCAAGGTGTCATATTTTGAAGTCCAAGTACTTCCATGTGTATTAGTTATATAAAATACATGTTATTAAAGTTTTACACTTAGGGGGTATACAATTCTGAAGCAAATGGAAGAAAGGGGTGGAATAGGGTAGTTCGGTGGGGAAGAGGCAAAAGAGCGGAGGCAAATTTTTGCTAACGTTATTAAAGTTTATTGCGTGAACTCTAAAATGCAGCACTTGATGCAGGTTGCCTTTTCAAGTTTCTTGTGTGATACCCACCTATTAAAGGAGGTGCTGATTCCCTGATTGAAGTTATTATCATTTGTAATATCACAGAATGGATGAAACTTGAAAGAATGTTTTGGTAAGAAGAAAGGATTTTATTGCTAAACCTATAAAGAATGAAAATTAAGCACCTGCTAATTGTTAGTTTATTGCTAATCTCTTATCAGAAAAGGGAAATCATTGCTAATCTTAGCAATCATTAGTTAACTACTCTAACAAAAGTTGTCACTCCTTTAATTTTAAACAATCTTTCCATAATTTGAGGGTCATGATGCTGAAATACTGGGAAATCGCTTTACGTAAGCCGGAAATATAGAGAGCATCTTTTTGTACCTGTATCTGCATTTCTATGACCTCTTAATTCTTTATTCATATAAATGTATGATCATCTTAAGACTTGTTAAAGTTTAAGTTTAATACACTACCTATGTTCATTTATATGCATCTTAGAACAAATCTGAGGAAAATTTCTACAGTAGCTGTATGCCTGTATCTCAACTTTGCCTGAGATCAAGTTAATGCAATAGCTATGGTACTTCAGAGTGCATAAGTAGACACTAAGATTTGTTGAAATTTTCTTATTGCAGGCAAAATTATTATGGATCAGTTGCAGGGTAGATTTGATCCACTTGAAGCAAGTTTTTAAAGATCTCAACTTTTGTCTAACAGAAGAAACACTGGGTAGCACTAATGAAAACAATTTAAGAAGTCAGTCATGGGAAGAGAACATTAACAAATTGGATAATGTGCTGCATCCCCACTTGAAGAGAACACTGTTAGATTGTATAAGAAATAGCAATCTTCTGTTCCACATTACTAGAGAAGAAGGTGGCTCTCATTTTACCAGTCATATTGAGCCTTTATTTCCCAGGCCCGATGCTCCTAGGCGAAATTTGGGTAGTAGATCATCTCGGAGCACTGCAGAGATACAAAACCCTGTCTCAGCCCCTGCCCCTGCCCCTGTCTCTGCACCTGTCCCTGCCCCTGCTCCTGTCGATGCCTCCTTCCATTCTCCTCCCCCTGTCCGTGCTCCAGCACCGCCTTTTTTCCAAGTTTTTTCACCGCCTTCGATTGATGAAGGTTCTTCTACACCTTCAGGTTCTGTTGCAGAAGAACAGGCAAATGGTAACAACAATAATCATAAGGCTGTAGTTATTGCTGTAGCAGTAACAGCATCAGTTACATTCGTTGCTGCAGCAGTGCTCTTTTTTTGCTGCATGAAGTTCTGTCGGAGCGGTTCTGCAGTTAGGCAAAATGACGAGAGGCCCCTTCTAAGCCTAAGCATGAATGACTACTCTATTGGTATATAACTATATTTTAATGCTTGTTGTTATCAACATCTACTAATTTCAACGGAATTCTGATACCATTTCAAAATTTACTCCTTCAGGTTCTGGCAATTCGATTAAAGGAGAGAAGCTTGGTCATCAATCATTTGGTATCAACTCAAGCCATGACATAAAGGCCTCATCGTTGGTTGGAAACCTTGATTCTAATACCTCACTAGATGAAAGTGCATCATTAGGAGCTGTTGGTGGACGGGTTGGACCACCTCTGAAGCCTCCTCCTGGAAGGATTGGTGCCACCCCTTCTGGAAGACCTCCCCTGAAGCCGCCTCCTGGCAGGGTTGAACCCCTCCCTCATGAACCACCTTCTTTTCTTAGGGCTTCTGCCAGCAGCACAGGTCCTCCTCCAGCTCCTGTATTACCTCCTCACCCCCCTCCTGTACCTCCTCCTCCTCCAATGAAACCTTCTGGGGGTGCTGGTCCTCCTCCCCCTCGACCACCTCCTCCACCAACTCCTGGTGCAAGACCTGGTCCACCTCCACCACCGCTTCCAAAGAAGGGTCCCCCACCTCCTCGACCGCCACCACCTATGCTGGGATCAAAGGGTCCTCGGCCACCTCTTGGACCAAAACATCCATCAAATACTGCTTCTAGTGAAGGAGTTGGGACAGAGAGAGATGCTGAGCCTAAAGCTAAGCTGAAGCCATTTTTCTGGGATAAAGTTTTAGCCAATCCAGATAATTCTATGGTTTGGCATCAGATAAAATCAGGATCGTTCCAGTAAGTTAAATTGGGGTCACTCCATTATTCTATCTATATGCTATACTGTTTATTAGCTGCTGAGTACTATACTAATTTACAGGTTCAATGAGGAGATGATAGAAACACTATTCGGGTATGCAGCCACCGATAAAAATAAAACTGAACGGAAGAAAGAGTCGTCTTCGTTGGATCAAGGTCCTCAGTATATTCAGATCATTGATTCCAAAAAATCGCAGAATTTAGCAATTATGCTGCGGGCATTGAATGTGACGATTGAAGAAGTTTGTGATGCACTTCTTGAAGGTTACTTTCTCCCCACTTTTTCTTTACTTTTTAAAATCTTGCATCATATCAGTATGTATCAGAGAGAGGGAGAGAGATTTGAAGCTGTAGCAGCTTGTGTTTGTGTTTCTGACTCCGTCCTCTGACTCCGCAAGGACAAGCATAAAAAAAATAAAAATTAGGCTTCAATTCAACTTCTATCATCTAAACCTTTGATAATTTTTGTATCAAATAATAGTGAACATTTTATGAAAGTTATTTACAAAATATTTTTCTTTTTTCTTTTTTATAAAAGTTAAGAAATGTAACATGCTAGAACTTGAATGTTTTTGTTTTCCTTTACTCTAAACTTAAGCTTTGAGTTAACAGTTTAACATTTTATGAGAACCTATTAGATCCAGACTTTGGGTTCAAATATTGAAACATCCCATTGTACTATGTTTGAATCCATGTCACAGGTTTGTTGACTAAATCCAGCTTCGCACAAGAGGCACTACTCATAAGCTTTAACTTTTGGGACTACTAGTCCAATATAGGCGATTGAATACAAATCTGTTTGGTTCACCTATTTGTAGATCTTGGCACAAAATTGGGTGAAATGCACCTATTAGGGTGTGTCACTCACTCAGTATTCATCAATTATTATTATTTCTTAAAATATTTTCTAGGATAGGAGATAAAACTTCTAATGCCAAAAATGATAATTAAATTAATGAAACGGTTTAGTAAACTGGGGCCACAGCAATAAAAGCAAGGCTGCCTCTCTATATCATCCTATACGGCTATACTGAGCATTTGACTAAAACTTGTACAGTTGTACCACCCCACTGAATAAGCCTAATTCATCAACACAGTATTTCATATTCATACTTCTGGAATTTTACTGGTACTATTGTATTGGGGGTTTCAGTGCATCACAACAATCTAACCTATTCTAATGTAATCAGGAAATGAGCTACCTGTAGAATTCCTTCAAGCTTTGTTGAAGATGGCACCAACACCAGATGAAGAACTGAAGCTTAGGTTGTTCAGCGGTGAAATTTCTCAACTTGGGTCTGCTGACCGGTTTCTGAAAGTTTTGGGTGACATTCCATTTGCTTTCAAACGTATAGAAGCACTGCTATTTATGTGTACCCTTCAGGAGGAGGTTACCTTCACAAAAGAGTCCTTTGAAACCCTGGAGGTAAGACATTGGATTTTGAAAATTACATTGCTTGTCTATTGCCTTTTCTTAATATATCCAGCTCTTTGTCTTTAGCCTTTTTTTTTGTCTTTTCTTTTTGAAGTATATATTAATTGATCAAATTGAGAAGAGGAAGTTAGATGCTACTTTGGCAATAAATTATGATGGAAATATCACTTACTTTTATTTCCACGCTGGTCTTAAAATTTTCATTTTCCTCCATCATAGTAACAGATGGACACTTATTCTGGATTTTATTTTTTATTTTTATAATTTGATCATGTCAAGCGATATGGAAAGATTAGAATGCAATTTCTAAATACAGGAATCCGAAATGACGGCACAGGACAAGCCGCTCCCCGCTCTAACTCTATTTAAGTAATTGGAGTATAATCTTGTGTTGGCAGTTAGCTATCGATGAGCGATGAAACCACATCAGTGTGCGATCATCACTTTACGAGTTTCTGCTTTCTCTTCTTTTTTCTTTAAGGCCTCTCTTAAGGCTTTGAACGCGACTTTCTCTATCCTCATTAGGGTAGGTACTACTTCCTGTAAACTACACTCGAATTTATGGAAGACCTCAGACTCCTTTAGATTCTGTATTTCTTGTTAGTTCATGGATGTCCTTGAAGATCATGCCATGTGCATGTCTGGTAAATACTCTGAATGTTTCATATTTTCAAAATGATAAAAGAGTTCTGTGACATACGAGAAAACACAAACAACGATAGATAAATGGTTAGACTACTAATTGCTGAGCACATTTAGAGTCTAGGAACTCATTTATATAAAATCCTTTTGCTTCTCTCATTCTCTGCTGTTATGTTCTTCGGTCCAGAAGGTAATAAACACCCATGCATGCTCAGTAAATGGATCTGTACAGAGTAATTAAGGGAAAATCTGGTCATATATCTGATGAATTGTTTTTACTAGGAAATTGGAAGTCACAAGAACCACATTAAATGATAAACATGTTGTACAGCATAGAAAGACAAGTTAATATATCTAACAACCAATGGCGTAATGACTTAGTATCAAACAAAGATACAATTCCTCTATTAGTCTAGTCAAATATTTGAGGAGAAAGAAGGTATTATATTGGAAGAAAGAAATAGGAAAAAAATTGGTGTTTTCAGTGAGGATCAGGTTGGGTTAATGGGATTATCTTAAGGTAAGCTGAGAGTGACTCTAAATAGGCTTAAGAAAGTAATTGGCGCACTGTTGGAAAATGGCAGCGTCTAGTTAGGCGTATAAAAACAAATGAAAATGCAGCCTGAGCAATGAGCATGAAGTTGTTGGTTAATATTTGTGAACTATTCTGGTAAAATATGTTGTAGCAAAGGACTTTATTTCAGTTTGCCATATTCATCTGTGCAGGATTCCTCATGACATTGCTTTACTGTTCAAGTAATTTTCCTGTATTAATGTTTTATGCTGCTATATCAAAAATTACGATGGATCATTTTGCAGTCTTTTGTGTACTAGTCTCCTTTAAGAACTCTTCAAATTTTGGACACTAACCTTGTTAACTGGGATTATAGGTTGCTTGCAAGGAACTTAGAAATAGCCGACTATTCCACAAGCTTCTAGAAGCTGTTCTCAAAACTGGCAATCGCATGAATGATGGCACTTTCCGTGGTGGTGCACAAGCATTCAAACTTGATACTCTTTTGAAATTAGCAGATGTAAAAGGAGTAGATGGCAAGACCACACTATTGCATTTTGTTGTTCAGGAGATAAGCCGGACTGAAGGTGTGAGAGCTACTCGTGCAATGAGAGAGAGCCAGAGCTTCTCCAGTGTGAAAACAGATGAACTTCTTGAGGAAGTTTCACATGAAACAGAAGATCACTATCGAAATCTTGGTCTTCAGGTACTTTCACGTTTGAGTAGTGAGCTTGAAAACGTCAAGAAAGCAGCGGCTTTGGATGCTGAAGGCTTAACGGGTTCTGTTGCGAAACTCAACTATTCGTTGTTAAAAGCCCGGAATTTCCTCAACTCAGATATGAATAGTTTAGAAGAAGATAGTGGCTTCCATGAAACATTGAAGAGTTTTGTGCAGAACGCCGAGGTTGATATCAAGTGGCTGGTAGCGGAAGAAAAGAGAATTATGGGCTTAGTGAAGAGCACTGGTGATTATTTCCATGGGAACGCAGGGAAGGATGAGGGTTTGCGTTTGTTTGTTATAGTAAGGGACTTTTTAATAATTTTAGATAAGGTATGCAGAGAGGTGAGAGAGGCACCAAGGAAGCCAGCAAAAGCACCAAAAAAAGAGTCTTCTAATGCACCGTCTTCCTCTGATACTCGCCAACAACCCCATATTGATCCTCGTCAGAAACTATTTCATGCAATTGCAGAGAGGCGGATGGATGATTCTGGTTCGGATGAAGATACATAATTTTCCTTTGGAGAAGGTACTATTCTTAAACTGTAAATTAGCAGTCTTTTTGTTATTCATGTGCAAAATTCCTGAAGGCTGAAACTAACTTTGCATTATAATTTATTCAGTCCAATGTTACGATGGAACTTCGATTAAACAATCCGTGTTCACTGAACAGCTAAAAGGAGGCAAGCCTATGTGAATCTACATAGTTTTCATAGGGTCTCTGTCATCGGAGCAGACAACTGGACGGAGCAGACGTATAGAAGATATACCGGCGTTGTTGTTCAAGGGTCCAGCTTAGAGTGAATGCCGATTCACGGTAGACAATGGTTGTGCCTTCATGCAGCCTAATTTGTGCATTAGTAGTTTAGATGTAGTAATAATGTCTTCATATATATATATATATTTGTTTATAATTCATTTTAATGGAATTATGTTAACAATTTTGATGTTTTTGAAAGTGATGTAACTAGTTATATAATAGATAGTACTGAGATTAGGAATTGTTTTGACAATGAAATATTAGAAGAAAAGATTTATTTCATTTCATAGTTGATAGTTCAAGTGTATGGTCCAGCCAATTCAAATCCCAGTGCAAAATCACTTACAAAGACATTTTGAATTGCTTTGTTTTCATTATTGACAAACTTTTTTCAAATTATTTATCTTGAAATACACTTAATAAATTGGATTAGGAGTCCAATTTATTAAGAGTGGTGATATTTATACCCCTCAAAATTTATATGTGTACCCCAAATCAGCATATTTTAAAAATTCCAATATTACCCTTAAATAAAACTATTTAAATGATTAATATAAATATAACTCGTCCAGTATATTAATTAAATATATACATTTTAGATATTTTAATAAATATTAATATTAGTTACACATAATTTTTTTTTTTTTTTACTTCGTTTGATTAAATTAGAATTTGTTTATTAATTAAGATTTAAATAGTGATTATTTTAAATTATAAATATTAAGTAACTATTATATATAAAAAAATTAAGAAGAGAAAATCATTGAGGTTTTTTTTTTATTTTTTATTTTAAGTACATTGAAGTTAATTAAAAAAATAAACTAATATAAAATAAAAATAAAAAATTGAAGCCTGTAACAAAATAACAATATCTGGCAAGTCTTCGACAAGACGACAACCCAATGAAAACGGATTTAATGAATGCCTTAATCATTGATGAAAAAAACTTTTGTAGAACATTCCTTCCAAATAGAGAATAAAAGAAAGGAAAATATAGGTAAAAGAAAAAAAAAAAAAAGAAGAAAAAGCTCCATGTGTCCATCTCCAGGTTTAGGATTATAGGAGGAGCTCCAAGGTTTTGGATTATAGGAGAAGATGCGGGTCCTCTATACTTTTTTTTTTTTTTTTTTTCAATTTCATTTAATTAATTTATAATATATATTTTTCACAATAATTAAGGTAAATAGATGTTTTTTTTGGAAGATAAAGGGCATATTTGGTAATACATAGGGTGCGTTTACGATTTATAACATTTTAAAATTTTTGATGGGGTGTATATACAAAAAGGGGTGCGCATACGTTTTTCAGGGTGCAAATATCAACACTCATTTATTAATTTATAATATTTTCCCAAAAATTAAAAGAAGGGTGGCTCTATTGCCATCCAAAATATTTCTTCCAACACTCATTTACTTTATAAACCCATTAATTAAATTCAAAAATTAATTAATTTCTCTCTACACCCTAGAAAATGCCAAAAGTACCCTTAAGTGTGAAATTGTTTTTCTACCTACACCCATGTTACCGTTTTTATCATTCACCAGAAACAACAAAACAAGGCAAGATTAATTTGCTAACAAACTTATTTTAGTAGAAGCAAAACCTCTTCATATTACAGTGGATTTGTGGAGTCACCAAATTTAAATATGAAAAGAACCTATGATCATATATGCAACATTTTGGAATGTTGGAGTTTAAAAAAAAAATTGGGATGTTGGAAGAAACTGAATATCGCTAAGGCTAGCAAGAGTAAACCCTAACATATGTATTTTTTCAAGAAAATAAAATAAAATTGTTGGTCACACTACCGTACGAAGTTCACATCATACGAACTTCTAATCATAATAAAGAACAACCGTTATGTTAGAATAAACCAAACATCCATGTATTATTCAAAAAAAATAAGTGACGACTAATTTTTCTGGTTAATATTTTTTGAATTTAAATATTGTATAATAATTATGTAATCCATTAATAATTTTTTTTTTTAAATTTTATAATTCTCAATTCAATAGATATATCTTTTTGAAAAGAAAAAAAATTCATGGTTGATTTTTTTTATAACACTCTTTCCAAAGCCATTTATGGAAAAGTCACCAACTTAATAAGTATTAAAGAAGAGTGGTGCTATTGGCACACACCCTACTGATCTATTTATACCTCACTTGTTTAAATTTTGATTTAATTAAATAAAGTTAAATGTTTTTATTAATTTATTTTATTTATTTCCAAAACTACCATTTTACTTATTTTTCAAACTTAATAAACCTCATCTCTAATATCTCCATCTATTTCAGATCTCTTTATCTCTGGTCTCGTCTTTCTCTCACCTTCAATGAACAGATTTCTTCTTCTTCTTCTTCTATTATTATTATTATTGTTATTGTTATTATTTAACATCAAGCTTTATAGAAAATGCTAGGAAGTCACAAGACAAAGAACAAGCAAACAACTCCAAGAAAAAAACAAAGAACAGAGCAACTCAAGACAAAACACACAGAGAGAAAAAAACGAAACAGCCCACAAACAAAACGAAACAAGAAGCAAAGAACAAGTATTTGTTTTGGTTATCATTATTTCACTTTCATATTCTAAAAGAGTACTGAGATTAAATAATAATCAATATCTCATCTGTCTAATGCACCCCAAGTATTTAATTTATTGTTTAAATAGGATCCATACAAGTATTTTTAGAGTTTAAGAATTATGAAAAAAAAAAAAAAATCAAGAAAAGGATTAAAATAACGTTTTTTTTTTGAAAAGGAATGTGGGGTTTTATTAGATTTACTTTATAGAATATTTTTTTTCTTAAATTGTATGTCTATTTTAGTAATTTTGATAAAGGAAAAAAAATAATACTAAATAATTTAAAAGTGGGGCATAAATAGATCAGTAGGGGGTGTGCCAATAGCACCACTCATTAAAGAAATAGCACCAAAGTATGTGATCTGCCAAAATTGCCCCTCACTTATTCTTTCATCCTCTCTCTCTTTCTCTCTTTCTTCCTCTCTCCACCTTTTTTTTTTTTTGTTTTTTTTCAAAAACCTCCATTGATCCATCAATGGAGATCAAAACGACCTCCGTCGAAACAGTTGACTCCATTATAGGTCTTCGAAATGACCTCCTTATAAAAAAAAAAATTTGGAAATAAATCTCGGTTATTTTGCAATAAGTCTCGGGTAGCTAGAAATAGCTTGAAATAAGTCTCGGGTGACCTACCCGAGACTTATTTCCAAAAAAAATTTAATAATGGAGGTTGTTTTGATCTCCATCAAAGGGAGTTGACTGTATCGACAGAGGTCGTTTTGATCTCCATTGGTGAATCAATGGAGGTTTTTGAAAAAAAAAAAAAAAAAAGAGGAGAGAGAGAGAGAGAGAATAAGTGAGGGGCAATTTTGACAGATCACATATACTTTGGTGCTATTTCCACAATACTTAATATCTTGGTGATATTACCACAAAACAATGGAATTTGGTGCTATTTCCCCCTATTTCCTCTAGATATATATATATATATATATATATATATATATATATATATATATATTTTGTTTCAAATCACATGAACACTAAAACACAAAAGGGTTTGCATGCACTTAACCTTATATATACATGAAATATAAATGAGTGGTTTAGGTGGGTTAAAATGGATTGTTTCAATCTTCAACATACCAATGGAACAGCCTAACAGGATTCATTCAATTCTTCAATTCTCCAATCTTCGTATATATATATATATATACAAAAATTCTATTATCAGTTCGAGCTGACAAAAGTTATATTAGTTCATTGCATGTGGGCCACTGGATTTAAATACTTTGACTTAGCTGTATGCACTTGTCAGTCAAAGTATTTAAATCTAGTTGCCTATATACAAGGAATTGATATAACTTTTATCAGTTCGAACTGATAATAGAAAGACTGTATATATATATATATATATATATATATATATATATTTGGGCACAAAAATGGAAGGGATTTATCACCTTGGTAACCTTTTAATACTTCTATGGAATTGTAAAAATTTACTGGATTTGATTACACATGAGCTGTAAAAAGGATAGTCATTTTGGTGAATTTGACTGCATTAGAATTGTGAAAAAGGACAATAGTTTTACGAACTAAAATTTACTACTAAGGACAATTAAAATTTACAAGTCTAGCAACACTCTCATCCGAGTTGTAAGGCTATCTTAGAAGAGATTGGATCATAATCTAATTACTATTCCTATGAACTTAATTAATATAAATATTTCTGAAAATTGAAAACGTACACAATTGAGTACATCTTCTCTCTCACGTACCCTGATCAAGTTCAATGGAAAAAACCAATACAGGGAATTTCCCTGATCAAGTTCCTGAAGGCGGAAATCGGCAATTGAGTTACAATGAGATTCCTGAGATTGAATGGAACGATGAGTTCATCGTGCGTGTGGAGGAGGATCCTGCAGCTAATATCAGGCCTTACATGGATTTATTTCCAGGATTTGAAATTGAAGAATTACTTTCTTTAATGCCTGTTCTGGTTAATCTTTTTATAGAAAGCTACTCTGATCATGATATTTCCGGTATATTTCCTCCTCAACTTCCAGGGGAATTGTCACCTTCTTTAGAATCCTGGAATAAACGTTTTCCAGGCAATGATAATGCAACTTCAATAGCAAAACCTGAAAATCCCGACAGACCCCAAGGTGAAGTTACTGACCCCGGCACCAGAAATCAGCAAATTGGTGAACAGAAATCCAAGCTGTTGTGATCGAAGGCAATCAACATTAGTGTCTTCTAATTTGTCAATTCGTTTATAGTTTAATTGGTTGTTACTTTTAAATTAAAAGTCATTGATGTCCAAATAGTAATAGTATTTAACTTTGTGTTGAAAACAAGTAATTTAGAGGTTTTGTGTTCATTTAGAAGTTTTAACAAAGAAAAAAAAGGCATGAGATAAGGTTGTGGGTTCGAGTCCTCCCATCCCCAAACACCCCGAATTTATGTAATACTAAATAAAAAAAAAGTATTTACTGTTATAATCATTCATTGATCCTTATTTATTTATTTTTACTATTTTTTTTGAACTATTACAATTAATTCATGATTTGAGGGTGTGATATATGACACGAACCCACAACTTTAATGACCTAGGTGGGAGGGGCTAACCACCAGGCCAACATAATCTCGTAAAAGAGACCAAATGGGTGGGCATGGATTGGTTCAGTTCGGTTTTGGTTAAAACCGTATTGAACCGACAAATATTTGGTTTTTTAAAATGTGAATCAGTTTGAACCGTTTTGAACCTGAAAACCGAATTGAACCGAACACCTTTATTTCAGTTCGGTTCAATTCGGTTTTGGGTCTATTGGGCTTTGAAGGTTTTTTTTTTATATGTTTTTTAATTTTTTGGGTCTTTATTCTTTAAGTTGCTTTTTTGGCATTTAGACTTAAACTTTTTTAAGAAAACATAAAATGTAAAAAAGAATTTAAACAAAATACAACCAAATTTTCAATCATATTCGGTCTACATACTCAATCAAAATATAAAATCATCATAACTTCTATAAAATAGAAGTCAAAAAATGTAGTCCAAAATAAAACATCATCAACAAACAGTCCATAATAAAATTGAACGTAACAAAATAATTCATTAAGACAATTTGGTTTATTCGGTTCGGTTCGGTTTTGTATGTTCAAAACCAAAACCGAAACCGAAACTGAATTCAATTCGGTTTTCAAATTTCAAATCGATTTGAACCGAATAGCAGCTATGAACCTAACCAAACATCTTTTTTCGGTTCGATTCGGTTTTGGTTTTTGTGCCCACCCCTAGAGACCATCAGTAATCACTATGACACAGTGTAATGGGCAAACCATTGGGCCAATCATATGCCATCTCGTAAACCACTAAGACGCGTAAAGATATTTCCATGTATATAAGGAATTTACTAGAAGGCACATCCTCTCTTAAATTCCTTATAAAGGGCATGATATATCCGCCGTGATATCATTGTAAAGGGTACGACATATCTATCGTGATATCGATATCTACAAAATATCCGCCGCGATATCCTACTTTCATAATGGGAGATGCATTTTGATGTTAAAATGAAAGTGCATAAAATCTTGGGGGTATTTAGGGAATTTCCATGTGAGGGCCTCTTAAGGGCACAGTTGTAAATAGGGTTCCCAAAGCGGCTGTATATGCAATTTTTTATTCAAGGGGCTATTTCCTAGAAAGTGAATGTTGGGGGAGGCAATTTTCGCTAATTTCCACTAAAATCTTAGTATTTTGATACCAATAGGCTATAAATTGGATGCTAGTGAATCAATAATATTTCATTTTCGGACAAGGATCCTCTCCTCACCTTACCTCATTCTCATCTCACTTAATCTTATGACATATAAGCATTGCAATTAATAAATGGTTAAGATGTGATTGACACTTTATTAACAACCAATCACATGCTTTGAAAAGGTGAGGAAAATGTGAGGATGAGGTGAGGAGAGGATCCTGGTCCTTCATTTTCATGTATCAACATTTGGATATGTACATTCAGTTTCAAGAATTCTCAGCAAAATCCCCTCCCTTTCTTTCACTTTCCGAGAAATTTTTCTAGTCGTAGAGATTGAAAATGGTGAGAATCCGAGAACCAATAGAAGATCAGCAGCCTGGAGACACAAAACAGCTACACTCCCATCATGAGCAGTCTAAAGAAGAAGATAACAAGAAGAAGGAGAATCCTGATGTTGGTGATAAAGATGATGTTAATTCTCGAAGAAAGACGAAAAGGAGGAAGAAGATGGTGCAGGAGATGACAAATGATGTGAGAAGCGTTCAGTTCTCTTCTCGACTGATGTGGCCTCCAGGGGTCTTGATTTTAATAAGGCAGTCGATTAGTTTGTCCAGGTGAGGTTTCGGCTTTTTAAGGAAGCAACTTCTGTTTTGTGAAGAAAGTAGAAAGCATATTATTCCTTAATCTGGGCTCATAAATCTTTGTTTGTTTTAGGTTGATTGTCCAGAAGATGTTGCATCCTACATACATCGAGTTTGTCGCACTGCCCGCTATACTTCTGGAGGTCGTTCGGTTTTATTTCTGATGCCTTCAGAAATGCAAATGCTTGAATGTTTCTCTTAGTTTTAACTTTTAAGCATAAAGGTGACCTTGCAATAGTACATGTGCATTGGACAGATAATTCTGATCTCAAATGGCTGATCTTGTCTACCTACATTTATTAATTTTATGTTGTATATTATGTGCAGCAACGACTTTTACTGATTTGTGAAAAAATAATAATGCAAGAGCGTAGATTATTGGATGAATTTGCAGTGCATCCTTAGTCTCACCCTTTCTTCTTTGCTGTTGTCTTACTGTTGTAACTTGAGTTTGTTTTCTTCTTCCAGGCCAGCAACTAGGGTTTTAAAGAAAAAGAAATTGAAGATCAATGTCCATAGACCTCTTGGGTCCAGAGTTGTCTTTGACGAGGAAGGCAACACGCTGCCTCCACTTGCAATGCTGGCGGATGCTAAAAGTGGTAAAATTAGTTTCCCAGGTTCAAAATACTTGAAAAATTAATTACAAAACTGGAATCTGCTTGAATAGAAGCGGTCAGCTCTTGAAACTGTTGAACTATAGTCGATAAATCTGATTGAAGTAAATTATTCTTGTTCCTGTGTTACGTGTTATTATTACATAATTTTTTCTATGGCATAAGTAGTCAAATCTTTTCCATCCTTTTCTTTTGCAGACCAAAAGAAGGAATACTATAAGAAGTTAAGAGAAGAGTTGAAGCATGCTGACAGGGAAGACAAGCTTCTGGATTGCCAGCATTGCAGAGAGAAGCGAGTCAAGGAAAAGATGAAACGGAAGAAAGGGGACGCAGAAGATGAAGAGGATGACGATAACTTTCTGGGTCAGACGAAGAAACAATTGATCAAGGAAGACATAAAAGACCAAAGATATACTTCGATAATGACAGTGATAACGATACTTACAAGTTACAACGATAGTGGTGATAGAAAAGAAAATAGGTACGACAAAAATTCAAATGCTGATTCAATTTCTCAATATTATTTGGAGGATCAGAAGTATGGACCAGAAAATACTGAAGATCTATAACACAATATTATTACATTATAGGAGGATTTATAAGAAATAATAAATGAAATGAAACTCAAATGCATATCGACATTATCCATTACAAAATTGTACAACAAATTATAGCCAAACCCAGAAGTAGCATAGAATTCTATGGTGCAAGTGTAAGGTTTCAACTCTTGGTCTTTTTCTTCCTACTATTAGTTTTCTTTTTCGACTTTCTGAACCCTGCTCCATTTTCCTGTCAAATTATCGATTACGTGTATCATTCCTTTGTTACAGTAATAATAGAGTATGGAAAGATCAACGTAAGATGTTTCTTGATGTGTACCTTTCTATATTGTCTATAAGCAATTTGACCTGTCAACTCCTGCCCATTTTTAGACAAGTAAACCTGCAGAGAATCGGTAAAGGCTGTTAAGTGATCAATCGAAGAAAATCAGTATAGGCTGAGAAGGCCACAAGCTAACAGCTGCAATCATCATGTTATAAAAAGGTTCACTGCAGCAATTTTAATTCATAGAATCCGTGGTCTGATTTCACATTTACACTCTACATATGGAGATAACAACCACAATCTTCAAAGACCAATGTGCAGAGTATGATAATTCAACTGACCTTTCTTCCTTCCGGGGATGTATACCAATGACCAGCAGATTGACCACCAGATGCATGAACTCGTCTTTTGCCAGCATCCTTTGCAATGGTTGCACTGCTTTTTGGGTCAACCCAACCTCCTGAAGCACGTGAATTCCTTCCCCTTGTTGTGCTTCTATTGTTGTTAGCTTTCTGAGTTCCTTTCTGGTTTGAAGCTCCTCCATTACTAAACTGGCTCCTGATATAACAAGAGGTCCGTATATAATCACGTGGTACAAATGAAGATGTTCATAAACAATTTAAGCAGGATGAATATAAAGATATTACATATAATCAATATCTGATGCACTAGGCTGCTGATTTCCTCTGTCGGGAACAACACCTATGAGGGAAAAGTTGGGTAAATGACTACAGACCAATTTCTGAATTCTTGGATCACTATGGAAAAAGTAACGGTGAGCAGGAGGAAGAGGGTCAGTCGAATCCCAGCATTGCTCAAAGTTTTCACAGCTATTCGTATTTGGGTGAGTTGGGGTGACACATTTTATTGTTATCTACACATGCATCTGTCTGAAACTTCTGACCTGCATTCTTCTCCTTCGCAGATTGGAAATATTCTTCACAGACCTCATCCAAAGCCGGTGTTGGAATGTGAGAACCCATCATTGGACAAAAATCTTTCCATAAATCATCTTTTTGAGGTGTAATCAATGAAACTTTTCTCTTTTCTCCACTTGCAACAGATTTGGATTCCTTTGAAGGTGGATCTATTCTATGAGCTCCTTTGCTTACATCTTCACTGATAGATGGATGATCAGAATCAGAATCAGAATCAGAATCAAGCAACTGAAACCTTCAAAGAGGACTAATAGTTAATTTTGGAAACATCAATTCATTATGGCTCATCGATAAACTTGCAGAAGGTACATCTGAAGTCTGTTGCCTTCAACTTTCCTTCAACTGGCTTGATGATTGAGTGGTAAAAATAGCATGACCCTGCAATGGAACTTTCGAACTGCTACCCACAGAATGATACTGTGTTGATGGATGTTCATCCGCTCTTAAGAAGAGATGAAGAATATAACAATTGAAGAATAAATAACAGAAATATCAAGTTGAGGAGTAAAAAGATAGGATTTATAATAACTACACTGCACTCAAAGCCATTACTAATGAGCTTGAAAAACAATTCAGGGGTGAACATTCTTATTACGACATGAATTTTGTAAGAAAGACAACCGTGCAGAGCAAGGGATATTTTACATTTTAGATTCTCAGGAAAGGTATATTAGCCAAAAACTAATATCTTTTGGATCTTCTTCACTGGATATACGCAAAAACCAATTTCCCAAGGTACCAATCTACTACCAACACAATTTCTAATGGATGGAATTTACTATACAAAAGTAGGGAGTTTTCTTGACAGAACACTAATACTAAGATCTATACAGGACCCAAAAAACTCCATGAAAGTCGCTTACCTAGAAGTTACTAACCAACCAATTTCTCAAATTCCATTATCATGGATCATATGGATTTTCACTTTTCAAATTAGTTAAACTTATAGCTATTGATGTGAACTCCAAATAATGAGATGAGCTAAGTCTGGACTATGAGACGCTAGTCAAAATTCACCTAATGTCAGACTTGCTTTGCAAATTTTCCAGTGAGTAAAAGAATCTTGTATGACAGGCGCTAGCCACTGTGTAACCTATCAAGCTTCTATGACTAGCCGGAAGAGACATTATTTGTAAAGGCGCAGCAAATCTAAATTCCATCAAAAAACGAGCAGCCCAAGCTGAACAAAATTCATTCAATGTGGTTGTTAACGGTTTTTAAAGGTTACCCGACAATCATTAGTCCCAACTACCAAATGCAAATTCCTATCATAATATAACCAAATCAAGTGTTCTTCAATCTCAATATTCCGACTATATAAATTTATAATTCTGTATGATTCTCAAAAACCTACAAAACATAGTAAACAGCTAAAATGCTCAAAAATGGCCTCCTCTAAATCCTCTCTTCCAGAAACTAAATAACTCATCGTAAAACAAACATAAGATCTCTAATACTGTTCTTGTTATACCATTAAATTCCTTCAAATGTATGGTTTATAGTCCAAATTTATGTAATTTTTAATGAATTCAGATACGGTTGAAACGAAATTGCCAACAATGTCTCCTTATCACCACATTAAAAAAAAATAATCAAACATACACATTAACATCAAATGGAAAATTAAGCTAAAGAAACCCACTTTAAAACATATCAAATCACTACAATGCATCAATAGAAAATGCACCAACAAAATTAAAAGTCACTTAACCTAGCTAGAAATCTAACTTAAACTTGATCACAAAAGAATTAAATTAAATAAAAATACCCACTAGAACTTTAAAAGAAAAAAAAGTACCCACTTTAATGAAATGATTAAAATAAATTACCTCTAAAAATCAAATCTTCCGGTGAAGAGAACTCTTCAATATCATCATCACCATTGCCAGAGCAAGTCCGCTCTAATTGTTGCTTCTTCTTCTTCGCCAATAACGACGAGGACAGTGATCGGGTTGTGGGTCCGGGTCCCCGTATGAGACGGTTGAGCACTCGGGTCGGTTCGGGGTTCGACATCGGAGTCCTCGACTTCCGCCCGCTCGATCTCATGGAGAGAGTCTAGATCTTCTTCGCCTGTACGGAGGGCGTCATTGGCGGAGGAATCTTGAAGAATTTGAGGAGATGGGCTGGGAGCTGCTGCTGCGGCGGTGTGGGTAATCGGGGCTCCGACTGGGAGTCCAAATCGAGACCCAGAGAGAACGATGGAGGTTCGAAGTCGGCCATAGAAATCGCGCGAATACAGAGAGAGATTGAGAGATTTTAAATGATGGAGAGAGAGAGAGAGAGGGAGTGAAGTGAAAATGATTTTGCTTTTTGCGCCAAAAACCCGAAGAGAAATTACAAATTGTTTTCCTGAAACTAAACTGGGTCGGGTTGGCTCGATTCCGTATAAACCTGATATGGTACGATCCGGTAATTGTTGGACTGTGCTCTGGTAAGTGGTAACTAAGTGTGTTGGGCCGGGTTGTGTGGCCCATTGGGCTGGTATGAAATCCAATTTGGCTAAAACTGTCCAAATATCTTCACTCATTTATATATTTGTCTATAAATTTTGTAAAAACTTTAGCCCTTGCAAAAAATTTCGTGTTAATCTAGGAAGTATGGATACTCCATATGGTGGAGGTAAGTCGTATCCAACTTTTATCCAGTTCAGATACTTTCCGAATACTCCAGGATATGTATCTTGGAGTATCGACCGAAAAAGGAAGAAGAAGAAACAACTTCGAAGAAGAAGCAACTTCACAGACCGAAAAAGCTTCGATCGAAAAAGTATGTTTTATGAGTTTTTATTTTTTATTTTTTATTTTTAATGTTTTATTTGGATTTTGTAATATATTATGACTTATGTGACATATATTTTATTAGAATTTTGTAATATGTTAGAACTTGTGTGACTTTTTTTTTTTTTTTTTTTTTTTTAATTCTTAATATGTTTTGAATGAACTATCAATTATGTTTTCGTATATTATCATTTTTTTAAAATTATATATATATATATATATTTAATTGATGTATACCCGGCGTGTAAAATGGTAGCTCTTTCCATATCTTCGTAGCAAATACAGTTACGGTTGGACTTCAAATGCATTCTAAACACAAACTTTTGTAATGAGCATGGATTTGGTTTACATACCTTTACAACCGAAAATCCTATCACAAAACAATAAAATACTTTTATTTTATTTTATTTTATTTTTTTTCTGCAGTATATGTAATATAGGATTCAAAAACGTGAAAAGCCTATCCTAAAACAATAAAATACTTTTATAATTGAATTAGTTAATAGCTTAATCAATATAAGAAAACAAGTTAAGAGAGTTATCATTATCAATATGGATACAATTTCTCTTGGATATAAGATTTTGCCTAAAGGAGTTTATTATCGATTTCAATACGAGTTCTCTCGGATAAGATGACCTAACTATAAGAACAAAACAAAAATAGAGCAGTCTTCTTTTCTTACATTATATTGACAATAAGATTCCAACATATTGCCAATGGACTCTTGCCAATGTGGTTGGACTCTCCAAAGCAATGTTCTAGTAAGCGCTTGGTGCTAATCGGGCAGAGACCCGGCGCCTAACGCCTAGGCCGATTAATCGGTGATTAATCAGAAAACTTATTATAACTTGGTGGGAGTGTGGTGGGAGTGTAGGACACATCTGGTTTATAAAAAAAATAATAATAACTTGATTTAACCGATACAACTGACCCCACCATCTGACTTTGATTTAACCTATTCAAAGCACCATCATCATTTCTTCACCACAACCTTCAACACAACAAGCCAACATTAAATTGGAAGTCTTTCCTCTTTTTCTCTGAAAAAGTGGGTGAAAGTGGGGTCGTAGGTCTTTGTTTCTTCCTAGTTCTTACTGGTGTTTTTTACTTCTTCTGCTAGTATTGGTTGTTTCTATGTGATTCATTGGTTCTTTTCTTTGTTGGTGGGGTCTGTTCTTGGTTGTTCGGTGTTTCAGTTTTTCCTTTGGTTGTTTTTGCGAGTTGGTTGTTCTTGTGAGTGGTTGGTGCTGGTATTTCAGTTGTGAGTCTGTAGGTAGTCTGTTTGATGGATATGGAGAACATAGCTAGTTTGTGTGCCTCTTTATCTCTTATTGAAAAGGAAGGTCCAGTGAGGGTGTTAACTGAGGATCTGAAGAAGGCAGCCATGCGTCGGTTATCTTCTAGTCTGCTGGGGAAACTTCTTACTCGGAAGAAGGTGAATAAGGAAGCCTTCATGAGAGTCATTGGCAGAATTTGGTTAGTACGAGAAGGAGTGGATATAGAATCGTTAACTGGTAATTTATTTTCTTTTCATTTTAATGATGACGAGGATCGTTGTAAGGTTCTAGCCGGGGCACCATGGACTTTTGATAATGCGCTGTTGGTATTGGAGGTACCAGACGGAAAAGGAACCATTGAGACTTTGGCTTTTGATAAGTCGGATTTCTGGGTGCAGATTTTCCAAATCCCTGTCTTATGGGCGACGAGGGACATAGGTTGGTTTCTTGGGGAGATGATTGGTCAAGTGTTAGAGGTGGATGGCGGGTTGGCGGGAGATGGAGTGGGTAAATTTATGAGAGTTAGGGTTCGTATTGATATTACTAAGCCTCTGCGGCGCTGTCTTCGTGTGGACATTCTGGGTGATGGCGAGGAAACTATCATGCTCCTTAGGTATGAGCGGCTCCCGAATATTTGTTTTAAGTGTGGAATGATTGATCACACAACGAACGAATGTGGGTCAGCGGAACCAAGCCTGGTGATTAACGGGGTGGTGAAACATCCTTTTGGAGTTTGGATGAAAGCTTCAGGTGATCTTCGCCGAACCTACTTTCGGGAGAGAAGAGGTCCACCGCCTATAGTTGGGTCTTCCAGAACCAGACATGATAGTAGTAGCTCCAGAGACAAGATGGTGCTGGATTCATCAGCATTGGTTGGCGGGACAGCAGCTGGAGCAGAGGGGATGACGATTGCGGTGTTGGAAGCTGCTCATTTGAATGACGGGAAGAGCCACGGGGAGCCTTGGGGTAGTGGGAATTCGGCGGTATTAAATGGCATTAATGTGGATCCATTTAATGATATTAATGTAGAGGAATCTTGTCATGATGAGAAAGTGATGACTGTAGCGGTTCTGAATACAGTGGACGAACTTGGGAGAGATGGTACGCCTGTTGTTATGGATCCTGACGTTGGGTTTGTTTTTGGGCAGGCCCATCAAGGGGATCAGTTAAGGGCAGGCCCAACGGTTTTATTGGGGGAGGCTTCAGCTGATAGGCTGTTGGGCTGCACAAATAAGACACAGACTCTAGGAGCCCGTGGGTCATGTGGAGATACTAGTGGTGTCCTGGGCAAGAAGCGGTGGGTGAGGAAATTTAGGGATTTTCAGAGTGGGATTGCAGGAGATACAGTGGAGTCTGTTCACGGCAAACGTAAGGGGCATCTCGTGGAAGAGGACGATGGTTATGATCCGAAGAGGGGCAAGCTTGATCTCGAGGAGGGGGTTTTCAATCCAGGTGTTGAGAGTCCAGCTCTCTCGTCTATTACTGTTCCGCCAATCAGTTTGGAGGCAGACACCGTTGGTAGTGTTACTCATGGTGGAGTTTCACCCACGGAGGAGCTGGATGCGTTATCGGCCGGTCGATTTTCATCGGCCCGTCGAATTCAATGAATATCCTGGTGTGGAATGCTCGGGGTTTGGGTAACTCCAGAGCATTCAATATCCTGCAGACTTATAAGCAGGAAGTCCAACCCGATTTGGTTTTTCTGATGGAAACTAGATGTAAACATCAGGATTTGGAGCTTTGGCGGGTTAAGCTGGGTTTCGAGGGTAAGCTAGTGGTCAATAGTGTGGGAAAATCAGGTGGATTATGTTTATTTTGGTCTAACAGTGTCTCGGTGGAGCTACTGACCTTTTCCCAAGCTCATATAGATGTTCGTATTCGTAAGATTGGTTGTCCGGTTTGGAGATTTACAGGGTTTTATGGGCATCCGGAGAGGGCTCAAAGAATGCATTCATGGACTCTTCTTCGGCGTTTGGCTAGTATGTCTACTCTTCCGTGGGTTTGTATGGGTGATTTTAATGCCATTCAGTTTGATAGTGAGAAGCTGGGTGGTGTGCGAACCAACTGGAGATCTATGCTTGATTTTCGTGAAGCAATGGTGGAGAGTGGGTTGGAGGATATGGGTTTCAGGGGTCCACAGTTTACTTGGAGTAATAAACGCGAAGGAGAGGCTATGATTCTGGAACGTTTAGATAGGGGTTTATGTAACAGGGATTGGAAAAATCTGTTCCTGAATTCTGTTATTCATCATCAGGAGTTTTGGGGGTCGGATCATCGGCCGTTGGTTCTTGAGATGAAATTGCTTGGAGGTGCTTTAGGTTGTGGGAGTAATTTACGGTCTCCGAGGCGTTTTCATTTTGAGGAATGTTGGGGGGATGATGATGAATGCAAAGATGTTGTGTTATCTGGGTGGAAACATGATTTGGGTAAAGGTGATATCCATTCGGTTTTAGGTAATCTTCAGGCATGTGGTAGTAGACTGACAGTGTGGAATACGAAGAAAAGAGAGGAGATGAGAAGGGATTTGAGGATTAAAAGAGAAGCTTTGAAGGTGGCCTGTGCTGTCGATAAACCGGCTTCTTGGACGGTTATTAGCCGTTTGGAGCATCAATTGGATAATACTCTCAGTACTCAAGAACGGTATTGGAAGCAACGGGCACGCATTGATTGGTTACGTAATGGGGATCGTAACTCGCGATTTTTCATCTAAAGGCCTCTGCTAGAAGGGCTCGTAACAGGATTGATGGTCTGTTTAATGATAGGGGGGTGTGGGTTGAGTCGAAGGTTGGTTTGCAAGGTATTATTTCTACATATTTTGATTCTATTTTTACAACCAGTGTGCCAGCTCAGGAGGATATAAGTGGGATTACTGAGGGAGTTCAAGCAAGACTAGGTGGTCAGAAGTTACTTTTTCTGGATTCGGTTTTTGTCGGGGAGGAAGTCAGAAGAGCTGTTTTTGATATGCATCCGATGAAGGCTCCTGGAGAAGATGGTTTACCAGCATTATTCTATCATAAATTCTGGAGCACCATTGGTCCGGATATTGTTTCGGCGTGTCTTGGTATATTGAACAAGGGTGATTCGGTGGCTAGTATCAATAGGACTATTATCTCTCTTATTCCTAAATGCAAGAGTCCTGTTTCGATTACCGAGTTTCGACCCATTAGTTTGTGTAATGTTGTGTATAAGATTGTTGCGAAAGTTCTGACTAATCGGCTGCGGTTTGTGATTGGGGATCTTATTTCGGAATCGCAATGTGCCTTTATTCCGGGCAGGCTGATTTCGGATAATACGGTGGTTGGTTTTGAGTGTTTGCATCGGCTTAAAAGGAGAAAGAGGAAGCATGGTTCTATGGCGGTAAAACTCGATATGTCTAAAGCTTACGACCGCGTTGAGTGGAATTTTATAACAAGTATGATGGCTAGAATGGGGTTCTCAGACAAATGGGTTCAGTTAATTAGGGGCTGTATTTCTTCCGTGACATACTCTTTTTGTTGAATGGTGAAGTGTGTGGGCATATTACGCCAACTAGGGGACTCAGGCAAGGAGACCCTTTGTCACCTTTTCTGTTTTTGATCTGTGCTGAAGGTTTTTCTAGCCTTCTTGAAATAGCAGCAGCTAAGGGGGAGATAGAGGGTTTCCAGTGTAGTCCGCATAGTCCTAGCATTTCACACCTATTTTTTGCGGATGATAGTTTGTTGTTTGCAAGGGCTAACGAGGCTAATTGTGTAGCGATTCGGAAGGTGCTAGATATCTATGGCAAAGCTTCAGGTCAGCTGGTTAATTTCCATAAATCTGCCTTATGTGTGAGCCCGTCGATGACTCTAGAGGAGGGTGAGGCGTTGGCTAGGATGGTTGGGGTGAGACTAGTGGACTGCCACGAAAAGTATTTGGGGTTGCCTTGTTTCACTGGTCGGAGTAAACGTAAGTTGTTTTCGGAGATTGCGGATCGTGTTTGGAGTAAAGTTAAGGGGTGGGGCGAACGGTTTTTGTCTGTTGGAGGGAAGGAGATATTGATTAAGGCAGTAATTCAATCCGTCCCGACTTATGCTATGAGTAATTTCAGACTTCCGAAGGGTTTAATTCAGGAATTACATAGACAGTGTGCTAGGTTTTGGTGGGGGGGAAGTATTGTAAAACGTAAAATTCATTGGTGTACTTGGAAATGGCTTTGTAAATCAAAGTCGGAAGGTGGTCTTGGTTTTAGGGATTTAGAACATTTTAACAAAGCTTTGTTGGCGAAACAATGTTGGAGATTAATGAAGAACCCTCACTCTTTAGCTGCACGAGTGCTCAAAGGTTGCTACTTTCCGAATGTTGGCTTCCTGGATGCTTCGAACAAGTCTTCTGAGTCTTTCGTGTGGAAGAGTTTGAAGTGGGGGAGAGGACTGCTGGTTTCGGGTTTGAGGTGGAGAGTGGGATGTGGCAGTGAGATTAGCATTTACACTGACAAGTGGGTGCCGAGACCAACTTCTTTCCGTATTCTTTCTCCCCCTGTTCTCGGCTTGGAGGCAAAAGTGGAGCAGCTAATGCTACCCTCGGGTGGGTGGGATACTTCTCTTATTAAGTCTGCTTTCTCTTTTGATGATTCCAGGGCCATTCTTTCAATTCCTTTGGGTACAACCAGAGCAGCTGATTCAGTGGTGTGGCATTATGATACTAGTGGGACCTTTTCAGTTAAGAGTGGGTATAGGTGTGAGAAAGCTTAACAGAATCTTCCCAGCTCTTCAAATAGCTCCAAGTTGGAAGAATGGTGGACTACTCTGTGGAAGTTAGACATTCCCTTAAAATCAAAAATTTTTGTGTGGAAGGCTTGTTTCGACTGGATTCCGACCATGTCCAGTTTAGCGAGACGGAAAGTTCAGGTGAATGATAGATGCCCGATGTGTTCTGAGGTGGGCGAGACTTCTTTTCACGCCCTTTGGGGTTGCAAAAAATTGAAGTATGCCCGTAAGGCCTGGCTTCCTCACACCGTCCAGGTTAATTGTTTGATTTCTGGTTTCCTCGATTTCCTTTTGGAATATCATAAGATGCTTTTGAAAGAGGAGTTAGAGCTGTTCTGTGTTATTGTGTGGAGGGTTTGGTATATCAGAAATCTGGTCGTTCATGGGGCTGCTAAGCAGGATCCGTTTGATGTTGTTCACTGGTGCACTGATTTTTTGGAGGATTTTCATAAGGCTGCTGACAGGAGGGTGCCGTCCCCTTTGATTGTTGATCAGTCCAGAAATTCTTGGAGACCTCCGGATCAGGTATGCTATAAAATTAATTGCGATGCTGCTGTGAATGTGGTGGATGGTTTGATTGGGATCGGTGTTGTCATTCGGGATTTTTCTGGGTTTGTGTTAGCTTCGTGCTCCCTCAGTATGCCTGGGTGTTTCGACGCAAGTGTTGCAGAAATTGTGGCGATCCGCAGGGCTTTGTTGTTTAGTGATGAATGTGGTCTGGCGCCTTGTGTTCTTGAATCGGATGCGGCGGTGGCTGTGCTTTGGATTAATGAGAGAAGCCATTTCGACTCTCCTAGTGGTATTATTTTGGGTGAGATCGCTTCTCTTATTTCTAGTCTGGGGGTTATTTCAGTTAGTCATGACCTTTTCTGGCTGGAGGATTGCCCTCCGTCAGTCAGAAGAGCTGTCCAGTTGGATTGCCGTGATCGGCTTTGACTGCTTTGGTTGTCTTTCTTGTTAATGTTTGTATTTCCTCAAAAAAAAAAAAAAAAAAAAAAAAAAAAAAAAAAAAAAAAAAAAAAAAAAAAAACAAGCCAACATTAAATAGATTTGCCATCAATAATTAATTAATGGGAAAGTATCATTTTCCCCCCTGTAGTTTACCATATTCATAAATTTACCCCCCTAGTTTCAGAAATGGTTGGTCTTCCCCCTCTAGTTTGGCATATTCGAATATTTACCCCCTACCGTTAGGATTTCTGTTAAATAAGGGTTTGACCGTTAAATACAAAAGAGAAAATACATTTTCCCCCCTATAGTTTGCCATATTCATAAAGTTGCCCCCCTAGTTTTAGAATGGTTGGTCTTCCCCCTCTAGTTTGCCATATTCAAATATTTACCCCCTACCCTTAGGATTTCCGTTAAATAATGGTTTGACCGTTAAATACAAAGGAGAAAGTACGTTTTTACCCCTAATAATAACGTTGATTTTTTTTTTAAAAAAAGAACAGAATTAGCTTAACAAGGTATATTTAATAATTATTAAAAGATATTAAAAATAATATTAAAAATTTAAAAACATCAATTTCAACTTTCAAGCCTTAATTATCTCTCTCTCCCTCGAAATTAAAAAACAATTATTAATTATCTCCTGATTCAATCTCCACCATCCATCTCAAACATGGACGGTGGAGATAATTATATAAAAAATATTAATATCAAAAATAATAAAATAATATAATTGTAAAAAAAAAAAAAACTAATCAAATTATATAATAATAATAATAATAATAATGATAATAATAATAATATAATTGTAAAAATAAACAAAAACGATATTTAAAAAATCTCACTTTCTCTCTCTCAACATTATTTGTGATAATTAATCTCTCTCTTTTCTTCATCCTATCGCCGGCGAGAATAAAACAAAATAAAAAGTTAGGTGGTGTTTGCTAATGAATCTAATAATAATAGGGAAAGTATCACAGATAATGTTGAGAGAGAGAAAGTGAGATTTTTTTAATATCGTTTTTGTTTATTTTTACAATTATATTATTATTATTATTATTATTATTATTATTATTATTATTATTATTATTATTATTATTATTATTATATAATTTGATTAGTTTTTTTTTATTTACAATTATATTATTTTATAATTTTTTATATTAATATTTTTTTATATAATTATCTCCACCGTCCATGTTTGAGATGGATGGTAGAGATTGAATCAGGAGATAATTAATAATTGTTTTTTAATTTCAAGGGAGAGAGAGATAATTAAGGCTTGAAAGTTGAAATTGATGTTTTTAATTTTTTAATATTATTTTTAATATCTTTTAATAATTATTAAATATACCTTGTTAAGCTAATTCTGTTTTTTTTTTTTTTTTTTTTTTTTTTTTTAAATCAACGTTATTATTAGGGGTAAAAACGTACTTTCTCCTTTGCATTTAACGATCAAACCATTATTTAACGGAAATCCTAAGGGTAGGGGGTAAATATTCGAATATGGCAAACTAGAGGGGGAAGACCAACCATTCTGAAACTAGGGAGGGCAACTTTATGAATATGGTAAACTACAGGGGGGGAAATGTATTTTCTCCTTTGCATTTAACGGTCAAACCCTTATTTAACAGAAATCCTAATGGTAGGGGGTAAATATTCGAATATGGCAAACTAGAGGGGGAAGACCAACCATTTCTGAAACTAGGGGGGCAACTTTATGAATATGGTAAACTACAGGGGGGAAAATGATACTTTCCCTTAATTAATTACACATTTCAATGCACATCTCTCTCTTCATCTTCTTCTTTATCAGATAATTAGAGATTTCACGCCATCTCTCTTCATCTTCTTCTTTTAATTGTTTCTCTCTCTCTTCATCTTCTTATTTTTGAACGATAATTAGATTCGTCAACAATCTAAACAACAGGAACAACATAGTAGGCAAGCCACAAAACTGAAACCAACTTTATCTTCTTTATCAGATATGGTTTCAACGCACAAACACTCCCTCTCTCCATCTCTCTTCATCTTCTTCCCTCATTTTTGCTCTGTGTTTCGAAGTTGAGTTCTAGCAAGACCAGATTTACTTCCTTTTTCTCATCTCCAAGCTTGGGGACCGGCTTTTGGCGTCTGACATCGCCAACATCAGCAAGAAAACGTTGTCGTTTTTAATTTTTTTTTTTTTAAAAATTTGACTCCGCCTAGCCAATTTGGCCGATTAGTTGGCGACTACCCCGATTAGTCGGCCACCACCTAATTGCTCCGATTTTCCCTATTTCGCTTCAGTTTCCAGCCGTCTAACTGGATTGGACCGATTAATCGGCCTAGGCGGCCGACTACTAGAACACTGCTCCAAAGTGAGCCTCTACCACCACGGTTCAACGCCAAAGGCATACATGTATATATATACATATATTCATTGTCCCTCCTTGGTTATTCCCAAGTGTGGGTGCCCTCTCCCCAATCGTGGGAGCAGTTATTCCGGGCTGTGTTAGTAAAGTCTAATTCTCGCAGTGTCCCAACAATTGTTGTAATTTCAAAAAAAAAAAAAAAAAAAAGATTCGGAAAAAAGTGTCATTAGTTTTCAATTGTCTACAACAAATTTTGCTGACTTTCTAAAAATAGTATTTGATGATCATTATGTATAATTGTATATTATCATTTAGAAATTCATATAAAAGCTAAAAATTCATTACTAAAAAACTCTAATATGGTTTTAAAAAATAATCATTAGTTAGTAAGGACTATCCCAGATTTTTTTTTTTTTTTTTTTTTTTTTCAGGATTGAAGTTACGTAATGTTGTGGAATTGGTTTTACATTGTTATAAAACTAGACTTTTTAGTTTTGCAATATTGTGTGCAACTTTGGTCTTGGAATTTTTTTTTTTTTTTTTTTCAAAACCAGCTAAAGAATAATCTTATAAGAAAGAGGAAATTGTCAAAAGAATCCCCTTAAAATTATTAATTATTGTTTTTAACAAAATGCATTGTTTTCCATGTTTTTAATCACATACGAAAAATTCATTTAACTCCATACCCACTACAATTATATTAATACCCTTTGACTTGAAAATATTGTATGATCCCCTATTTACCTATTCTCTCTCTCTCTCTCTGCTCTCCCTCCAATTCAACTCCGGCAAAGATAATTCTTCTCCGGTGTTCCTTCTTATTCTCCAGCGCCAACCGATTCTTCCCGTCCCCGGCATCCCTCATTTCTCCCTCTTCTCCTTTCTCTCCTCTCTCTCACTTTCTCTCTAGGGCTAGGTGTTTCACGTTGAGGTTGAGGTGGTTGGGATTTTCGAAAGCTTGTGTGTGTTTTCACATGGGGTAGTTTAGACATTAAACATTTAATTAGATTAAATACATGAAAAATAATATTTAGAGGTTAACCACTATTTTTAATAGTTGTATTTGATTATTTTTGCAAATACCCCTAAAAAATTTTCCCTTCGAACTTACTCAAATACCCCTAATTGATTATTACTTCAATTATGGGGAACGCTAGCTGCAAATTAAGATTTTGCCAGGTAGATCAAAGAGGTAATACTATCCTTGCAAGGCAATTGAGATTCACACGACACACACTTATCTCTCCAGACCACAACATTTTTCTGCTCTAAATTTTAGGGTTGGCAATTTGAGGGCCCAAGCCCTCACTTGACCCAAGCGCTCAAAAAGCCCTCATATTTTCAAAGGGATTAAACCCAGCCCAAATAACAATTGTATGCATGAGGGTAGGGCTTTACCCAAGCCCGCAAAAAACAGGGTTTACCCAAGCCCACCCTTTTACCCTCATTGTGACCCATATTATGATTTGGATTTGGATCCAAATTTAAACCCAGATTTTAACATATATTTTTTGACCCATATTTTTAACATATATTTTTTGACCCATATTAAAAATTCTATTAAAACAATTAATCCAAATAGAACAATTTTTACAACTTAATTCAAATAGAAAAAAGTTTACATACTACTAAAATTAATAATAACCCAAATATAAAAATCCAAAACACAACAACAAATCAAGACGGCGCTACCGGCTTTTCGTCATCCACTCCTTCTGTAGCATACTTCTTCTTCTGGGATGTGACCTAATAATAATAAAATAAAATAAAAAGCAAAAAAAGTATAATCAACATCAATGGCAACTAATATTATATAAAAAGTATAACATAATTTGAAAATTTTCATACCTCGAAAGGGAGCCCATATCCAATTTTGTGCACACATCAAGGCCTCCAACGTGTCCGGATGCAATCTTCTATGATGTGGACTCAAAAATCTACCACTAGCACTAAAAGCAGACTCAGAAGCCACCGTAGAGACGGGAATAGCCAAGATGTCTTTGGCAATCTTAGCCAAAATCGGATACTTACCTTTGTTAACCTTCCACCAAGACAATATGTCAAAGTTAGGAGTGTTATTTTCAACTTGCTCACCCAAATATCTCTCTAACTCTGACTTGTTCAAACTACTAACAGCCTGGCTCTTATATAATTCAAATTCTTCATCACCCCCAAGAACTTCAATAGAATGATCAAATGATGAAGATTCTTCAACTTGTTCAACTCCCATGAGTAAAGCGTCAGACTCATACTTTGTAATTAACTCCTTCAGAAGTCCATGCACTTTATCTCGTTGACGATCTGCATCTAAGCCATATAGTCTACCAAAATGAAACTCAACCCGCAACATTTTATACCTTGGATCCAAAACCGCTGCCATAGCCATCACACTAGGAATATCACTCAAATATTTTTCAAACTTGGCAACCATACTTCTTGCCATTGTTTGTATCTCAATGTGAGGAGAAGTAACCCACCCATTCATTGTCTCTCTCATTTTGCAAATCATTGGAAAAACCAAATTCGCAGTGGGATATTTGGTACCTAAAAAGTTGAAAAACTAGATCAACTAACCATATAAAAAAGTAACAAAATATAAAATTTAAACACTTAGAGAAAGAAATAATACCTAAGAAAAACTCTGTTAATTTATAAAAAGGTTGTAGATGCTTCACCATAATTATTGCCAATTGCCAATCTGATTCTTCAGGCAAACATTTATAATGCGGATCACGTTGCTAAGCACGAACAAAAACATCCTTGTTCATCAACGCAACCGAAAGCATAAAATATGTGGAATTCCATCTAGTAGGACAATCAAGCACAAGCTTCTTAGCATATTTTATTTTTAGTTGATTTGCCGCATGCTCAAAAGCTTCAATTCTCTTACTTGATGCTGTCCAAAAACAAATACTATCCCTAATTTTCTCAATTCCATCCGCAATCACTTTCAACCCATCTCTTACTACCAAATTCAAGATGTGGGCACAACATCTCATATGGAACAACTTCCCACCTAACAACAACTTATCAGAAAACTTGTTCTTGATTTTATCAATCATTGAATCATTAGTAAAACAATTATCTACAGCAATAGCAGACAACTTTCTATCGACATTCCAATCAAACAAACATTTCACCAACTGATCACCAAGTGATTCAGCATCGTGTGGAGATAACACATGTATAAACCTCATTATACGACTATGCAACACCCACGATTTGTCAATAAAATGCATAGTAATAACCATGTATCCCATTTTTGTACTAGCAGTCCACATATCTGTAGTAATTGCAACTCTACTCTCAATGCTCTCCAACAATTTTTGGTTAGGTTCAAAAATTAGAGCCTCTAATTTATCACTCCATCTATGCATGCATGACATCCCATCTCTCTGTGTTCAACAACTAATTAATTAATTAATTCATTGAAAAAAAAATGCATTAATCAACTCTTAAAATATCTTTAACTCTACAATGTATCGTGATCGTTGGAAATAGTCTGGTGGTAACCACACCTCTTAACGAAGTTAATTAGGTCCCAAGTTCTATCTCTATATATATAGCTTGGAAATGCATATGGGTTTCATTACACACCCAACTTCAATGGCTAACCAAGAGGTTTTACTTCTCCTCCATTGCTCAACGACCAAGTGTGCTCTCAAGCTGGTCTCAACATGCTGCCCACCACAGGCCGCCATATAACAAAAATTACTGCATAGTGAGTGGAGTATGGAATAAATTTATGGATGATAATAAGGTCTTTGAAACATTGGAGAGGTTCTTGTCTTTCCAATTTGGTATTCGACCCCGGTCTTGGAATGAATCTGGTTTTTAAATGTACTGAATTTTACTAAAAACTAAAAAGTTAATTCTCAAACACAATATCATATTTGTCAAAGTGAAAGGTGTATAAATAACAATTAATATATATATATATATATATATATTGTTATTTATATATACTTTTAGTAGTGTTTGACCAATGAGTGCAATTTCAATTATAGCAATATTACTACAAATGTTACAATTTCAATTATCTTCTCTGTAACCATTTTATTTTATTTATTATTTATTTTATATTTGAAGCGAATTTATATATAAAGGGTAAATGACTAGTTTTACTTAATTTGACTGTTATCTTCTAACTGTTGACTAGTAAAAGCGGGGACGTTTGTTTAATATTTACCTACAGGTTCATAGACCTGGAATTAGACCTAAACTTGAGGATGTTTGTGCAATTAGTCCATTTGATTTTGTTAATTAATATTCATTTTTCAAGCAAACAAAATAATAATAATAATAATAATAATAATAATAATAATAATAATAAGGGATAATTACCCCGGTGGTCATCAACTTATGCCACCACTATCAAAATAGCCATTAGATGGGAAATTGATGGAAAATGACCATTTTGGGCAAACATTGTTACATTAATGGTCATTCTATCCAATTCCATCCAATAAGTGGCATTTTGGTAAATATAAGAATAACATTAATTTATTTTAGATATTTTTTGGAAATCAATTTTTTCTTTTGTTTTTTGCAACAAATAATTATATTTAGTGTATACATATACATATAGCATATCTCAAACATATATATATATATATATACACACACACACACACACACATATATATATATATATATGTATATATATATATATATTTCTTTTCAACTTATCTCAAATATATTTTTTAGAATTTTTAGATTTTGTAACCTTAATCTTTTCAAAAAAGAATATATGTATATATATATATACAGTTTTTCTATTATCAATTCGAACTGACAAAAGTTATATCAGTTCCTTGTATGTGGGCCACTGGATTTAAATACTTTGACTGACAAGTGCATATAGCTAAGTCAAAGTATTTAAATCCAGTAGCACACATGCAAGGAACTGATATATATATTTCTTTTCAACTTATCTCAAATATATTTTTTAGAATATTTTGATTTTATAGCCTATATATATATATATATATATATATTTCTTTTCAACTTATCTCAAATATATTTTTTAGAATTTTTAGATTTTGTAGCCTTAATCTTTTCAAAAAAGAAATACATATATATATATATATATATACATATATGTTTGAGATATGCTATACGAATATACACACTAAATATAATTATTTGTTTCAAAAAACAAAAGAAAAAATTGATTTCCAAAAAACATTTAAAATAAATTAATGTTATCCCCTTATTTACCAAAATGCCATTCATTGGATGGAAACCAAAAATGGCCATTTTCCATCTATTTTCCCATTTGGTGGCCATTTTGATAGTGGTGGTAAAAGTTGATGGCCACCAGGGTAATTACCCAATACCTTTTTTTTTTTTTTATGATAAGAAAACATAGGATAACCCAATATAAAACATCTAACAACATTTTCTTACGATGCCAATGAATTTGCGCCCAAGACCATCTTCTGTAGAAGATTTGTTACACTCTAGAAATCCATGACAAATCCAAGTGTTATGCTTACTTAAAACTAGTCCCACGAATTTCATATAAACTAATATCAAGATTTATTATAAAAGTATAAGTAATATAATCATACTAAAATAAGACAAAATTTGAATGGTTTATAAATGCACCGGTGTGCTCAAGGAGATACCATACATAATAACATAAAAATCAGATAAATTTTGTGTTCAGGAGCACCGAAGAGATAGAGCAATCTACAAAATGGCTGTTGTAAAATATATTTTCAAAGTCTGAAATAAATGTTCAACAATATATCCTGAATCCAATCACAACAAAGTCTCACATAGAACAATTCCATTAGAAACTCTTAAATCAGTTTATTTAATTTTCAAGCACAGAAAAATAAACACTCATTATTCACTGTAGTACAGAACAACACAGAAAAAAAAAATCTAAAAATATTTTCATACAACTCTCCCAAATTTGTCTCTAAGGCGATCCAAGAAATGGCAGTACATATACCTCCATCTTTTGTTGACAATTAAAAGACCTATAAAACTCCCGAAGCCCACAACAAATCCCAGTGCCATGCTTACATAGAACCAATTCACTTCGTTACCTTCGTGACCATCATTTCCCCCTCCATTTTTATCATCGGGTGGACCAGGACATTCCAAAAGTGGAGGCCCACAAAGTTTATTGCCCATAAAGCTGGATTCATCAAAGCTTTGTAATTGAGTACTTGAAGGAATTTTCCCAGTCAATTTATTCATCGATAAGTTCAAGTAACTCAAAAACGATAAATTTGAAAAACCCTGTGGGATTTCACCTGAAAACTGGTTTACTGAAAAATCAATGGATTCGAGTGTTCTCATAGCACCAATGCCCTCAGGAATTCTTCCAGTGAAATTATTGTATGACAAATTCAGTGATCGTAATGCTTCAAGATCAGTCACTTCAATAGGAATTGCTCCTGAGAATTTATTTTCGGAAAGGTCCATACTTCTTAGCAAATTCAGAATGGTCTTGTACCGAACCGCGTTCCCTTTCATCACAAGCAATTCATCTTCGGCGAACTTTCCAGCTGAATAACTTCCATAAGTTATGTAGTTGAGTGTAGAATAGTGCAGTGTCACCATGGCACTAAAATTATTGATGCATTTTGGCACAGTTCCGGAGAGATTGTTGTGAGCAAGGTCTAGGATTTGCAAGGAAGTTAGACGACAAAGTTCTTTCCGGAAAAGGCCATGAAACTTATTTGAACGAAGATTGAGAATCAACATTCTTGAAAACCTCTCTCCGATCCATGTTGGAATATTTCCGACAAACTCATATTCACCAACATCGAGGGCCACTAAGGTTTCACAATTTTGAAGTGATACTGGAATTGTTCCAGAGAAGTTGTTGGTGCGAAGGTTCAATGATTTCAGAGAAGTTACAGTTCCCAAAGAATTTGGAAGGCTGCCAGAAAATTTATTATTACCTAAATTTATGACAGACAAATAATTTGAAAATCTCATCCAACAATCAGGTAATTCTCCCGATAAAGAATTGCTTCCAAGGTTAAGAATTTGAAGATTCTTCATCCCATGACACAAAAACTGATGAATAGATCCTGACAAAGAATTATTGAAAAGACTGAGTTGAAACAAATTTGAGGATACAAGTGGCAAAGAACCCGAAAAATTATTGGAACTCAAGTCAAGTGACTTAAGTAGGACAGCCTTGGTGAAATTTGGAATCTCCCCACAGAATTGGTTCTGAGAAAGGTCTATCCAAGCAAATTGGAAAAGAAATTTCCAGAACTTATTCGAAATGATACCTGAAATTCCAGAGTTTGATAAGTCCAAAGAAGTTAGTTGCTTTTGAGTATAAAGCCAATATGGTAATTGAGGCCCTAACTGACAAGACCCTAAGCTTAAGGACAAAAGTTGAAAAGGAGGAATCCAATCTGGACTGACTTTGAACATTAATGAGTTTCCAGCTAATTTCAAAGATGTAAGTCTTGTGAGGTTTGCAAAGTGAATTTCAGTAAGAGTTCCATTCAACTTATTATAGGAAAGATCTAAAAACCACAAAGACGAAAGTTCACCTAAAGAAGATGGAATAGGACCAGAAATGGAGTTGTTATGTAGATCAAGAGAGTCTATATTTTTTAATTGCCCAATTTGATTTGTTAAATGACCATAAAATTGACAACTATTCAAATCCAATGACACTAATCCATTTGAAACACATACCGAGAAAATATCTAAGACTTCTGATATCTCCTGTCTCAATTTGACGTATTGCATGGATATTGAACTCAAGCTGCAAAGTCTTCCAAATGAACTTGGAATTCTCCCTTCAATATTATTGAATGAGAGATCAATATATTCAAGAGATTTCAGGTTTCCTAGAACATCTGGAATTGGTCCCGTAAAATTACTTCCATAAAGATTAAGGTGTCTCAGACTCCCCATAAGACCAAGAAATGTAGGAATTTGAATTCCTTCAAAATCATTAAAGTGCAAATCCAAGTGAATCAAATGCTTCAAGTCAAGCAAAGAGGGATTTAGCTTACCACCCAATCGGTATCTCAAATAATCTGTAATATTGTTTGGAGTCTGAGGATTTCCAAGTTGAAGCTCAAGGACGTGGCCCGTGAAGTTGTCGCAGACGACGCCATCCCAGGTACAACAATCGCCATCGCTAGTCCAAGAGGCTAGCCGGTTTGAAGGATCTTCATCAAGATCTTGTTTGAACTTTAAAAGTGCTTGTCTCTCACTTTCAATGCAACCCGTATAAGTGCTTCCATTGCAGAAGCTAAAGTTGATGGTTGCTATTGAAAGTAACTCAAAGAAAAGAAAAGCAACAACAAAACTCGTGGTTGGTTTCATTGCCATGCACCTCTGATAACTATAAATTATGTAAAAAGGAAATGTAGATGAGAATCTTATCAGTAGCATATGGATGATTTTTATAGTGTCTCCATGATTATCTTGATCTATAACGTATCTCAGTATCATTGACTTGGAAAAATAGCACCCGAGTTGTACCAAATTTCCTCGGCAATTATATTGTATCAAAATTTTGAGGACATTTATTTAAAAATAATAAAAATCAAAGACATTTAATACATGTAGGTCCTACCATACCAATGCCTCGTAAAACAATACAAGACTCCATGCAACTATGCAAGTAAGATTGATGATGTAACAATTTGACATCAGATTGATGATGTAAGATTGCAACTATGCAAGTCAATTTAACAATTTAAACAATTTGCAACTATGCAAGTCAATAATGGAAAGAAAAAAGAGTACATTATCAAGCTTTGGGTTTTTCTAATCAACTTGGTCTCTTCCAAATTATGCTCAGTAATTAATATTGTCAGACCGGTAAGTTAGCTAGTTTTTTGTTGTATAAGTGCTTTAATTGCAGAAGCTAAAGTTGATTGTCAGATCGGCTAAAAGTGCTTTTTTAATTAAAAAAACTCTTTTTAAATTTTTTTGTGTCGTTTGGTTGTCACTCAGTAGAGTTTTTGGATAATTAAAAAAGTTGTTTAACGTCTACTTAGAGAAGATCAAATTTTAGGTTTTTCCAAGTAGATCTTTTTGAGCTTTTTTATAACATTAAAATATCTAATATAACCATATCATTTAAAATAGTTTTTGAATATTTTGGTAATCCTACCATTTTAAAAAGTTTTTTCTAATTGATAACCAAATGACCAACAACTTCTCATTAAAAGCTCTACTTGTAAAATGTCTACTTTAAAAAAATGTCTACTTTTCCAAATGGAGCCTAAGAGCTTATTTGGTTAGACTTTTGAAAAACCTCTAATGGTAAAAAATCTGTTTGCAGTAGATCTATTAGAAATAGAGTTTTTGAAAAAAATATATATATTTGTTTGGTTGGTAGACTTTTTATTTTTATTTTTTTAAATGTCTATTTAGAGAAGCACCTCCCCATGAGCTTTTACCTAGTAGAGATTTAAACTCTACTAGCAACTATTCAATTTAAAATAGACAATCTCAAAAGCCCAACCAAACAACTCTAAAAAAACTCAAATAGACATTTATAAACCTTTTGAGGCAGTAGAAAGCGCAACCAAACAGACACTAAATTGTCTAGGAAAAAAAAGACAATGAGAGAATCCTAATCCTAGCTAATCCTTTGGGCTTGTTTGGTACATTATTGGATTGTTTTGTATTATATTAGAATGTATTATAATTAATACAAAAATGTGTTAGGTACCTACAATATGCACCGTTCTGTATTATATTATAAAAATATAATATTTATAAAAAAAATAGTTAATAATTCATTTTAAATATTCTAACTATGAATAAATCAATAAATATTTTTATATAAAAATTAATAAATATTTATTTTCATTGATACAAAAATTTAAATGAATAATATTTTCATAAATAAAATAAATATTTCCAATATAATTTTGAAATTAAAAAAAAAATAGCATAACAAATTAATATTTTCATCATTATTCCATATTTGATGAGAAGAAAGAGAAAATAAAAGTGTTTTTTTTTTTAAAATAATATAATACAACCTAATACCACAAAATATTATGTATTAGACTATTAGTTAATACGCCAAACACTGTATTATATTATTTTAATACATTTTAATTGTCTAATACAATACATGGCAACAAATATGCCCTTACTGTATGAGTGGTGATGTTGGCACACCCACTGCTGAACTATTTATACCCTACTTTTTAAATTATTTTGTATTCTTTTTTTCCCTTTATCAAATTACTTAAAGATGCATAGAATTTTTATTAAAAAAAATCTGGTACCAAGTAAAAGTGTAAAACTAATAAAACTCCACTTTCCTTATTTCAAAACCCTAAGGACATAGATTAATTCAAATCACCGAATGTTTATTATTTTTGTTTGTTTATATTTTCTTTCAGATCTCAATCGCATATTTCCCATATTTAGTATTTATTGATTTTATTGTTTCACATGCTTGTTTTGTTTTACATTTTAAATTCTAGATCCATGTTCGCTATTTTTTTTAAATGGTTTATTTTCTTTCAGATCTTCCAGGTATTCTATGATTTGTATCAATTCTTTTGTAGATTTTATTCCAGATCATCCAAAGTTAGTTTAATGTTAATTACAAATAAAATAAAATAAAATAATGAAATCGCATCAAGAATCGCAACCAAGAAAACCTAATCTCTAACGAAACGAAACCACATCAAAACCCTAACACAATCGCTTAAAAAAAATCATCAGATGATCAATATCACACTCACAATCTAACACCAACAATACAATTGACTACAGAAAAAAAGAAAAATCGCATCCAATAACGATGGTTTCACCATGAAACAAGAAAAAAAAAAAAAAAAAAAGTCATGCAAATGAAAGTGAGAAAACTGTATATAAAGATTAAAGTTGAGGTGTATTTTTATTTTTACTTTTTTGAAAAAGATATGAGATGTATTAAGTTTGAAAAATATATAAAAGGGTAATCCTGGACATAAATATAAAATTAATAAAACCATTTAATTTTATATAATTAAATCAAAAATTAAAAAAGTGGAGCATAAATAGTTTAATTGTGGGGCTGCCAATAACACCACTCTTATTGTATATGATAACAAAACATTCTCAATAATTATTAACACAAGGGGTAGTGTACCTTTTCTTCCATATTAGTGGTAAATGGTTCGAGTCCCACGATACTTATTTTGTAAGTAGGTGTAGAAAGATTTTCTCCAAGATTTTGAAAAAAAATAATTTAAGTTATTATTTTATTATTAAAAAACCAATAGTACTAGTCTATATTCACAATTCACGTGGGCCCCAGGGTTTTGAAAAAAAAAAAAAAGTTATTATTTTATTATTAAAAATGCAGAATACTAGTCTATATTCTATGCACAATTCACGTGGGTTGTTACTAACAACTTGTTAGTTGTTTCTATAAGTGGGAATAACACCCTTGAGGTTTGATAAAATTACACATATGGCAGTTTTGGCCATATACATATAAACTTCCCTTAACATATGAAAATTGTTACACAAACATCCCCTACCGTTAGATGGATCCGTTAGTCAATGGTCAAATTTGTAAGAAGTCTAAAATACCATATATTTTTATTTTAAATAAACTAAAAAAATTTAAAAATAAGATAAACAATGTTAAAAAAATATTTTAGAAAACATGAATGTATCTTAAATTTTAAATCTTAAATCTTAAATCTAGAAATAAAAATTCATCTTAAAAAAAAAAAGTTTGTGCAATTCCCCATTGATTTTAAATAAATTTTTAAAAAAAAGTTTGTGCAACCAAAATTAACCCAGTGGATCTAGATCCGGATTCGCTTATGGTCGTCGTCTCCGTTCGCCAATGGATCCAGATCCGGATACGAAGGAAGCAATACGCCTAATGACGTCGAAGTCGTCGTCACCGGAAGTCAACAGATCCACCTACGACATTTGAAGTTTAGGTTTTTAATTTTTTTTAATTTTTTTTAAAATATTTATTATAATTATATTTCCTTTTCAAAATAATAATAATATTATAATTATATTCTATATTTACTATATTTAAATTTTAAATAATATATATTTTTGTCATTTCATCAAATACATTTTCCACCATTTCAAAAGTAAAGCAATTTAGAAATTTAGATTACCAAACACTTGTCCACTTTTTTATCAAACCAATTATTTCTTAAGTTAAACTATAAGCGGATTAATTTTTAAGCAAAACAATCTCAAACATAACCTAATACTTTTGTATTTTTAATAATAAAATAATAACTTTTTTTTTTTTTCAAAACCTTAGGGCCCACGTGAAGTGTGAATATAGATTAGTACTATTGTTTTTTTAATAATAAAATAATAACTTAATTTTTTTTTTTCAAAATCTTTGGGGAGTGGGTGGGGCTTTGGGCCTCAACGGTGGTCCACATAGACTAATACTTTTGTATTTTTAATAATAAAATAACAACTTTTTTTTTTTTCAAAACTTTAGGGCCCACGTGAAGTGTGAATGTAGACTAGTACCATTGTTTTTTTTAATAATAAAAAAATAACTTAATAAAATCCTGTGCAGATCAAGCTGAGATTGATAGCAATATTCAAAATTAGTGTCTTCTAGTTTATTTGTCACTTGGTTTATAGTTTAATTGGTTATTACTTCTTAAAAGTCATTGCTGTCCAAATAGTGTTTAACTTGTGGAGAATAATAACTGATTCCTCTTGCCAATGTGGTGTGACTCTCCAATAGGAGACTCCACCATTACGGTTCAATGCCCATCATGCATGTATATATATATTCATTCTTTGTCCCTTCTCTTGTGTGGGTGCCCTCTCCCCATGTGTGGGAGTAGTAATCCGGGCTGTGCTAGTAGAGTTCAATCTCGCAGGATCCCGGCAACTGTTGTAACTACAAAAAATAAAATAAAATAAAATAAAATAAAATCCTAATTCCTCTTATTTTGTGTTGATTTAAAAGTTTTAACTAAGATAAATAATATTAACTGCAATAATCATTAATTATTTTTTTAACAATCCACTAAATTTTTTTTACACTCTATTTAATTTTTTTTTAGGGAAAATTACCCTGGTAACCATCAATTTGATGACACACTATCAAAATGGTTAATAAATTGGAAATTGGTTTCAAAATGGTCATTTTTACGGAAAAGTGTGACACTAATAGCCATTCCATCCAATGAGTGGCATTTTGGTAAATAAGGGGATGCCATTAATTTATTTTATATGTTTTTTGGAAATCAATTTTTTCTTCTATTTTTTAAAATGAATAATTATATTTAGTGTGTGTATATACACATAACATATCACAAACATATAAATGATCATTTTGATACCAATTAATCAAATGAATGGCCAATATATTAGTTCTAATATTCGAAAAAATCTCAAATTTTGTTTATAGATAGATTTCAATGAACTCATCATCTACAAAAAAATTTAGATCAAAATTCATTAAAATCGATGTATTTTCATCAAGGTTTTTACCGAAATTAAAATAAGGGATCTCTCATGGGAGACCCAATATATATATGGGAAAATTGCACTAATATCCCCTAGCTTTAGGTGAAATTGGACCTATAGACAAAGATCATTTTATTGCACAAACCTCCCCTAGATTTCGTTGACCAAACGTTGACCACAGTTAAGATTAACTGTTGACATGATTGACTCTTGAAAAGTCACATTTACCCCTAGCCTTCAATCTGAATAGTCAGATTTACCCCTACTCAATAATAAATGAAATAAAAAAGAAATTGAAATATTTTTCAATAAACACAATAAAATCATCATTCATAATTGTTTTTTTTTAATGAAGAAAAAGATAAATAATTTTGTTTTTTGGGTGGGGGATGAGGAGATCTGATTCGCAGATCTCGTCATCATCAAATGAAAGAAGAAAAAAAAACTTAAAGAATTAATTGTCTGAATTGAAGAAAAAGGAAATGATGAAATTTTTGGGGTGGAGGTCAAGATCTGGATTTCTAGCTGGATACAATAATCAATTAAAGAATAAAACTTGAGAGGAGTATGGACTGTAAGGGTGACCTAGTTTTGGGATTTCCATCATTTATGAGAACCCCCAGGTCTCATTTTCTCTTATTCACTCAATCATCATCAACAATAAAGAATCTTTTTTGGGAGATCTGGGCTCTCCATCACCATCGTTAGTTGAAGAAACAAAATAAAGAAAAAAATTAATGTGGGAAAGATTTGGGTTCCAGACATCATCATCAAAGGAAAAAAATGGATTTTTTTTTTTTGGGAGATTGGGATGGTGGTCTCATCATCAATCGAAGCAAAATAAATTTAAAGATTTTATTTTCTTGGAGAACCTTTATCTCCGTTTTCTTCTCTTTGAACCATCATCAACATTTTTTGGAAAACCTATATCTCCGTTTTCTTTTCTTTGAACCATCATCAACATTTTTTCTCTCAATCATCAACAAAACAACAACAACATCTTCCTCTTCATTTTCAAACAAAGACTCAAAATCTCCATGGAAGATCTCCACCCAACAAACCACAAAAAATTCTCAAACTAAAACTCAAAAATCCATTATTGAATATCTCCACCCTCACCACCACTGCCCGCCGCCGTTCTTCCCCATGGAAAGTTCTGATCACCTCCAAGACGAGATCGGGTTTGGCCTCCTTGGAAAAGATCATTTTGGTGGTGGGTTTTGCTGATAAAGACTGGGAGAAGGATAGAGAGGTTGAATTTTTCAGAGATAGATCCATGGAGATCCGATCTTCATTTTTTTACTCACTTGTAGATAAATATTTATTGAGCTTTTGTTCTTGATTTTCAAAACTGGTGGTCTGCACAAATACAAGAACATTTTTCAGAAGCATATTTTAATTTATTTTAAATTAATATTTGTTTTAGATTTTTAATTGTTAATTTAAAGGGAAAGTATCATTTTCCCCCCTGTAGTTTACCATATTCATAAAGTTGCCCCATAGTTTCAGAAATGGTTGGTCTTCCCCCTCTAGTTTGCCATATTCGAATATTTACCCCCTACCGTTAGGATTTCTGTTAAATAAGGGTTTGACCGTTAAAAATATTAATATAAAAAATTATAAAATAATATAATTGTAAAAAAAAAAAAAAACTAATCAAATTATATAATAATAATAATAATAATAATAATAATAATAATAATAATAATATAATTGTAAAAATAAACAAAAACGATATTAAAAAAATCTCACTTTCTCTCTCTCAACATTATCTGTGATACTTTCCCTATTATTATTAGATTCATTAGCAAACACCACCTAACTTTTTATTTTGTTTTATTCTCGCCGGTGATAGGATGAAGAAAAGAGAGAGATTAATTATCACAGATAATGTTGAGAGAGAGAAAGTGAGATTTTTTTAATATCGTTTTTGTTTATTTTTACAATTATATTATTATTATATAATTTGATTAGTTTTTTTTTTTTTTTTTTTTTTACAATTATATTATTTTATTATTTTTGATATTAATATTTTTTTATATAATTATCTCCACCGTCCATGTTTGAGATAGATGGTGGAGATTGAATCAGGAGATAATTAATAATTGTTTTTTAATTTCGAGGGAGAGAGAGATAATTAAGGCTTGAAAGTTGAAATTGATGTTTTTAATTTTTTAATATTATTTTTAATATCTTTTAATAATTATTAAATATACCTTGTTAAGCTAATTCTGTTCTTTTTTTTTTTTTTAAATCAACGTTATTATTAGGGGTAAAAACGTACTTTCTCCTTTGTATTTAACAGTCAAACCATTATTTAACGGAAATCATAAGGGTAGGGGGTAAATATTTGAATATGGCAAACTAGAGGGGGAAGACCAACCATTCTGAAACTAGGGGGGCAACTTTATGAATATGGCAAACTACAGGGGGGAAAATGTATTTTCTCCTTTGTATTTAACGGTCAAACCCGTATTTAACAGAAATCCTAACGGTAGGGGGTAAATATTCGAATATGGCAAACTAGAGGGGGAAGACCAACCATTTCTGAAACTAGGGGGGGCAACTTTATGAATATGGTAAACTACAGGGGGGAAAATGATACTTTCCCTAATTTAAATTATAGAGAGCTGATGTGTTCGATTATGATTGGATAACAGCTATTTTCCTTTAATTTATTTAATATCACTCTTGAAAGTCCATTTTTCCCTTCCAACCGTTAACTTGTAGTTAGTCAAACGTTTGGTCAACAAAATCCAGGGGAGGTTTGCGCAATAAAATGATCTTTTGTCTATAGGTCCAATTTCACCTAAAGTTAGGGGATATTAGTGCAATTTTCCCTATGTGTGTGTGTGTGACTGTGTGTGTGTGTTTGAGATATGCTATACGTATATACACACATTAAATATAATTATTCGTTTGAAAAAACAGAAGAAAAAATTGATTTCCAAAAAACAACTAAAATAAATTAATAGCACCCCCTTATTTACCAAAATACCACTCATTGGATGAAATTAGATGGAATGGCCATTAGTGTCACTTTTCAAAGGACTACAGTTAATTAGCAAGTTTCTCATCTCTTTCACTCATACAACACCAACCAATTATAAGTTTCAAAGCATCCAACTATGTATTGACTCTTGGATCAATGAAAACGAAGTTATTATTTCACATTTACTGCTTTATTCATTCTCTCAAAAGTCTCAAACGGTGGTTTAGACTTTTTTTTTTTTTGAATTACATTACAACAACTGCTGGGACCTGGCGAGATTAGACTCTACAAGCACAGCCTGGAATACTACTTCCACTATTGGGGAGTGGGTATAAATGGATTACAACTCTCACAACGGAGAGAGGGTTGCTCCCAATAGAACCGGGAGAGGGCACCCACATTTGGAATTTAATAGCCAGGGTGGGACAAATTATATACATACCAAGGCAAGACTTGAACCTTGGTGGTGGAGCATCCCTTAGGAGACTCCAACCACCAAGGCAAGGGGCCATTGGTGGTGGTTTAGACTTTTTATCAAACACATTTACTGCTTTTGTCAAATATTTCCATATTTTTCAATATTAAAAGGCCTTTATAAATTTAATTTATCTTTTTAAAATGATGTGAAGGGATGCTCCAACCACCAAGGCAAGCGGCCATTGGTGGTGGTTTAGACATTTTATCAAACACATTTACTGCTTTTGCCAAATATTTCCATATTTTTCAATATTAAAAGGCCTTTATAAATTTAATTTAACTTTTTAAAATGATGAGAAGGGTGGTGGTGGTTTAGACTTTTTATCAAACACATTTACTGCTTTTGTCAAATATTTCCATATTTTTCAATATTAAAAGGCCTTTATAAATTTAATTTAACTTTTTAAAATGATGTGTCTTTAAAATAGCAGTCTTTCTATTATCAGTTCGAACTGACAATAAATATATCAAGACAAAGAATGTAGACCACGGATTATGGAGAAGTTTTGACAAGTGCATACACTTTAAGTCAAAGTATATAAATCTAGTGGTCCACATTTTTCGTCATGATATATTTATTGTCAATTGGAACTGATAATAGAAAATCTGTTTAAAATAGATAAGAGTGTCAAAAGATAAATACGATAATACTTGGAATTAAATGAGGAATAAAATGAAGTATATTTAGAATTTTTAAAAAAAAAAAAATTAAAATTTTAGGTTGAAGTTTATTTTATATTATTATGTTTAATTTTACTTTGTGGTCCCTTTTATACATCCTTGACGGTTTGACATAATATTCTCCTCGTATCGTTCAATAATGACATGTGAAGATATTTGCATGTATAAAAAGGATTTGTACCCTCACCTCTCTCTTTTTAATTGTCCTCACTAGTATATTGCTACATGTTTAATATAGCAAATCAATGGTCTAGATTATTTTTATTAATTTTTATATTTTTACTCTACCAAAAAATAGAATTAATCAAGACCATTGAATTAAGTGAAGACAATATGAGATGAGGTGAGGTGAGGAGGGATCCAAATCCGTATGAAAAGGATCACCATTTAATATGAATATTCACTCTTAACTCGAGTGGTGCACTACACCTTCCATTCTAAACTTGCGGCGTGATTCAAGTCCTACCATACACAATTATTGGCATGTGTGGGAATGGGAGACTAGAGGTGTTTGGCGGAGATTTAAGGGAAAGATCACTGCTCGCCAAAATTCAGAGTTAACATTATTCTTCTGATTGATGCATATACAAATAACATTATAAAACAATGAGTAATGCTAGAGGACTCAAAAATTAACCCAAATTTTGAACCCAAACCTATGTGGCAATATCACATGGGATCTTTGGGAAGAGTGACGTGGGCTCATGTTGTGTGTGATGTTGCCACATAGATTTGGGTTCAAAATTTGGGATAGTTTTTTGGGTCCTCTAGCATTACTCTAAAGGAATTAGGACTCTACTTATTATTTTATTATAAAGCAAGAAGAATTAGAACTCTAATTAACGATTTCCCCCTTGAAGGATGAGATCTTTATGATGTTGATGAATTTGTTTATTTACAGTTTGCTTTTTCTTGTGAGAATTATACAAACCAGTGTTCGAAAACGCGGCCGCCTAGGCCGATTAATCGAACCAAAACAGCTAGGCGGAAGGAAAACGAACCGAAAAGGTGGAAATCGGACCATTTGGGCGGTGGGCGCATAATCGGACACGTGGTCGCGTAATCGGGATAGGCGGGTCAAAGCCGTTGACTTCGCCGTTCTTCTGCACCGGAAATCAGTTGAAATAAGGCGCGTGATCACTTTTCCGACGACTGGACCAGCTTACGTGTGGTCGGCAATGGAGGCAGGCGTGAGGTTGAAGATGAAGTTGAGGAAGGTGGGGTGCATTTAGTAGCAGGCCGGGGTGTATGCAAGCCACACTTAAGTCATTTGGGCCAAAGTTTGGGCCTAGAGCCTGGTTGCAAATTTTTATTGAAACGCAGCGTTTCATAACTGACGTGGGAGCTCTTATTTAAGTGGAAAATGACGAAACGGTCCCTGATCTATTATAAAATCACAAAAACTTCAATATTCCTTCAATAATTACACTTATACCCCTAATTGACCAACTTTATAAATACCTGGAAAAATTTTTGTTTCGATTTGATAATTGGAATTTATTTGAGATTGGATTTTTATACAGGAAAATTAAAAAAAAAAGGCTTAAATTCACCGGCCGATTAATCGGCCGATTAATTGCCGACTAATCGCCTAGGCGCTAGAAGGTGGGTCTCCGCCTAACTAGCGCCTAGCGCCTACTATAACACTGATACAAACCAGACTTCCAATAAATTTTCCTTCCAAAAAAAAAGAATTCCTATACATTTGTAACCCATTGGGAGCAAGAAAAAAACACAATCTTTTATTTAATTTCTTGCAAAATATCATCTTTGCTAGCGTTCATGAGGAAATTGCATCTCAAGTGTTAGAGATATGGGAGGAAAAGGCACTTCAAAGAAATACATCTTAGAAGTTCTTAATGACATAATTGAAACTATTTGGAATCACAGGACATAATGACTCTCAAAGGAATCTTGTATATGCAGCCCATATAGTTGCATAATACGCTATTGTGTTTAGGGGTAGGCATGGGTTGGTTTGGGTTGGGTTTGATGATACCCAAACCAAACCGTTATTTAGTCGGGTTATTTTTTTACAACCCAAACCAAACCAATTATAATGCTAAACCAAACCAAACCAAACCAAACCAATAAAAATCGGTTTGGTTCGGTTTGGTTTGGCGGTTTAAAAAAATAATTATATATATATTATATTTGAATAAATATAATAATATCAATACAAGTAGTTAAACTCATTATCAATAAGATAAATAATAATACTAAATTTAACCAAAGTGTGTAACAATAATAGTTAAAAAAATATCCTCAAGTGTAGAACACATAAAACTTATTAAAAACTAAACTAAAACGTATTGTTTAATGTGTTTTTGTACGAAACAATAAAAAATTAGTTAGTTATCCTCAATAAATTTGTTTAGTGCTAACAACTTCGGATGGGATGAAATAACTTTAAGAATAAATAGAGACCGATAACCTTGGAAATAAACATAATATAAAATTAGGTTAACTAAGAAATAGATGAGGTGGATTATTTCGAGTGCGATATGAGGTTGATCTAGTGGTATGCCTTTTACACTTATACCACAAGATTATCGTGTCCACCTCTCTCAAACCCAAATTTATTGTAATATTATATATATATATATATATATATATATATATATTATTTTTGAGTTTTTGTGTAACTCCCCTTCCATATAGTATAATGTGATAATCAGGCCGAGCTTATATTGTTTGATTTAAATATATTATGAAATTCTGAATTCTGCAAGGAATAATTCAAAGCCTCAAACAAAAACTTATAGTGTTTGATTTAAACAGATTCTGAACTTCTGAATTCTGAAAGGAATAACTCAAAGCCTCAAACAAAAACTAGGAAAGAAAAAGTGTGTTCTTCAAAGTTGAGAGTTCAATTCCCATTTGATGAGAGCCTCATCTGTGTAGTATTTGTAATTCTTACCTTTGTATTTAAATGAGTGAAAATTTTTCAAAGAGAATATGAGAGAATTTTTCAGGCAATGGTACTGCTAGAACTGCAAGTTCTTCAATGGCAAAAACTTAACATCAAGAGAAACAACAAGATCAAGTTACCAACGCCGGAAATCAGCAAATCGGTGAGCAGCAGAAATCCAGTGTGCAGATCAAGCTCTAATTTGTCAATTTGTTTATAGTTTAATTGGTTATTACTTTAATTTCCAAAAGTCATTGATATCCAAATAGTATTTAACTTGTGTTGAATAACTAAGGGGTAATTACCCTAGTGGCCATCAACTCTTGCTACCACTATCAAAATGGCCACCAAATGGGGAAATGGATGGAAAATGGCCATTTTTGGCAAACATTGTTACACTACTAGCCATTCTATCCAATTCCATCCATTTCCATCCAATAAGTGGCATTTTGGTAAATATGAAGATGACATTAATTTATTTTAGATATTTTTTGGAAATCAATTTTTTCTTTTGTTTTTTGAAACGAATAATTATATTTAGTGTGTACATATACATATAGCATATCTCAAACATATATATATATATATACAGTCTTTCTATTATCAGTTCGAACTGACAATAAATATATCAGGACGAAGAGTGTGGACCACAGATTATGGAGACGTTTTGAAAAGTGCATACACTTTGAGTCAAAGTATGTAAATCTAGTGGTCCACATTCTTCGTCCTGATATATTTATTGTCAGTTCGAACTGCTAATAGAAAATATGTGTATATATACATATATATTTCTTTTCAACTTATCTCAAATATATTTTTTAGAATTTTTAGATTTTGTAACCTTAATCTTTTTTTAAAAAAAAGAATATATATATATATATCTTTTCAACTTATCTCAAATATGTTTTTTAGATTTTTTTGATTTTATAGCCTTAATCTTCTAATATATATATATATATATATATATATATATATATATATATATATATATATATATATAAATATATATTCAACTTATCTCAAATATATTTTTTAGAATTTTTAGATTTTGTAGCCTTAATCTTCTCAAAAAAGAAATACATATACATACATATATATATGTTTGAGATATGATATACGTATATACAAACTAAATATAATTATTTGTTTCAAAAAACAAAAGAAAAAATTGATTTCCAAAAAAATATCTAAAATAAATTAATGTCATCCTCATATTTACTAAAATGCCACTTATTGGATGGAATGACCATTAGTGTAATAATGTTTGCCAAAAATGGCCATTTTCCATCCATTTCCCAATTTGGTGGCCATTTTGATAGTGGTGGCAAGAGTTGATGGCCACTAGGGTAATTACCCCAATAATTCCTCTATTAAACAGGTTTTGTGTTAATTTATTTATTTACTATTACTATTACTATTATTATGTTTATAAATTTATTAACTGTAATAATCATTCATTGATTATTTATTTTTTCTTTTCTATTATTATATGTAATTATACTTTGTGGTTTCTTTTATACCTCCTTGACGGTTTAACATAATAGTCTACTCATCGTTCGATAATGATGTGAAGAAATATAAATGTTATAAAAGAATCATTAATATGCATATTCACTCTTAATTAGTTCAAATGGTGTACTGCTTCTCTCATTAATCTCCCACATAACTACTCAACAACTATACAGACTAAATCCATTAGACTAATATGAGATTCAATTAGCAGAAAGAGAAAGTCACCCACTAAATTAAACACATAATCACAAAATTAAACAAGTCTAAACAACATGTTTAACTTATAAACACAAAGAAATTCAGTCCCAACTAAATAAATAGGCGACGAAGCCAAAGCAATAAATTCTCGAATCCACGAGAAGAATTTGCATCAAAGGAACCGATTTTATTAAAGATCCGATTCACTCGGGATTTTTCTAAATTGAATCAAACTTGAAAATTTAAAAACTAAGCCAAATAAATAGATAAATAAATAATAAAAAAATAATAAAAAAATAAAAAATTGAGTTATTTCCAAAACCGAGACCAATCCTAAATAAACTCAAAGAAATAAACTTTGACAGAAAAGGATGTTACTAAAATAAGCCTAAAAAGAGTAAACCTGAGCTCGTGACAAGGTTCCAACGTTATATTTGGGTGCCGCTTGCCCCTCCAAATGGTGTCCTGAAGTGTCCTACGTTGATAGATTTTTTAATTTCCGAAACATCTCCTCCTCCTCCTCATCCTTCTCAAAACCTTGAATTTCTTGTTCTGAACCCACCACCACATCTGCATCTGGGTCTGTTTGTTTGAAGCCAAATCAATTAATTGTTAATTAAAACAAACAAATAATAATATATAATGAAACAACCTATAATTAATAATTGGATTGAATACAAGTAACAATTAAAGATTAATTACCTCCTGTTGATATTGTTGTGATTGTTCTTACTCCTTTTTGTTGATCATCAATGGCAGGAGATGATGATGATTTGGATCCAACTCCTTCTCCTTCTACTTTTTGTTGATCATCAATGGCAGTAGATGATGATGGTGATGATTTGAGTGTCTTAATAGTAGTCTTCTTCGGTGGTGTGGATATTGAAATGTGATGATATCTTTTTCTCGTTCTAATAATGTGAGGAGTTGTTTTTGTCACTTCGCTAGTTGTCATTCCTTTTTTAACTTGAATGGATACCTCCTCTCCATCTTCTACTTCCAAATCCTCTAACAACATACCTCCATCATAATTGTTCAGATTAGGATAAATAATTGTTCAAAAAAAATGACTACGATAAAGTGAAAAACATACAAATCCTATCCGAGAAAGAAATACACTTAATAATGGATTAGGAGTCCAAATTTTTGACTTATCTGGAAATCACCTGAGTCATGAATCGGGGATACTATAAAGAAACTCACTGGGTGGTTCGACTTGTTTCCGTTTCACGTTTGACATAGAATCATAGATGCTTTTGAAAATGTTCGATTTCATAATTATATATAAATCATGGATTAGAATAGAGTATATGTAACAAGTTCTCAAATCATGTATAAAACAATTCTTAAATCAGGATGGGTAGTATATTTTAAGAATTTAGATCATCTGCTGACCTGATTTTTTTTCTAACCTTACCTAAGAAAAAAAAAAAAAAAGATCAGTAGAAGATCCAAATCCATATTTTAAAGCATAATTAGACCATTTGAGAAGCCTACAAGGACTTGTTTTGAAATTTTTTTACTTGTTTGAAACATGAAAATATGAAGCAAAGTCTGATTTTCAGGAAAATATAAACATGAAAGGGTTTTTTGCAAAAATGCCCTATTTTAGGGGCTTAATAGCAAATCTACCCTAAATCCTAATTCAATTGCAAAACTACCCTACTCTTCCCAAAATGCCCTCACTCATAACTCACCATATTTATTACTTTTACTAACTATTTACTAACCATTTACCAATCAACTTATCAAACAAATAAACTAAACACTATTTAATAATTTTACTACACTACAACACATTGTTTCCCTCACATTTGTTTTTCAATTTTAGGTTTTTAAAAAATTGGAGAAGATTATATCAAGTAATTTTAAGGTATGTATTGCATTTAATTATTTTTTTTCAACCTCATTTGCCTTATTTTGAGAGTTTTGTAATATCTCCGGTTTTTTTTTTTTTTTTAATTTTTTGTGAACTGAGACTTTTTCAAGGCTTGAAAACAATCTCGAGACTGGGTGTCCTGACATCTGGTTACCCCATCTTGAGGATTTAATTCCTCGGGACAGGGAGTCCCGACGTCAGGTTACCCCATCCCGAGAAAATAAGGGCACGTTTGTTAACGTTTTCAGAAACTGTTTTTTGTTTTCTAAGTCACAAAAACAGGAAAAACCCATTTGGTAGGATGATTTCAAAAAACTGTTTTATAAAACATTGAGAACAGTTTTCAGTTTTAATGAACAAAAAATTGAGAACTCTGAGAACAACAATTTGTTGTTTTCAGTATTCTTGAAAACTTTTTTTTAGCAATAAAATTTACTCAAACCAAATCCATCTTTTGAATCTTCATGGATCTATATTAAAAAGATGGTGATGATTTCGATGTGTTTGATGATGAAAATTAAATTTATTTATTATATAATTTTAATTTTTTTTAGTTTTAATGTTTAATTATTTTAATATCACTTTTTCATTATTTATAATATTAATCTTTTAAAAATGATTTTAAAAATATTATACTAAACACGTTTTTTATGTTTTGATTCTCCGGATATTGTTTTCAACCATTGCTACCAAACGCGTTTTCGAATTCAAAAAATCCAAAAATCAGTTTTTCAAAAACTTCAGATTACAAGAAAACAAAAACTGAAAAACAAAAACATTACCAAACGACCCCTAAATCCCCGGGATGGGGTGACCCGATGTCGGGACACCATGTCCTGAGGTTTTTTTCAAGCCTTGAAAAAGTTTTGGGACAAAATGTCCCGACAACGGGTCACCCCTAAAATAGGGCATTTTCGCTAAAAACCCAACATGAAAATATGATTATATTAATGAATGGGTATACACATGAGAATAAATTTAAATTTCCCATGAAGGATGAACTTTTTTTTTTTTACCAGGATTCCAATTTGAACCAGTCCATAATGACCAAGGCACATCTAGTGAATCTTAGTGGGCCAAAAACCAATTACTTAACATTATTTAAAAATTTACTTTTTTTTAGACTTAAATTTTTTTTAATGGATGATGAGATGAGATTGGTTCAATGGTTAACCCCTCATACTTACACCAAGATTATGGGTTCGAGAAAGAAATAAATTTTTTTAAGAGAAAATAGAGAGAAATAGCACCAAATTGGATTGGTTTTGTGGCAATATCACCAACTTAATAAGTTTTGTAGAAATAGCACCAAAGTATGTGATCTCCCCAAATTGCCCCTCACTTATTCTTTCTTCCTCTCTTTTTCTCTCTCTCTTTCTTCCTCTCTCCTTTGTTTTTTTTTTTCAAAGAACTCCATTGATCCATCAATGGAGGACTGATAGACCTCAAATGGAGGTCGAATGGAGGTCTTTGACCTCCATTGGAGTCGAAATGACCTCAACCTCCATTGGTGGTCAATGAAGAAGAAGATTAAAAAAAAAAAAAAAATTCTGAAAATAAGTCTCGGGTATTTGGAAATAAGTCTCGGGTAGGTCACCCGAGACTTATTTCAAGCTAGTTCCAGCTACCCGAGACTTATTTCAGCTACCCAAGACTTATTTCAAAATACCCGAGACTTATTTCCAGAAAAAAAAAAAATTATGACGGAGGTCGTTTTTGACGACCTCTAATGGAGTCGACCGTTTCGACGGAGGTTGTTTCGACGGAGGTCGTTTCGACAGAGGTTGTTTTGATCTCCATTGATGGATTAATGAAGGTTTTTGAAAGGAAAAAAAAAAAAGAGGAGAAAGGAAGAAAGAGAGAGATAAAGAGAGATTATGGGCAATTTTGGCAGATCACCTTAATTGGTGCTATTTCTACAAAACTTATTAAGTTGGTGACTTTTTCATAAATGGCTTTGGAAAGAGTGCTAGAAATTTTAAGGACTCATATTTTAATGGATAACTAGAGCTCCTAGCAGTCAAGTTTTCATTCCCATTTTTTATTTAATTATTTTATAATTTATTAATTTATAATATTTTCCCAAAAATTAAAAGAAGGGTGACTCTATTGCCATCAAAATATTACTTATGACACCCATTTAGTTTATAAACCCGTTGATTAAATTCAAAAAATAATTAATTTCTCTCTATACCCTAGAAAATGCCAAAAATACCCTTAAGTGCGAAATTGTTTTTCTACCTACACCCATGTTACGGTTTTTATCATTCACCAGAAACAACAAAACAAGGTAAGATTAATTTGCTAACAAACTTAATTTAGTAGAAGCAAAACCTCTTAATATTATAGTGGATTTGTGGAGTCACCAAATTTAGCGAATAAGTTGATAACGCTTAACGAATTGCAATGATAAGTTGATAACGCTTAACTAAACTGTTAGATCGGTTAAAAATTTTGAGCGAAAAATAAAGACTTATTAGTGACATTTGGATTCTCGAAAAAAAAAATTGTAAATGGAGGAATAAGCTGAAAATTGTTTTAAGTAATTTAACTGTAGAGGTGTTTTAGTAATAATATTTTTTTTAATTAAAAAGTGGATGTGAAACAAAGCTTTTTGGGTGAAAACATAACCACCCTTAAAAAGAGGACATTTTTGGTAACATTGAGGTGTGTTTTTTAAATGAGGGTGTACATAAAAAATGGTGCAAACACAATATGCTTGGGTACTGATTGTATACTGATCAGTCAGTACCCGATATGTGTGGGGAGTTTTCTTTTGATTTGTGTAAGCAACCCTCTCTCTAATTGTGAGAATTATAGTTCATATGTAACTCTTTCCGATAGTGGGAGTAGTATTCTGGGTCGTTATTTTAGAGTTTGATTAATCTCACCGGGTTTCGGCAGTAGTTGTATTTAAAAAGAAGAAAAAAAAAAAAAAAACTAATTCAGTCTAATATTATAATTTTAAAAATAAACACTAAAGTCAAAAGCCTGCAACAAATCATAAAAAATTATCAAGTAAAATATCACCCTAATTTTATGTCAAAACGTAACACCTGATTTTCATTCAAATTTTATGGTAACCAATCTAAGTGTTATGATTTATATTTGTGCAACATTTTGGAATGTTGGAGTTAAAAAAAAATAAAAAATTGGGATGTTGGAAGAAACTGAATATCGCTAAGGCTAGCTAGAGTAAGCTCTAACATATGTATTTTTTCAAGAAAATAAAATAAAATTGTGGGTCACACTATTGTACGAAGTTTGCATCGTACAAACTTCTAATCATAATGAAGAACAACTGTTAGATGAGAAAAACCCATCAAACTATACGTATCATCCAGAAAGCCCTTCTAAGAGAACTAGACGTATCATCCAGAAAGCCCTTCTAAGAGAACTAGACGTATCATCCGGAATTTTTTTTTTTTTTTTCATTGAAGCAGTTTGCTGATGCTAATATTCTTCAGGAATTAACATGTCAGAATAAACCAAACATCCATGTATTATTCAAAAAAATAAGTGATCGATTTTTTTGATTAATATTTTTGAATTTGAATATTGTATAATAATTATGTAATCCATTAATAATTTTTTTTTTAATATTATTTTTATAATTCTCAATTCAATAGCTAGATATATCTTTTTGAAAAGAAAAAAAAAATCAATAGATATATATATTTTTGTTTCAAATCACATGAACCCTAAAACACAAAAGGGCAAATGCACTTAACCTTATATATACATGAGATATAAATGTGGTTTAGGTGGGTTAAAATGGATTGATTCAATATTCAACACACCAATGGAACAGCCTAACAGGATTCATTCAATTTTTCAATTCTCCAATCTTCATATATATATATATATATATATATATATATATATATATATATCAGTCTTTTTATGATAAATTCGAATACATGTGGATCATTGGATTTAAAAGATGATTTGACAAGTGCATGCAGCAAAGTCAAAGTATTTAAATCTAATGACCTACAGGCAATGAACTGATATATTTTTTATCAGTTCGAACTGACAATAGAAAAAATTGTATATATTTATATATATATTTGGGCACAAAAATGAAAAGGATTTATAACCGCCCTTGTATTCCCCACTAATCAGTCCGTATTACCATCACCTTGGTAACCTTTTAATATGGAATTGTAAAAATTTACTTGATTTGATTACAAATGAGCCGTAAAAAGGACAGTCATTTTGGTGAATTTGACTGCATTAGAATTGTGAAAAAGGACAATAGTTTTACTAAAATTTACTACTAATTAAGGACAATTAAAATTTAAAAGTCTAGCAACACTCTCATCCGAATTGTAAGGCTATCTTAGAAGAGATTGGATCATAATCTAATTACTATTCCTATGAACATAATTAATATAAATATTTCTGAAAATTGAAAACATACACAATCGAGTACATCTTCTCTCTCACGTACCCTGATCAAGTTCAATGGAAAAAACCAATACACGGGATTTCCCTGATCAAGTTCCTGAAGGCGGAAATCGGCAATTGAGTTACAATGAGGATCCTGAGATTGAATGGAACGATGAGTTCATCGTGCGTGTGGAGGAGGATCCTGCAGCTAATATCAGGCCTTACATGGATTTATTTCCAGGATTTGAAATTGAAGAATTACTTTCTTTAATGCCTGTTGTTAGCGAACAAACTGTCACTATTATGCGCGGAAGCGTTGCCGGATAGAACACAAACAAACACAATCACAAAGAAGAAATAAGATGAAGAGAACTAATTAAATCCAATCACACACAATATAAGAATTTACGTGGAAACCCAAATCAGGGAAAAAACCACGGCCGTCAGGATGACAAGAGAAAGATCTAATATGTAGTAAATTGTTACAATCACACACTCAGGTTCTCTCTCTAAATAATACCCCAAACCCAATTACACTCAATGCTCACTTTGAGATCTCTCTAGTATTTGCTATTTTGCTCCACCACTCTCAGGTGTTTTTCACACGCTAATAACCTAGTTATTATGGTCTATTTATATGTATTACAGGGAGTTTAAATTAACAAGGAAATCTATCTCGTAGTCATACAAGAATACTTGTTCCACATAAATACTATTTCCTATTTAAGACAAGTCTTCTTTCAAGGAGAAATCCTTTTCCTATTCGAACTTCAAGAAACAACCTATTTCCTCTTCCATGAATATTTCCTGATTCAACGCGTGCATGTGATTGACTACGATTTAAGTTTCAGTTGGCCACCCGCTTCCTAAACCGTGTAGAACTTGATCACTCAGAAAATCGTGATCCATGCGCCATGTCATCAATGTTTCATCACGACCGTTGCCGGTACCGCTATGATAGCCACAGCGGTCACCGCAGCGGTATCCACTGGAATGGAACCGCTGTCGTTGCGTTGCCGAAGAATTAGCAGCGGTGTCCTACCGCTGCCACAACCGCTGCCAAAGCCACAGCGGTTTGAGCTGTCATTCGCTTCTTCAATTCGTTTCGTCCTCCAAGCCTCCCTCAAACATAACCTCATACTCCCAAACGCTCTCACGTCTCCAGCAAGTCTCCGCATTGGTAAATCATTGTTTGGTATCCATTGGTAATTCAAGCCATATCCAACACCTGTTTTGGTTAATCTTATTATAGAAAGCTACTCTGATCATGATATTTCCGGTATATTTCCTCCTCAACTTCCAGGGGAATTGTCACCTTCTTTAGAATCCTGGAATAAACGTTTTCCAGGCAATGATAATGCAACTTCAATAGCAAAACCTGAAAATCCAGACAAACCCCAAGATGAAGTTACCGACGCCAACACCGAAAATCAGCAAATTGGTGGACAGAAATCCAAGTTGTGATTGAAGGCAATTAGTGTCTTCTAATTTGTCAATTTGTTTATAGTTTAATTGGTTCTTACCTTTTAAATTAAAAGTCATTGATGTCCAAATAGTAATAGTATTTAACTTTGTGTTGAAAACAAGTAATTTAGAGGTTTTGTGTTCATTTAGAAGTTTTAACAAAGAAAAAAAAAGGCATGAGATAAGGTTTTGGGTTCAAGTCCTCCCATCCCCAAACATCCCGAATTTATGTAATACTTAATAAAAAAAAAGTATTAACTGTTATAATCATTCATTGATCCTTATTTATTTATTTATACTATTTTTTGTGAACTATTACAAATTTACAATTAATTCGTGATTTTAGGGTGTGATATACGACACGAACCCACAACTTTAATGACCCGGGTGGGAGGGGCTAACCACCGGGCCAACCTAATCTTGTAAAAGAGACCATTAGCGGTGGGCATGGATTGGTTCGGTTCAGTTTTGGCCAAAACCGTATTGAACCGACAAACATTTGGTTTTTTAAAATGTGAATCAGTTTAAACCGTTTTGAACCTGAAAATCGAATTGAACCGAACACCTTTATTTCGGTTCGTCTCAATTCGGTTTTGGGCCTATTGGGCTTTGAAGGTTTTTTTATATGTTTTTTAATTTTTTGGGCCTTTATTATTTAAGTTGCTTTTTTGGCATTTAGGCTTAAACTTTTTTAAGAAAACATAATATATAAAAAAGAATTTAACCAAAATACAACCAAATTTTCAATCATATTCGGTCTACATACTCAATCAAAATATAAAATCATCATAACTTCTATAAAATAGAAGTAAAAAAATGTAGTCCAAAATAAAACATCATCAACAAATAGTCCATAATAAAATTGAATGTTACAAAATAATTCATTAAGATAATTTGGTTTATTCAGTTTGATTCGGTTTTGTATGTTCAAAACCAAAACTGAAACCGAATTCAATTCGGTTTTCAAATTTCAAATCGGTTTGAACCGAATAGAAACTATGAACTTAACCAAACACCTTTTTACGGTTCGATTCGGTTTGGGTTTTTATGCCTACCCCTAGAGACCATCACTAATCACTATGACACAGTGTGATGGGCTAACCATTGGGCCAACCACATGCCATCTCGTAAACCACTAAGACGCGTAAAGATATTTCCATGTATACAAGGAATTTACTAGAATGCACATCCTCTCTTAAATTCCTTATAAAGGGCACGATATATCCGCCGTGATATCCTTGTAAAGGGTACGACATATCCACCACGATATCCTACTTTCATAATGGGAGATGCATTTTGATGTTAAAATGAAAGTGCATAAAATCTTAGTATTTTGATACCAATAGGCTATAAATTGGATGCTAGTGGATCAATAATATTTCATTTTCATGTATCAACATTTGGATATATACATTCAGTTCCAAGATTCTCAGAAAAATCCCCTCCCTTTCTTATACTTTCCGAGAAATTTTTCTAGTCGTAGAGATTGAAAATGGTGAGAATCCGAGAACCAATAGAAGATCAGCCGCCTGGAGACACAAAACAGCTACACTCCCATCATGAGCAGTCTAAAGAAGAAGATAACAAGAAGAAGGAGAATCCTGATGATGGTGATAAAGATGATGTTAATTCTCGAAGAAAGATGAAAAGGAGGAAGAAGATGGTGCAGGAGATGACAAATGATGTGAGAAGCGTTCAGTTCTCTTCTCGACTGATGTGGCCTCCAGGAGTCTTGATTTTAGTAAGGCAGTCGATTAGGTTGTCCAGGTGAGGTTTTGGCTTTTAAAGGAAGCAACTTCTGTTTTGTGAAGAAAGTAGAAAGCATATTATTCCTTAATCTGGGATCATAAATCTTTGTTTCTTTTAGGTGGATTGTCGGCCAGAAGATGTTGCATCCTACATACATCGAGTTGGTCACACTGCCCGCTATACTTCTGGAGGTCGTTCGGTTTTATTTCTGCTGCCTTCAGAAATGCAAATGCTTGAATGTTTCCCTTAGTTTTAACTTTTAAGCATAAAGGTGACCTTGCAATAAGTACATGTGCATTGGACAGATAATTCTGATCTCAAATGGCTGATCTTGTCTATACCTACATATATTAATTTTATGTTGTATATTATGTGCAGCAACGACTTTTACTGATTTGTGAAAAAAATATATGCAAGAGCGTAGATTATTGGATGAATTTGCAGTGCAACCAGGGTTTTAAAGAAAAAGAAATTGAAGATCAATGTCCATAGACCAGTTGGGTCCAGAGTTGTCTTTGACGAGGAAGGCAACACGTACGCTGCCTCCACTTCCAATGCTGGCGGATGCTAAAAGTTGTAAAATTAGTTTCCCAGGTTCAAAATACTTGAAAAATTAATTACAAAACTGGAATCTGCTTGAATAGAAGCGGTCAGCTCTTGAAACTGTTGAACTATAGTCGATAAATCTGATTGAAGTAAATTATTCTTGTTCCTGTGTTACGTATTATTATTACATAATTTTTTCTATGGCATAAGTAGTCAAATCTTTTCCATCCTTTTCTTTTGCAGACCAAAAGAAGGAATACTATAAGAAGTTAAGAGAAGAGTTGAAGCATGCTGACAGGGAAGACAAGCTTCTGTATTGCCAGCGTTGCAGAGAGAAGCGAGTCAAGGAAAAGATGAAACGGAAGAAAGGGGACGCAGAAGATGAAGAGGATGACGATAACTTTCTGGGTCAGACGAAGAAACAATTGATCAAGGAAGACATAAAAGATCAAAGATATACTTCGATAATGACAGTGATAACGATACTTACAACGATAGTGGTGATAGAAAAGAAAATAGGGACAACAAAAATTCAAATGCTGATTCAATTTCTCAGTATTATTTGGAGGATCAGAAGTATGGACCGGAAAATACTAAAGATCTGTAACTCAATATTATTACATTATTGGAGGATTTATAAGAAATAATAAATGAAACGAAACTCAAATGCATATCGACATTATCCATTACAAAATTGTACAACAAATTATAGCCAAACCCAGAAGTAGCATAGAATTCTATGGTGCAAGTGTAAGGTTTCAACTCTTGGTCTTTTTCTTCCTACTATTAGTTTTCTTTTTCGACTTTCTGAACCCTGCTCCATTTTCCTGTCAAATTATTGATTACGTGTATCATTCCTTTGTTACAGTAATAATAGAGTATGGAAAGATCAACGTAAGATGTTTCTTGATGTGTACCTTTCTATATTGTCTATAAGCAATTTGACCTGTCAACTCCTGCCCATTTTTAGAAAAGTAAACCTGCAGAGATTCAGTAAAGGCTGTTAAGTGATCAATCGATGAAAATCAGTATAGGCTGAGAAGGCCACAAGCTAACAGCTGCAATCATCATGTTATAAAAAGGTTCACTGCAGCAATTTTAATTCATAGAATCCGTGGTCTGATTTCACATATACACTCTACATATGAAGATAACAACCACAATCTTCAAAGACCAATGTGCAGAGTATAATAATTCAACTGACCTTTCTTCCTTCCGGGGATGTATACCAATGACCAGCAGATTGACCACCAGATGCATGAACTTGTCTTTTGCCAGCATCCTTTGCAATGGTTGCACTGCTTTTTGGGTCAACCCAACCTCCTGAAGCACGTGAATTCCTTCCCCTTGTTGTGCTTCTATTGTTGTTAACTTTCTGAGTTCCTTTCTGGTTTGAAGCTCCTCCATTACTAAACTGGCTCCTGATATAACAAGAGGTCCGTATATAATCACGTGGTACAAATGAAGATGTTCATAAACAATTTAAGCAGGATGAATATAAAGAAATTACATATAATCAATATCTGATGCACTAGGCTGCTGATTTCCTCTGTCGGGAACAACACCTATGAGGGAAAAGTTGGGTAAACGACTACAGACCAATTTCTGAATTCTTGGATCACTATGGAAAAAGTAATGGTGAGCAGGAGGAAGAGGGTCAGTTGAATCCCAGCATTGCTCAAAGTTTTCACAGTTATTCGTATTTGGGTGAGTCGGGGTGACACCTTTTATTGTTATCTACACATGCATCTGTCTGAAACTTCTGACCTGCATTCTTCTCCTTCGCAGATTGGAAATATTCTTCACAGACCGCATCCAAAGCCGGTGTTGGAATGTGAGAACCCATCATTGGACAAAAATCTTTCCATAAATCATCTTTTTGAGGTGTAATCAATGAAACTTTTCTCTTTTCTCCACTTGCAACAGATTTGGATTCCTTTGAAGGTGGATCTATTCTGTGAGCTCCTTTGCTTACATCTTCACTGATAGATGGATGATCAGAATCAGAATCAGAATCAAGCAACTGAAACCTTCAAAGAGGACTAATAGTTAATTTTGGAAACATCAATTCATTATGGCTCATCGATAAACTTGCAGAAGGTACATCTGAAGTCTGTTGCCTTCAACTTTCCTTCAACTGGCTTGATGATTGAGTGGTAAAAATAGCATGACCCTGCAATGGAACTTTCGAACTGCTACCCACAGAATGATACTGTGTTGATGGATGTTCATACGCTCTTAAGAAGAGATGAAGAATATAACAATTGAAGAATAAATAACAGAAATATCAAGTTGAGGAGTAAAAAGATAGGATTTATAATAACTACACTGCACTCAAAGCCATTACTAATGAGCTTGAAAAACAATTCAGGGGTGAACATTCTTATTACAACATGAATTTTGTAAGAAAGACAACCGTGCAAAGCAAGGGATATTTTACATTTTAGATTCTCAGGAAAGGTACATTAGCCAACAACTAATATCTTTTGGATCTTCTTCACTAGATATACGCAAAAACCAATTTCCCAAGGTACCAATCTACTACCAACGCAATTTCTCATGGATGGAATTTACTATACAAAAGTAGGAAGTTTTCTCGACAGAACACTAATACTAAGCTCTATACAAAACCCAAAAAACTCCATGAAAGTCGCTTACCTAGAAGTTCCTAACCAACCAATTTCTCAAATTCCATTATCATGAATCATATGGATTTTCACTTTTCAAATTAGTTAAACTTATAGCTATTGATGTGGACTCCAAATAATGAGATGAGCTAAGTCTGGACTATGAGACACTAGTCAAAATTCACCTAATGTCAGACTTGCTTTGCAAATTTTCCAGTGAGTGAAAGAATCTTGTATGATAGGCGCTAGCCGCTGTGTAACCTATCAAGCTTCTATGACTAGCTAGAAGAGACATTATTTGTAAAGGCGCGGCAAATCTAAATTCCATAAAAAAAGGAGCAGCCCAAGCTGAACAAAATTCATTCAATGTGGTTGTTAACGGTTTTTAAAGGTTACCCAACAATCATTAGTCCCAACTACCAAATGCAAATTCCTATCATAATATAATCAATTCAAATGTTCTTCAATCTCAATATTCCGACTATATAAATTTATAATTCTGTATGATTCTCAAAAACCTACAAAACATAGTAAACAGCTAAAATGCTCGAAAATGGCCTCCTCTAAATCCTCTCTTCCAGAAACTAAATAACTCATCGTAAAACAAACATAAGATCTCTAATACTGTTCTTGTTATACCATTAAATTCCTTCAAATGTATGGTTTATAGTCCAAATTTATGTAATTTTTAATGAATTCAGATACGGTCGAAACGAAATTGCTAACAATGTCTCCTTATCACCACATTAAAAAAAATAATTCAAACATACACATTAACATCAAATGGAAAATTAAGCTAAAGAAACCCACTTTAAAACATATCAAATCACTACAATGCATCAATAGAAAATGCACCAACAAAATTAAAAGTCACTTAACCTAGCTAGAAATCTAACTTAAACTTGATCACAAAAGAATTAAATAAAATAAAAAATACCCACTAGAACTTTAAAAGAAAAAAAAGTACCAAATTTAATGAAATGATTAAAAATAAATTACCTCTAAAAATCAAATCTTCCGGTGAAGAGAACTCTTCAATATCATCATCACCATTGCCAGAGCAAGTCCGCTCTAATTGTTGCTTCTTCTTCTTCGCCAATAACGACGAGGACAGTGATTGGGTTGTGGGTCTGGGTCCGGGTCCCCGTCTGAGACGCTTGAGCACTCAGGTCGGTTCGGGGTTCGACATCGGAGTCCTCGACTTCCGTCCGCTCGAGCTCATGGAGAGAGTCTAGATCTTCTTCGCCTGAACGGAGGGCGTCATTGGCGGAGGAATCTTGAAGAATTTGAGGAGATGGGCTGGGAGCTGCTGCTGGGGCGGTGGTGGGTAATCGGGGATCCGACTGGGAGTCCAAATCGAGACCCAGAGAGAACGATGGAGGTTCGAAGTCGGCCATAGAAATCGCGCGAATACTGAAAGAGATTGAGAGATTTTAAATGATGGAGAGAGAGAGAGAGAGAGAGAGGGAGTGAAGTGAAAATGATTTTGCTTTTTGCGCCAAAAACCCGAAGAGAAATTACAAATTGTTTTCCTGAAACTAAACTGGGTCGGGTTGGCTCGATTCCGTATAAACCTGATATGGTACGATCCGGCAATTGTTGGACTGTGCTCTGGTAAGTGGTAACTAGTGTGTTGGGCCGGGTTGTGTGGCCCATTGGGCCGACATGAAATCCAATTTGGCTAAAACTGTCCAAATATCTTCACTCATTTATATATTTGTCTATAAATTTTGTAAAAACTTTAGCCCTTGCAAAAAATTTCGTGTTAATCTAGGAAGTATGGATACTCCATATGGTGGAGGTAAGTCGTATCCAACTTTTATCCAGTTCAGATACTTTCTGAATACTCTAGGATATGTATCTTGGAGTATCGACCGAAAAAGGAAGAAGAAGAAACAACTTCACAGACCGAAAAAGCTTCGATCGAAAAAGTATGTTTTATGAGTTTTTTTATTTTATTTATTTATTTTTATTTTAATGTTTTATTTGGATTTTGTAATATATTATGACTTATGTGACATATATTTTATTAGAATTTTATAATATGTCAGAACTTATGTGACATTTTTTTTTTTTTTTGAATTCTTAATATGTTTTGAATGAATTATCAATTATGTTTTCATATATTATCATTTTTTTTAAATTATATATATATATATATATATTTAATAAGTAATGCTACTTTGCCCAAATTTAGTGGCCAAATCCGGTGCCCAAATGACGTGGCAACACTCTCATCCATTCATTTAAATCAAACAAATATAATACAATCTAAATGGATGGATGAGAGTGTTGACACGTCATTTGGACACTGAATTTGAACACCAAATTTAGACAAAGTAGCATTACTCATATTTAATTGATGTATACCCGTCGTGTAAAATGGTAGCTCTTTCCATTTCTTCGTAGCAAATACAGTTTAGGTTGGACTTCGAATGCACTCTAAACACAAACTTTTGTAATGAGCATGGATTTGGTTTACATACCTTTACAACCGAAAATCCTATCACAAAACAATAAAATACTTTTTTTTTTTTTTTCTTCTGCAGTATATGTAATATAGGATTCAAAAACATATCCTAAAACAATAAAATACTTTTATAATTGAATTAGTTAATAGCTTAATCAATATAAGAAAACAAGTTAAGAGAGTTATCAATTATCATTATCAATATGGATACAATTTCTCTTGGATATAAGATTTTGCCTAAAAGGAGTTTATTATCGATTTCAATACGAGTTCTCTCGGATAAGATGACCTAACTGTAAGAACAAAACAAAAATAGAGCAGTCTTCTTTTCTTAATTACATTATATTGACAATAAGATTCCAACATATTATCTTTAACATGGAAAAAAGTGTCATTATTTTTCAATCGTCTACAACAAATTTCGCTGACTTTCTAAAATAGTTTTTGATCATGATCATTATGTATATATAATTGTACAATTTTTCTATTATTAGTTCGAACTGACAAAAGATATATCAGTTTCTTACATGTAGGCCATTGGATTTAAAAGATGCTTTGACAAGTGCATCTTTTAAATTCAAAGTATTTAAATTCAATGGCCCACATGTAAGGAACTGATATATCTTTTGTTAGTTCGAACTGATAATAGAAAGACTGTATAATTGTATATTATCATTTAGAAATTCATATAAAAGCTAAAAATTAATTACTAAAAAACCCTTAATATGGTTTAAAAAAATAATCATTAGTTAGTAAGGATTGTCCTAGATTTTTTTTTTTTCAGGACTGAAGTTACGTAATGTTGTGGAATTAGTTTCACAATGTTATAAAACTAGACTTTTTAGTTTTGCAATAATGTGTGCAACTTTGGTCTTGGAAATTTTTTTTTTTTTTTTTTTTTTTCAGAACCAGCTAAAGAATAATCTTATAAAAAAGAGGAAATTGTCAAAAGAATCCCCTTAAAATTATTAATTATTGTTTTTAACAAAATGCATTGTTTTCCATGTTTTTAATCACATATGAAAAATTCATTTCACACCATACCCACTACAATTATATTAATACCCTTTGACTTGAAAATATTGTATGAACCCCTATTTCACGTTGGGCTCAACATGAAATAAAAATAGGCCTATTTCACCTATTTTCGTTCTCTCCTCTCTCTCTCTCTCACGCAATCATGCATTCTCTACCTCTCTCTTTGCTTTCCCTCTGATTCAACTCCGGCAAAGATAATTCTTCTCTGGCGTTCCTTCTTATTCTCCAGCACCAACCGATTTTTCCCGTCCCCGGCATCTCTCCTTTCTCTCACTTTCTCTCTAGGGCTAGGTGTTTCAAGTTGAGGTTGAGGTGGTTGGGATTTTCGAAAGCTTGTGTGTGTGTTTTCACATGGGGTAGTTTAGACATTAAACATTTAATTAGATTAAATACATGAAAAATAATATTTAGAGGTTAACCACTATTTTTAATAGTTGTATTTGATTATTTTTGCAAATACCCCTAAAAAATTTCCCTTCGAACTTAAGCAAATACCCCTAATTGATTATTACTTCAATTATGGGGAACGCTAGCTGCAAATTAAGATTTTGCCAGGTAGATCAAAGAGGTTATACCATTCTAGCAAGGCAATTGAGATTCACACGACACGCACTTATCTCTCCAGACCACAACATTTTTCTGCTCTAATTTATCACTCCATCTCTGCATGCATGACATCTCATCTCTCTGTGTTCAACAACTAATTAATTAATTAATTCATTGAAAAAAATGCATTAATCAACTCTTAAAATATCTTTAACTCTGCAATAGTCTGGTGGACCTGGTGATAACCACACCTCTTAATGAAGTTAATTAGGTCCCAAGTTCTATCTCTATATATAGCTTGGAAATGCATATGGGTTTCATTACACACCCAACTTCAATGGCTAACCAGGAGGTTTTACTTCTCCTCCATTACTCAATGACCAAGTGTACTCTCAAGCTGGTCTCACCGTTTGGGTGGCAATTAGGTGCACCATGGTGCTCATTTCTCTAGCCAAGTCCATGGTAGCTGCAGCCCATTCTCATATCTGGCTCGGACCAATGTTGGCAGGCTGTGTTGGTTACATTTTAGCTGACCTCTTCTCTGGTATTGATCAATAATACAACCTCGAAATTTCCCTTTTGTGAGATTTTTTTTTTTTTTTTTTTGAAATCAAATACCGAACGGATGATCAGGGGTCTACCAGGACCTGATCAAGCACTAAATTCATTGCTCGGATGTTTACTCCCATATTCGGGAGATATCTAGTCTCATACCAAAGAGATACTTCCCACACATGCTCGTATAAAATGCGAATGGTGGGTCTCGAAATTAACCTCATCACTAACTTGGAAAGGGAGATGCACACCACCTGTGCTAAAAGAAGATTCGTTATTTTTTGTTTCTTTTGTCCAATAGTTATGGGATTTGTTTCTTTTAATTTTTTTCATCTAACAAGAGATGTCCAATGTGATTTCTAAGATGCCTCAACGCCATTTTTTGGTCCACAAATTAAAGGCTTTCAAGGCCATCACAAGGAGCCGTTGGCCCTCACAAAGCACCAATTTGCTAACAATTTACATGACTTAGCTCGCGCTACAACATCTATAATGCTACCTGTAAACATCCTCTGCAACGACCCGATTGTTCATGGCTTTGTTAGTGTGTGGTTAGGCTGCCTCATGTTCAGCCAGCAGTTTCATGTGTGGGCTCATTGCCCAAAGAACAAGTTGCCGCTGCTGGTGGTGGCGCTGCAAGATGCTGGGGTGCTTCATCTCTCACGGTCTCAACATGCATGCTGCCCACCACGGGCCGCCATATAACAAAAATTACTGCATAGTGAGTGGAGTATGGAATAAATTTATGGATGATAATAAGGTCTTTGAAACATTGGAGAGGTTCTTGTCTTTCCAATTTGGTATTCGACCCCGGTCCTGGAATGAATCTGGTTTTTAAATGTACCGAATTTTACTAAAAACTGAAAAGTTAATTCTCAAACACAATATCATATTTGTCAAAGTGAAAGGTGTATAAATAACAATTAATATATATATATATATTAATAGAAAGACTATATATATAACTTTTGTCAGTTCGAATTGATAATAGAAAGACTGTATATATATATATATATATATTGTTATTTATATATACTTTTAGTAGTGTTTGCCCAATGAGTGCAATTTCAATTATAGCAATATTACTACAAATGTTACAATTTCAATTATCTTCTCTGTAAACCATTTTATTTTATTTATTATTTATTTTATAATTGAAGCGAATTTATATATAAAGGATAAATGACTAGTTTTCCTTTGACTGTTATCTTCTAACTGTTGACTAGTAAAAGTGGGGACGTTTGTTTAATATTTACCTAAAGGTTCATAGACCTGGAATTAGACCTAAACTTGAGGATGTTTGTGCAATTAGTCCATTCGATTTTGTTAATTAATATTCATTTTTCAAGCAAACAAAAAAAAAAAAAAAAAAATAATAATAATAATAAAAACACTTACATTATTATAATACCTTTTTTTATGATAAGAAAACATAGGATAACCCAACATAAAACATCTAATTAACAACATTTTCTTACGATGCCAATGAATTTGCGACCAAGACCATCTTCCGTAGAAGATTTGTTACACTCTAGCTAGAAGCCCATGACAAATCCAAGTGTCATGCTTACTTAAAAGTAGTCATTGCGAATTTCACATAAACTAATATCAAGATTTATTATAAAAGTATAAGTAATATGATCATACTAAAATAAGACAAAATTTGAATGTTTATAAATGCACCGGTGTGCTAAAGGAGATACCATACATAATAACATAAAAATCAGATAAATTTTGTGTTCAGGAGCACCGAAGAGATAGAGCAATGTACAAAATGGCTGTTGTAAAATATGTTTTCGAGGTCTGAAATAAATGTTCAACAATATATCCTGAATCCAATCACAACAAAGTCTCACATAGAACAATTCCATTAGAAACTCTTACATCAGTTTATTTAATTTTCAAGCACAGAAAAATAAACACTCATTATTCACTGTAGTACAGAACAACACAGAAAAAAAAAAATCTAAAAATATTTTCCTACAACTCTCCCAAATTTGTCTCCAAGGCGATCCAAGAAATGGCAGTACATATACCTCCATCTTTTGTTGACAATTAAAGGACCTATAAAACTCCCGAAGCCCACAACAAATCCCAGTGCCATGCTTACATAGAACCAATTCACTTCGTTACCTTCGTGACCATCATTTCCCCCTCCATTTTTATCATCGGGTGGACCAGGACATTCCAGAAGTGGAGGCCCACAAAGTTTATTGCCCATAAAGCTGGATTCATCAAAGCTTTGTAATTGAGTACTTGAAGGAATTTTCCCAGTCAATTTATTCATCGATAAGTTCAAGTAACTCAAAAACGATAAATTTGAAAAACCTTGCGGGATTTCACCCAAAAGCTGGTTTACTGAAAAATCAATGGATTCGAGTGTTCTCATAGCACCAATGCCCTCAGGAATTCTTCCAGTGAAATTATTGTATGACAAATTCAGTGATTGTAATGCTTCAAGATCAGTCACTTCAATGGGAATTGCTCCTGAGAAATTATTTTCGGAAAGGTCCATACTTCTTAGCAAATTCAGAATGGTGTTGTACCGAACCGCGTTCCCTTTCATCACAAGCAATTCATCTTCGATGAACTTTCCAGCTGAATAACTTCCATAAGTTATGTAGTTGAGTGTAGAATAGTGCAGTGTCACCATGGCACTAAAATTATTGATGCATTTTGGCACAGTTCCGGAGAGATTGTTGTGAGCAAGGTCTAGGATTTGCAAGGAAGTTAGACGACAAAGTTCTTTCGGGAAAAGGCCATGAAACTTATTTGAACGAAGATTGAGAATCAACATTCTTGAAAACCTCTCTCCGATCCATGTTGGAATATTTCCGACAAACTCATTTTCACCAACATCGAGGGCCACTAAGGTTTCACAATTTTGAAGTGATACTGGAATTGTTCCAGAGAAGTTGTTGGTGCGAAGGTTCAATGATTTCAGAGAAGTTACAGTTCCCAAAGAATTTGGAAGGCTGCCAGAAAATTTATTATTACCTAAATTTATGATAGACAAATAATTTGAAAATCTCATCCAACAATCAGGTACTTCTCCCGATAAAGAATTGCTCCCAAGGTTAAGAATTTGAAGATTCTTCATCCCATGACACAAAAACTGATGAATAGATCCTGACAAAGAATTATTGAAAAGACTGAGTTGAAACAAATTTGAGGATACAAGTGGCAAAGAACCCGAAAAATTATTGGAACTCAAGTCAAGTGACTTAATTAGGACAGCCTCGGTTAAATTTGGAATCTCCCCATAGAATTGGTTCTGAGAAAGGTCTATCCAATCAATTTGGAAAAGAAATTTCCAGAACCTATTCGAAATGATACCTGAAATTCCAGAGTTTGATAAATCCAAAGAAGTTAATTGCTTTTGAGTATAAAGCCAAGATGGTAATTGAGGTCCTAACTGACAAGACCCTGACTGAAAGTTAGAAAGTTGAAAAGGAGGAATCCAATCTGGACTGACTTTGAACATTAATGAGTTTCCAGATAATTCCAAAAATGAAAGTCCTGTGAGGTTGGCAAAATGAATTTCAGTAAGAGTTCCATTCAATTTGTTAAAGCGAAGATCTAGATACCTCAAAGACGAAAGCTCACCTAAAGAAGATGGAATAGGACCAGAAATGGAGTTGTTGTATAGATCAAGATAGTCTAGATTTTTAAATTGCCCGATTTGATTGGTTAAATGTCCAGAAAATTGACAACTATTCAAACACAATGACACTAATTCATTTGAAACACATACCGAGAAAATATCTAAGACTTCTGATATCTCCTGCCTCAATTTGACGAATTGCATGGATATTGAGCTCAAGTTGCAAAGTCTTCCAAATGAACTTGGAATTCTCCCTTCAATATTATTGAATGAGAGATCAATATGTTCAAGAGATTTCAGGTTTCCTAGAACATCTGGGATTGGTCCCATAAAATTACTTCCATAAAGAAGAAGGCATCTCAGACTCCCCATGCGACCAAGAAATGTAGGAATTTGAATTCCTTCAAAATCGTTATCGCTCAAATCCAAGTAAATTAAATGCTTCAAATCAAGCAAAGAGGGATTTAGCTTACCACCCAATCGGTATCTCAAATAATCTGTATTATTGTAAGGAGATTGAGGATTTCCAAGTTGAAGCTCAAGGACGTGGCCCGTGAAGTTGTCGCAGACGACGCCATCCCAGGTACAACAATCGCCATCGCTAGTCCAAGAGGCTAACCGGTTTGAAGGATCTTCATCAAGATCTTGTTTGAACTTTAAAAGTGCTTGTCTCTCACTTTCAATGCAACCCATATAAGTGCTTCCATTGCAGAAGCTAAAGTTGATGGTTGCTATTGAAAGTAACTCAAAGAAAAGAAAAGCAACAACAAAACTCGTGGTTGGTTTCATTGCCATGCACCTCTGATAACTATAAATTATGTAAAAAGGAAATGTAGATGAGAATCTTATCAGTAGCATATGGATGATTTTTATAGTGTTTCCATGCTAATCTTGATCTCTAACTTATCTCAGTATCATTACCAGGAAAAGTAGCACCTGAGTTACATTAAATTTCCTTGATAATTATATTGCATCAAAATTTTAAGGACATTTATTTATAAAAAAAAATAAAAAAAATCAAAGACATGAGAATATAAAAAAAGACAATGAGAGAATCCTAATCCTAGCTAATCCTTTGGGCTTGTTTAGTACACTTATTGGATTGTATTGTATTATATTAGAATGTATTATAATTAATACAAAACTGTGTTAGATACCTACAATATGCACCGTTCTGTATTATATTGTATTAAGTTATTATAATATGACTTTATTATATTATATTATATTATAAAAATATAATATTTTTAAAAATATTTAATAATTCATTTTAAATATTCTAACTATGAATAAATCAATAAATATTTTTATATAAAAATTAATAAATATTTATTTTCATTGATACAAAAATTTAAATGAATAATATTTTCATAAATAAAATAAATATTTCCAATATAATTTTGAAATTAAAAAAAAAATAGCATAGTAAATATTTTCATCATTATTCCATATTTGATGAGAAGAAAGAGAAAATAAAAGTTATATATATATATATATATTTATTTATATATATATATATATATATATATATATATATATATATATATATATATATATATATATATAATACAATACAATGTAATACCACAAAATATTAGGTATTAGTTAATATGCCAAACACTGTATTGTATTATTTTAGTACATTTTAATTGTCTAATACAATACATGGCAACAAATATGCCCTTATTGTATGAGTGGTGATATTGGCACACCCACTGCTGAACTATTTATACCCCACTTTTTAAATTGTTTTGTTTTTTTTTTTCCCTTTATCAAATTACTTAAAGAGGCATACAATTTTTATTAAAAAAATCTGGAACCAAGTAAAAGTGTAAAACTAATAAAACTCCACTTTCCTTATTTCAAAACCCTAATGACATATATTATTTCAAATCACCCCACTTTCCTTATTTCAAAACCCTGATAACATAGATTATTTCAAATCACTGAATGTTTACTATTTTTGTTTATATTTTCTTTCAGATCTCGATCACATATTTCGCATATTTAGTATTTATTGATTTTATTATTTTACATGTTTGTTTTGTTTTTCTCTTTTCAAATTCCAGATCCATGTTTGCTATTTTTTTTTTCTCTTTGGTTTATTTTCTTTCAAATCTTCTAGGTATTCTATGATCTGTATCAATTCTTTTGTAGATTTTATTTCGGATCTTCCAAAGTTAGTTTAATGTTATTTACAAAAAAAAAAAAAAAAAAAAAAAAAAAACAGTGAAATCGCATCAAGAATCGCAACCAAGAAAACCTAATCTCTAACGAAACGAAACCACATCAAAACCATAACTCAATCGCACAAAAAAAATCATCAGACGATTAATATCACACTCACAATCTACCACCAACAATACAATCGACTACAGAAAAACAAATCGCATCTAATGACGATGGTTTCACCATGAAATAAGAAAAAAAAAAAAAAAAAAAAAAGGTCATGCGAATGAAAGTGAGAAAACTGTATATAAAGATTAAAGATGAAGTGTATTTTTATTTTTACTTTTAAAAAAAAGATATGAGATGTATTAAGTTTGAAAAATATGTAAAGGGTAATCCTGGAAATTAATTAAAAAAATTAAGAAAACCATTTAATTTTAGATAATTAAATCAAAAATTAAAAAAGTGAGGCATAAATAATTTAGTTATGGGGCCGCCAATAACACCACTCTTATTGTATATGATAACAAATCATTCTTAATAATTATTAACACAATACTTATTTTGTAAGCAGGTGTGGATAGATTTTCTCCAACTCATTGTAGTACTTCAAAAAAAATATGTGACATATTGAATAATAAATGCGTTCCTTCCAAAAAAAAAAAAAGAAAAAAAAAAAAAAAAGAATAATAATAAATGCAACATTATATCAAATGAATGGTTCATAACTTCGTATTTTCATTTTTTTTTCTCTCACCTTACAAACCTTTTGAAATTATTTATTTATTTATTATTTTATTATTAAAAAAAACAATAGTACTAGTCTATATTCACACTTCACGTGGGCCCCAAGTTTTGAAAAAAAACAATTAAAAATACAAAAGTACTAGTCCATATTCTATGCACACTTCACGTGGGCACCGGTCACTATAGGTTTGATAAAATTACACAGATATGACAGTTTTAGCCATATACACATAAACTTCCCTCAATATTTAAAAATTATTGCACAAACATCCTCTACCATTAAATGGATCCGTTAGTCAATAGTCAAATTTGTAAGAAGTCTAAAATACCCTATATTTTTATTTTAAATAAACTAAAAAAAATAAAAAATAAGATAAAAAAATATTTAAAAAATCTTTTAGAAAACATGAATGTATCTTAAATCTGAAATCTAAAAATAAAAATTCATCTTCAAAAAAAATAAAAAAAAGTTTGTGCAATTCCCCATTGATTTTCAATAAATTTAAAATTTAAAATTTATTTATTATTAAATTGTTTTAAAAACTATTTTTTTCATTGTAAAGATGCCTTTTTTTTTTTTCCAGGTTTCAGATCTAAGATACAATCATGTTTTCTAAAATATTATTTTATATGTATTTTTATCTTTTTTATTTTATTTTAATTTTTTAGTTTATTTAAAATAAAAATAAAGGGTATTTTAGACTTTTTAGACTTTTAACCATTGACTAATGAGATCTATCTAACGGTAGGGGATGTTTGTGAAACAATTTTCAAATGTTGAGGGAAGTTTGTATGTATATGGCCAAAACTGCCATATTTGTGTAATTTTATTAAACATCGAGTGATGTTTGTGCAATTCCCCCTTTTTATAATAAAAAATTTATAAAAATATTAAATATTAATACAAGTTCTCACATCTCATGTTTTCCATAAACAAATTTTCATTGAACCCAAAGTCTACCTCCAATTTCTCTATCGTGGTCTCTGCCCTTACTGAATGGTATCCCTTGGTGTATAGTTGGAAAAATAGCCATCAGCTAATTGGAATATGACTTAACTTGCACAAAATTTCCTTGACAATTTTTTCGCATCAAAATTTCAAAGACTTTGAATAGCTATAAGTCCTATTATTAAGGTGGAAATGATGGAAAGAAAAGGAGGAAACTATCAAGGTTCAAGTTTTTCTAATTTTTTGTGGATTCACACCGGTTGACAATTATTGCCTTGTATGCACTCAGGGGCGGACCACCGTGGAGGCCAGCAGGGGCCATGGGGGCCCCCAAGATTTTGAAAAAAAAAAAAAAGTTATTATTTTATTATTAAAAAAACAATAGTACTAGTCTATATTTGAGAACACTATTGCTCACCCACCCTTTAAGGGAGGTAACCATTACCCATCTCCTAAATGGATGACATGTGTTTAGGGGTGGGTAAAAAACCAGTGAACCGAACCGAATCGGTCCAATTGTTTGTTTGTTTGTTTTTTTTTTTTTTTTTTTTTTCGGTTTTTCATTGTTCACCGGTTCGATTCGGTTCGTTTTTAAAAAACCGGATATTCAAGTTCGGTTTCCGGTTCAAGGGTTCGAACTAGTGAACCAAACCGAGAACCGGTGTATATAATAAAAAATCCCTACATTTTTACACTGATGTTTGGTATGGATAGATAATCCACTAATGTTTTGTTACATTTGTAATATTGATTTGGTTTTGTAGAGTCTAGATTAAATTACACCAGTGCAAGAGTCGGCTTACTACACATCTGAATAACATTTTTTATTATTAGATTTCTGATTACCCATCATTGAGCAAACATTCATCAACTGCCTGATATACACTGTAGTTTTAATACTCATCAGAAATCTGAAACTATTCAAGCCATACATATATTTCCTGCATGATATATAATGTTAATTTTGGACTCATGATTCAAAGTAGTCAAACTTTGATCAGTTTGAATTTGGCCAGTGCAAAGACTACATAGAGAATATGAAAATGGCAAGGTTTTCAAACTGATCATGTTATGAAGTAATTGGAAACTCTAATTAATTGTCAACTCATATCCTTGTGTAATTTGATTTCAATTTGATTTATTGTAATGTTAATGATGTTATCTACAAGGTCTTGACAGTTCATGGATCCATGGATAAAATAGTACCAACAGAAGAGGTTATGGAATTCGACAAGTTCATACCCAACAATAAAGTACTCATAATAGAAGGAGTTGATCATAATAAAGTACCCAAAAACGAAAAAACCAAACTGAACCGAACCGGTTCAATCGGTTTTTGATCGGTTCACACTTTTAAATTTTATCGGATCGGCTCATTTTTTCAAAAACCGGATATTATCGGTTCACTTTTCGAGTGAACTGATCCATTAAACACCCACCCCTACATGTGTCCATGGAGGGGGTAAATTGTCCAAACATGGTTATCTTTTTGGACAAGTTTACCCCTCCCTAGACACATGTCATCTTTTTGGGAGGGAGGTAATGCTTACCCCCCTTGTAAGGGGGTGAGAAAAAATGGACTCGGCTATATTCACACTTCACGTGGGCCCTGAGGTTTTTTTTTTAAAAAAAAAGTTATTATTTTATTATTAAAATACAAAAGTACTAGTCTAAATTCTATACACACTTCACATGGGCTCCAGTCGCTATACGTCCATTTTTGCTCACCCCCCTTCAAGGGGGGTAAGCATTACCCTCCTCCCAAACACATGGGGGGGGGGGGGGGGGGGGGGGGCGGGGGCGCTTGTGTTCAGCAAAAGTAAACTCGATCACTGTCGGTTGTTTTTATAAGGGGGAATTGCACAAACATTCCTCGAGGTTTAATAAAATTACACGGATATGACAGTTTTGACCATATACACACAACCCGCAACATTTGAAAATTGTTGAACAAACATCCCCTACCGTTAAATGGATCCGTTAGTCAATGGTCAAATGTGTATGAAGTCTAAAATACCCTATATTTTTATTTTAAATAAACTAAAAAAAATTTAAAAATAAGATAAAAAAATATTTTAAAAATATTTTAGAAAACATGAATGTATCTTAGATCTGAAATCTAGAAATAAAAATTCATCTTCAAAAAAAAAAAAAAAAAAAAGTGTATGCAATTCCCCATTGATTTTAAATAAATTTAAAATTTAAAATTTATTTATTATTAAATTGTTTAAAAAACTATTTTTCATTGTAAAGATGCATTTTTTTTTCTAGGTTTCAGATCTAAGATACATTCATGTTTTCTAAAATATATTTTTATCTTTTTTTTTTTTAATTTTAATTTTAATTTTTTCGTCTATTTAAAATAAAAATAAAGGGTATTTTATACTTTTTACACGTTTATCCATTGACTAACGGATCTATCTAACGGTAGGAGATGTTTGTGCAACAATTTTCAAATGTTGAGGGAAGTTTGTGTGTATATGGTCAAAACTACCATATTCGTATAATTTTATCAAATCTCGAGGGATATTTGTAAAATTCCCCCTTTTTATAATAAAAAAATTATTAAAATATTAAATATTAATACAAGTTCTCACATCTCACTCACGTTTTCCATAAACAAATTTTCATTTAACCCAAAGTCTACCTCCAACTTCTCTGTCTTGGTCTAAAATCCACTCCCAATTTTGGTTGTTACTTGTTTCTACTTTCTAGTATCTTCTCCGACGTAAGGAAGTCGAAGATGAATACACTCTAATGACATTTTTCTAAATATGTATACTTTAACACTTTTTAGTTTAACCTACGTAGGAAAAAATACTATCATCATGCATACCGTAGAAAATTCGTTAGATACACTGTGGCCCTCCCAACATCAAACTTCTAGTTTCGCCCCTGCCTAACTCCACTACTTAGTTCGTATACATTATGAGGTGGCACACCTGTCTTATAAATATTTGACACATCATTATATTTTAAAAACCTTACAATTCTCACTGCCATATCATAACAAAATTTGCCACATCAGAATTCTTCATCTCTCACTTTCCTCTCCCGCAGCCTCTTCTCTCATTTTTTCCTAATCTCCCACTTTTGTCTTCCGTTTTCTTCTTGTTGATTTTCATAGTTTTTATTTTTCGATTTTTCTCTTTACAGTTTTGTTGGGATCTTTTCCGCTTGAAAAATTGAAAAAAAAAATTCATAGGAAAGCCGTTTGTAAAATGACAAAGGCAAAAAAAAAAAAAAAAAAACAAATTAGGACTTGCTGATTGTTGCACCGGGGCCGCTAAGAATTTGACATCTGTATTTGTATTCCCAACAACTCATTCAACTCAACAAAAATTATTTTTCACACGAAACAAAATGGTGGGGACCACCTCAGCTTTTAGAAGAAAAAAATCCCATCACACTATTCCATATTTTATTAAAGAGCAAATTACACTGAACTCTCCAAGGTTTGTCATATTGCATTCAAAAACAACTTTATTATATATTGACACCCACACCCCTAACATTAGTCAAACTTGATCAAATTTAACCGTTGATTAAGTTTAACTGTCAAAAGACTATACTACCCTTAATCCATAAATAAAATTTATTAAAAAAATATATTTTTTTAATAAACAATGAATTAATAAAAATCTAATTTAAAAAAAAAAAAAAAAACAAAGCAAAATTTAAAACATAAAAAAAAATTAGAGGGGCTGAAAAAAACCTTTTTTTGGTCCCCTAATTTTTTATGTTTTAAATTTTGCTTTGTTTTTCAATTTTGGTTTTTTTTTTTTTAAATTATATTTTTATTAATTCATTTTTATTAAAAAAATGTTTTTTTTAAAAAAATTATTTAGGGATCAAGGATAATATAGCCTTTTGACAGTTTAACTTGTTCAATGGTTAAATTTGACCAAGTTTGACTAATGGTAGGAGATGTGGGTGTTAATTTATGATAAAGTTATTTTTGAGTGAAATAGGACAAACCTGGGGGAATTTAGTGCAATTTGCTATTGAATAAAATATAGAATAGTGTGATGGGATTTTATTCTTCTAAAAGCTGAGGTGGTCCCCACTATTTTATTTTGTGTGATAATTAATTTTTGCTGACTTGAATAAGTTGTTGGGATAAAAATATAGATGTCAGATTCTTAGTGGCCCCGGTGCAACCAAGTTTTTCTCCTTTTATACGTCCTTGACGTTTGACATAATATTCTCCTTTTTTTTTTGTTTTTTGTTTTTTGTTTTTTTTGAGGAAATAATATTCTCCTCTTACCGTTCAATAATGACACGTGAAGATATTTGCATGTTAGGATTTGTACCCTCACCTCTCTTTAATTGTCCTCACTCCTATAATCTTTTTTTTTTTTTTTTTTTTGAATGTACAACAACTACTGGGACCTTATGAGGATTGGACATTATTGGACACTACTAGCACAACCCGGACAACTACTCCCATAAGAGGGGAGAGGACACCCACACATGAGGTGGGACAAAGAAATAATGGGTGTATATATATACACACGGTGTCGGACGTTGAACCGTGGTGGTGGAGTCTCCCTTTGGAGAGTCACACCACATTGGCAAGTGACCCAATGGCATCTATTGTCACGTATTTAATACTAGCAAATCAATAGTCTGGATTATTTTTATTAATTTTTATGTTTTTACTCTACCAAAAAATAGAATTAATCAAGACTATTGATTTAAGTGAAGACAATATGAGATGAGGTGAAATGAGGAGGGATCCAAATCCGTATAAAAGGGATCACCATTTAATATGAATATGTTTTTAAGTGAAGACAATATGTTTTTACTACTGCTACAACTACTACTGCAATCCCTACAAACCCGTACAACTCCAGTAGAACACAATTCTGACTTGACTGAGTCCCATTCAACATGACAACTCAGCTTATTGGAATCAACTAATCCTAAAAAGTACACGTAACAAAAAGGCACTTCAAAGAAATACATCTTTTTCCTCTTGAGACTAATGACATAATTGAAACTATTTGGAATCACAGGACATAATGACTCTCAAATGAATGCACTCCATTTCATTCTAATTTGTTAGATTTTAATTCCCTTCAATTTCTCATAACAAATTGTTTAAAAAAATATAGATGAAAATAAACCATTAGTAATTTAAACAAATAAAGATAAGTTTAATCGATCACACTTTGTAAGTATAAACTCATATAAGAAAGATTTATCACCAACCAATTTATTCATATTCTCACGAGGAATGCAATTCAAATAAAATAAATGAAATTAACTTCTACTTGCAGGATCACATATAACTCATTATTTCATTATTGGGTTCTAAATATTATTAAATTAGAGAGGCTTACTGAGCTTTTAACTAAAAATTTCGAAGAATCTTGTAAATGCAGCCCATATATTTGTATGGTACGCTATTGTGTTTGTGTCATATTTTAGAAATTCAGGGTACCAAGATATAGATGAGGCGGATTATTTCGAGTGCGATATGAGGTTGATCTAATGGTATGCTCCTCACACCTATACCACGAGATTATCGTGTCCACCTCTCTCAAACCCGGATTTATTGTAATATATTTTTGTATAACTCCTTCCGTAGAGTATAATGCGATAATCAGGCAGAGTTTATATTGTTTGATTTAAATATATTATGAAATTCTGAATTCTACAAGGAATAATTCAAAGCCTCAAACAAAAACTTATAGTGTTTGATTTAAATAGATTCTGAAATTCTGAATTCTGAAAGGAATAACTCAAAGCCTCAAACAAAAACTAGGAAAAAAAAAGTGTGTTCTTCAAAGTTGAGAGTTCCCATTTAATGAGAGCCTCATCTGTGATCTGTGTAGTATTTGTATTTCTTACCTTTGTATTTAAATGAGTGAAATTTTTTCAAAGAGAATATGAGAGAATATTTCAGGCAATGGTACTGCTGGAACTGCAAGTTCTTCATTAATGGCAAAAACTTAACATCAAGAGAAACAACAAGATCAAGTTACCAACGCCGGAAATCAGCAAATCGGTGAGCAGCAGAGATCCAGTGTGCAGATCAAGCTCTAATTTGTCAATTTGTTTATAGTTTAATTGGTTGTTACTTTAATTTCCAAAAGTCATTGATGTTCAAATAGTAATTAACTTCTGTTGAATAACTAATTCCTCTATTAAACAGGTTTCGTGTTCATTTATTTATTTACTATTACTATTACTATTACTATTATTATGTTTAAAAATTTATTAACTGTAATAATCATTCATTGATTATTTATTTTTTCTTTTCTATTATTATATTTAATTTTACTTTGTGGTTCCTTTTATACCTCCTTGACGGTTTAACATAATAGTCTACTCATCGTTCGATAATGATGTGAAGAAATATAAATGTTATAAAAGAATCATTAATATGCATATTCACTCTTAATTAGTTCAAATGGTGTACTGCATCTCTCATTAATCTCCCACATAACTACTCAACAACTATACAGACTAAATCTATTAGACTAATATGAGATTCAATTAGCAGAAAGAGAAAGTTACCCACTAAATTAAACACATAATCACAAAATTAAACAAGTCTAAACAACATATTTAACTTATAAACACAAAGAAATTCAGTCCCAACTAAATAAATAGGTGACGAAGCCAAAGTGATAAATTCTCGAATCCACGAGAAGAATTTGCTCCAAAGGAACTGATTTTATTAAAGATCCGATTCACTCAGGATTTTTCTAAATTGAATCAAACTTGAAAATTTAAAAACTAAGCCAAAAAAAAAAAAAAAAAAAAAAAAAAAAAAAAAAAAAATTGAGTTATTTTCAAAACCGAGACCAATCCTAAATAAACTCAAAGAAATAAACTTTGACAGAAAAGGACATTATTAAAATAAGCCTAAAAAGAGTAAAACTGAGCTCGTTACATGGTTCCAACGTTATGTTTGGGTGCCGCTTGCCCCTCCAAATGGTGTCCCGAAGTGTCCTACGTCGATAGATTTTTTTAATTTCCGAAACATCTCCTCCTCCTCATCATAATTCTCAAAACCTTGAATTTCTTGTTCTGAACCCACCACCACATCTGCATTTGGGTCTGTTAGTTTGAAGCCAAATCAATTAATTGTTAATTAAAACAAACAAATAATTAATATATAATGAAACAACCTATAATTAATAATTGGATTGAATACAAGTAAGAATTAAAGATTAATTACCTCCTGTTGATATTGTTGTGATTGTTCTTACTCCTTTTTGTTGATCATCCATGGCAGGAGATGATGATGATTTGGATCCAACTCCTTCTCCTTCTACTTTTTGTTGATCATCAATGGCAGTAGATGATGACGGTGATGATTCGAGTGTCTTAATAGTAGTCTTCTTCGGTGGTGTGGATATTGAAATGTGATGATATCTTTTTCTCGTTCTAATAATGTGAGGAGTTGTTTTTGTCACTTCGCTAGTTGTCATTCCTTTTTTAACTTGAATGGATACCTCCTCTCCATCTTCTACTTCCAAATCCTCTAACAACATACCTCCATCATAATTGTTCAGATTAGGATAAATAATTGTTCAAAAAAAATGACTACGATAAACATACAAATCCTATCCGAGAAAGAAATACACTTAATAATGGATTAGGAGTCCAAATTTTTGACTTATCTGGAAATCACCTGAGTCATGAATCGGGGGATACTATAAAGACACTCACTGGGTGGTTCGACTTGTTTCCGTTTCACGTTTGACATAGAATCATAGATGCTTTTGAAAATGTTCGATTTCATAATTATATATAAATCATGGATTAGAATAGAGTATATGTAAGAAGTTCTCAAATCATGTATAAAACAATTCTTAAATCAGGATGGGTAGTATACTTTAAGAATTCAGATCATCTGCTGATTTGATTTTTTTTCTAACCTTACCTAAGAAAAAAAAAATTAGATCAGTAGAAGATCCAAATCCATATTTTAAAGCATAATTAGACCATTTGACAAGCCTACAAGGACTTGTTTGAAACATGAAAATATGAAGCAAAGTCTGATTTTCAGGAAAATATAAACATGAAAGGGTTTTTTGCAAAAATGCCCTATTTTAGGGGCTTAATAGCAAATCTACCCTAAAATCTAATTCAATTGCAAAACTACCCTACCCTTCCCAAAATGCCCTCACTCATAACTCACCATATTTATTACTTTTACTAACTATTTACTAACCATTTACCAAACAACTTATTAAACAAATAAACTAAATACTATTTAATAATTTTACTACACTACAACACATTGTTTCCCTCACATTTGTTTTTCAATTTTAGGTTTTTAAAAAATTGGAGAAGATTATATCAAGTAATTTGAAGGTATGTATTACATTTAATTATTTTTTTTCAACCTCATTTGCCTTATTTTGAGAGTTTTGTAATATCTCCGAATTTTTTTTTTCTTTTCATTTTTTGTGAACCGAGACTTTTTCAAGGCTTGAAAAAAACCTCGAGACTGGGTGTCCTGACATTTGGGCACCCCATCCTGAGGATTTAATTCCTCGGGACAGGGCATCCCGACGTCAGGTTACCCCATCCCGAGGAAATAAATCCCCGGGATAGGGTGACCCGATGTCGGGACACCCTATCCTGAGGTTTTTTTCAAGCCTTGAAAAAGTTTCAGGACAAAATGTCCCGACAACGGGTCACCCCTAAAATAGGGCATTTTTGCTAAAAACCCAACATGAAAATATGATTATATTAATGAATGGGTATACACATGAGAATAAATTTAAATTTCCCATGAAGGATGAACTTTTTTTTTACCAGGATTCCAATTTGAACCGGTCCATAATGACCAAGGCACATCTAGTGAATCTTAGTGGGCCAAAAACCAATTACTTAACATTATTTAAAAATTTACTTTTTTTTAGACTTAATTTTTTTTTAATGGATGATGAGATGAGATTGGTTAAGTGGTAAACCCCTCATACTTGCACCAAGATTACAGGTTCGAGAAAGAAATAAAATATTTTAATGGATAACTAGAGCTCCTAGCAGTCAAGTTTTCATTCCCTTTTTTTTATTTAATTATTTTATAATTTATTAATTTATAATATTTTCCCAAAAATTAAAAGAAGGGTGACTCTATTGCCATCAAAATATTACTTATGACACCCATTTAGTTTATAAACCCGTTGATTAAATTCAAAAAATAATTAATTTCTCTCTATACCCTAGAAAATGCCAAAAATACCCTTAAGTGCGAAATTGTTTTTCTACCTACACCCATGTTACGGTTTTTATCATTCACCAGAAACAACAAAACAAGGTAAGATTAATTTGCTAACAAACTTAATTTAGTAGAAGCAAAACCTCTTAATATTATAGTGGATTTGTGGAGTCACCAAATTTAACGAATAAGTTGATAACGCTTAACGAATTGCAATGATAAGTTGATAACGCTTAACTAAACTGTTAGATCGGTTAAAAATTTTGAGCGAAAAATAAAGACTTATTAGTGACATTTGGATTCTCGAAAAAAAAAAATTGTAAATGGAGGAATAAGCTGAAAATTGTTTTAAGTAATTTACTTGTAGGGGTGTTTTAGTAATAACATTTTTTTTTAATTAAAAAGTGGAGGTGAAACAAAGCTTTTTGGGTGGAAACATAACCACCCTTAAAAAGAGGACATTTTTGTTAACATTGAGGTGTGTTTTTTAAATGAGGGTGTACATAAAAAATGGTGCACACACAATATGCTTGGGTACTGACTGTATACTGATCAGTCAGTACCCAATATATGTGGGGAGTTTTCTCTCAATTTGTGTGAGCAACCCTCTATCCGATTGTAAGAGTTGTAGTTCATATGTAACCTCTTCCCGATAGTGGGAGTAGTATTCCGGGTCATTATTTTAGAGTTTGATTAATCTCACTAGGTCTTGGCAGTAGTTGTATTTAAAAATAAATAAATAAATTAATTAATTAATTAAAAAAAAAAAAAAAAAAACCTAACTAATTGAGTCTAATATTATATTTTAAAAAATTAACACTAAAGTCAAAAGCCTGCAACAAATCATAAAAAATTATCAAGTAAAATATCACCCTAATTTTATGTCAAAACGTATCACCTGATTTTCACTCAAATTTTATGGTAAATGGTGTGTATATACAGGAGATCATTTATATATGTAGCCAATCTAAGTGTTATGATTTATATTTGTGCAACATTTTGGAATGTTGGAGTTAAAAAAAAAAAAAAAAAAAAATTGGGATGTTGGAAGAAACTGAATATCGCTAAGGCTAGCTAGAGTAAGCTCTAACATATGTATTTTTTCAAGAAAATAAAATAAAATTGTGGGTCACACTATTATACGAAGTTTGCATCATACAAACTTCTAATCATAATGAAGAACAACCGTTAGATGAGAAAAACCCATCAAACTAGACGTATCATCCGGAAAGCCCTTGTCAAAGTATTAGATGTATCATCCGGAAATTGCACCTTAATGCTGCTATATTAATTAAGGTGGTTTCGTTTAATATCCTCTGAATTTGTTTTGTTTTTTTTCATTGAAGCAGTTTGCTAATGCTAATATTCTTCAGCAATCAACATGTCAGAATAAACCGAACATCCATGTATTATTCAAAAAATAAGTGACTGATTTTTCTGATTAATATTTTTGAATTTGAATATTGTATAATAATTATGTAATCCATTAATATTTTTTTTATTTTTATTTTTATAATTTTCAATTCAATAGATATATCTTTTTGAAAAAGAAAAAAATTCAATAGATATATATATTTTTTGTTTCAAATCACATGAACCCTAAAACACAAAAGGGCAAATGCACTTAACCTTATGTATACATGAAATATAAATGAGTGGTTTAGGTGAGTTAAAATGGATTGATTCAATATTCAACACACCTATGGAACAGCCTAACAGGATATATATATATATATATATATATTAAACTATATATATATATAGTTTTTCTATTGTCAGTTTAAACTGACAAAAGATATATAGTTCCTTACATGTGGGTCTTTAGATTTATCACCGCCCTTGTATTCCCCACTAATCAGTCCGTATTACCATCACCTTGGTAACCTTTTAATAGGGAATTGTAAAAATTTACTGGATTTGATTACACATGAGCAATAAAAAGGACAGTCATTTTGGTGAATTTTACTGCATTAGAATTGTGAAAAAGGACAATAGTTTTACTAAAATTTACTACTAAGGACAATTAAAATTTACAAGTCTAGCGACACTCTCGTCCGAATTGTAAGGCTATCTTAGAAGAGATTGGATCATAATCTAATTACTATTCCTATGAACATAATTAATATAAATATTTCTGAAAATTGAAAACATACACAATCGAGTACATCTTCTCTCTCACGTACCTTGATCAAGTTCAATGGAAAAAACCAATACAGGGGATTTCCCTGATCAAGTTCCTGAAGGCGGAAATCTGCAATTGAGTTACAATGAGGATCCTGAGATTGAATGGAGCGATGAGTTCATCGTGCGTGTGGAGGAGGATCCTGCAGCTAATATCAGGCCTTACATGGATTTATTTCCAGGATTTGAAATTGAAGAATTACTTTCTTTAATGCCTGTTCTGGTTAATCTTTTTATAGAAAGCTACTCTGATCATGAGATTTCCGTTATATTTCCTCCTCAACTTCCAGGGGAATTGTCACCTTCTTTAGAATCCTGGAATAAACGTTTTCCAGGCAATGATAATGCAACTTCAATAGCAAAACCTGAAAATCCAGACAGACCCCAAGGTGAAGTTACTGACCCCGACACCGGAAATCAGCAATTTAGTGAACAGAAATCCAAGCTGTTGTGATCGAAGGCAATCAACAATAGTGTCTTCTAATTTTTCAATTTGTTTATAGTTTAATTGGTTGTTACTTTTAAATTAAAAGTCATTGATGTCCAAATAGTAATAGTATTTAACTTTGTGTTGAAAACAAGTAATTTAGAGGTTTTGTGTTCATTTAGAAGTTTTAACAAAGAAAAAAAACATATGAGATGAGATTGTGGGTTCGAGTCCTCCCATATCCAAACACCCCGAATTTATGTAATTCTTAATAAAAAAAAAATAAAAAAAAAGTATTAACTGTTATAATCATTCATTGATCCTTATTTATTTCTTTTTACTATATATATTTTTTGAACTATTACAATTAATTCGTGATTAAGGGTGTGAGATACGACACAAACCCACAACTTCATTGAACTTGGTGGGAGGGGCTAACCACTAGGGCAACCTAATCTCGTAAAAGAGACCACCACTATGACACGGTGTGATGGACTAACCATTGGGCCAACCACATGCCATCTCGTAAACCACTAAAACACGTAAAGATATTTCTATGTATAAAAGGAATTTACTAAAATGCACATCCTCTCTTAAATTCCTTATAAAGGGCATGACATATTCGCCGCGATATCCTTATAAAGGGTACGACATATCCACCGTGATATCAATATCTACGAAATATATGTCGCGATATCTACTTTTATAATGGGAGATGTATTTTGATGTTAAAATGAAAATGCATAAAATCTTAGTATTTTGATACCGATAGGCTATAAATTGGATGCTAGTGGATCAATAATATTTCATTTTCATGTATCAACATTTGGATACATACATTCAGTTCCAAGAATTCTAAGCAAAATCCCCTCCCTTTCTTTCACTTTCCCAGAATTTTTTCTAGTCGTAGAGATTGAAAATGGTGAGAATCCGAGAACCAATAGAAGATCAGCAGCCTGGAGACACAAAACAGCTACACTCCCATCATGAGCAGTCTAAAGAAGAAGATAACAAGAAGAAGGATAATATATCCTGATGATGGAGATAAAGATGATGTTAATTCTCGAAGAAAGACGAAAAGGAGGAAGAAGATGGTGCAGGAGATGACAAATGATGAGTACATTCAGATCTGGCTCCTGAGGGGTATTCTTGATAACTATCAACAGAATAAGTTGTATCCTCATGATAATCCGAATTCTCTGCAAGACTTCTTAAAAAATTGGCTTCAAGACCATTTTCCTTATGGCAATTTCAGGATATTAATTGAGAAGTTGAAGAAGGAATTTTGGAGTGAAGAGAATATGGTTTTAGACAATGTATATAATCAAATCAAAATCTTGGCCGCCATGATTGAATACTACATCAACGAAGGAAAGTACCCTTTTCCGAATCCCAAACACTACGAAGATTTTTACACGAAAATGCTTCGTTTCATGAAACTTTCTCTTGGCGAGTGCTGGCTAGCAATCCATAGAGCAAAAAGGACATATGAGAATTTGGTGGGAAAGAAGGGCATTGCATTGGTTTTCTGGAGCATCGACGATCTACTGATGTTTAATTTATCAAAGATAATATGGGGTTCTGAGGGTCAGCTAAGTCAAGTAGAGATTGATATGAAATTCTTGTCTACCTTGATTGATTACTTCTACATAAATTGGAGGTTCCCTTAAGCCGAATACATGGAAGTTTTTTACAAGAGTTGTATGGATATGAGTGACATATGACTATTCCTTTTTTCAGGTGCTTGGAAAAGATCGAAAGATCAGAGACGAATTATAAGAAACGAGTACAAAAGAAAGACGAGGAGTTGATTTTCTCCGGGGTGGACGATCTACTTTTGTTTAAACTGTCAGAGTTCCCGTGGGGTTGTGAGGAGGAGCCCTCAGGCCGGACAAGTAGATGTGAATAAGAAAACAATCTTGGCTGCCATGGTTGATTACTACACCAGTGATTGCTTGATAGATTTTCACAAGAATTGGCTTAAAATGAAATTTACTTTAGGACATCGCTTGCGAACAATCCGCTGGTTGAAGATGAAGTATAAGGAACAGATACAAAAGAAAGGCAAGTATTTGGTTTTTTCTGGTGTGGATGGTCTACTGCTGTTTAAATTTTCAAAGGACTTATGGGGCTCTGAGATTGTTAGTGATTCAGAAAATTAAGAAGGAGAACAACAGCTTGTACTCTAGTCGTTGTATAAGAAAATGTTATAATCATTGTATCTGCATATGTACTGTAGTTTGATCAGCTAATATTATGCACTTCTAACTAGAAATTATGTAAAAAGGAATAGTGGTGTTATTGGCGCACCTACTACTGAACTATTTATGCCACACTTTTAAAATTTTTTATTTAACTATATAAAATTAAATGATTTTATTAATTTTTTGATTTATTTATAGGATTATCCTTTTACATATTTTTCAAACTTATTATACTCCATATCTTTTTCAAAAATAAAAATAAAAAATACACATAATCTCTAATTTTTATATACAGTTTTTTCATATCTATTCACATTACTTTTTTTTTTTTCTTATTTCATGGTCAAACCATTCTTATTAGATGCGATTTTTTTTTTTTTTTCTATAATCGATTAGACTATTGGTGGTAGATTGTGAGTGTGATATTGATCGTCTGATGGTTTTTTTTGAGCGATTAAGTTAGGGTTTTGGTGTGGTTTTGTTTTGTTGGAGATTAGGTTTTCTTGGTTGCGATATATATATATATATATATTTTTTTTTTTTGGTAAATAACATTAACCTAACTTTGGAAGATCCGGAATAAAATTTACAAAAGAATTGATACAAATAATAGAATGCTTGAAAGATCGGAACGAAAATAAACCGAGAGAAAAAAATAAATAAATAGCCAACATGGATCTATAATTTGAAAAGAAAAACAAAACAAATATGTGAAACAATAAAATTAATAAATTCTAAACATGGGAAACATGAGATCAAGATTTGAAAGAAAATATAAACCAAAATAGTAAACATTCAGTGATTTGAAATAATCTATGTATTAGGGTATTGAAATAAAGAAAGTGGGGTTTTATTAGTTTTATTTTGTACATGATTTTTTTTAATAAAAATTGTATATCTCTTTACGTAATTTGATAAAGGAAAAAAAATGATATTAAATAATTTAAAAAGTGGGGTATAAATAGTTCAACGGTTGATGTGCTAGCATCACTCAAAAAGGAAATGTAAATGAGAATCTTATCAATGGTACCCCTTGCTAATCTTAATTTCTAACTTAAGGGTCATTTGTTTTTTTTGTCTAAAAATCAAGTTACTTTGTATGTTGTCTACGTTTCCAATGTATATAATTGAGGAAATCATTTTTTTTTTTTTTTTTTTTTTTTTTGTTCCCTAGATTATATGCACTAGAAACCAAATAAAAAAAAAGTTATTGATTTTTTTTTTCTAAATAGGTTTTTGAATTATATGCACATGTCTAAATGAGAAGTGATTAGTTTTTTTTTTTTTTTTTTGGTTCTAAAAGCCATTTAAAATAAAAATATATGTTAAAATAAAGAATTATACACCGTATCAAATTATGAAATACATTTTGTACTGTGCTTTTTAAATAGGCAAATAGGCAAAAGTAGTAGAATATTCTAGGTTTCTATTATTAGTGTACTTGGGTGGATTTTTATTTATTTATTTAAAGCAAACCTTGACAGTGCAAGAAAATTTGTCGAAAGGCCGGTTGATTCAATATTTCTTGTCCCTATACAAACTTAAAATAAATAGAAAAAGGATTTATTTTACTGGCTTCTAATAAAAGCAATGCATGGGAATTTGTGTGTGTGTGTGCAAGCACACAGCAGTCTGTTGCATGTATCATAAATGCTCTTAACTTTCGTCATCAACCATAGATGACAATGACATGCACAGTGTATTCATGATGGGTTAATGTGAATTGCATTTTCAATGTTATTGGAGTTCGTGGCCTTCATTTCCTTAAGATGATGATATACTTCATTTTGATCTCATATCAATTTCACTCATTTTGCTTCCTTTTCTCTTTGTTGCACCTATTTTTGCTAATGAGAATAACAGGGAATTGTGCTTTTTTACTAGGTGATATCTGTCTTTGAAGCGTTCAAGAAATTGCGTCCTGGTATACCTTTGAAGTGTCTTCATGGTAGGATGAAGCAAGAAAGAAGAAAGGAAATTTATGCTCAGTTCTGTGAGAAGCATTCAGTTCTCTTCTCTACTGATGTGGCCTCCAGGGATCTTGATTTTAATAAGGTAGTCGATTGGGTTGTCCAGGTGAGGTTTTGGCTTTTTAAGGAAGCAACTTCTGTTTTGTGAAATAAGTAGAAAGCATATTAGTCCTTAATGAGTTTAGTCATTCGTGGATCATATTTGTGTGGGACCTTACATATTCTAACCCGGCTTTAATAAACATTGCTGATTTTTCAGGCAAACACTAAAAGACTGCAGCCAGTTTCTGGATTGTTGTCAGCTTTACTTGTTAAACATCCAGAAATGCAACAACTGGCACAGAGGTCCTTTGTTACATATTTGCGGTCTATTCATATTCAAAGGACAAGGATCCTCTTCTCACCTCACCTCACCTCACCTCATCCTCACCTCACTTGATCTTATGAAAAGGATAAAGAGGTTTTTGATGTGATGAAACTGTCTATAGATGAATTTTCAGCCTCACTGGGTTATATAATTTTTTTCTAGTTTCTGTGTTCTTCAAATTGTGGTGATAATTTCGTTAGATGTTAGATTGGAATCATTGTAGGATCTTAAAATTAGTGGGAAAAAAATATATATATTTGGAGGATCAGAAGTATGGACCAGAAAATACTGAAGATCTGTAACTCAATAGTCAATATTATTACATTATAGGAGGATTTATAAGAAATAATAAATGAAACGAAACTCAAATGCATATCGACATTATCCATTACAAAATTGTACAACAAATTATAGCCAAACCCAGAAGTAGCATAGAATTCTATGGTGCAAAGTGTAAGGTTTCAACTCTTGGTCTTTTTCTTCCTACTATTAGTTTTCTTTTTCGACTTTCTGAACCCAGCTCCATTTTCCTGTCAAATTATCGATTACGTGTATCATTCCTTTGTTACAGTAATAATAGAGTATGGAAAGATCAACGTAAGATGTTTCTTTATGTGTACCTTTCTATATTGTCTATAAGCAATTTGACCTGTCAACTCCTGCCCATTTTTAGAAAAGTAAACCTGCAGAGATTCAGTAAAGGCTGTTAAGTGATCAATCGATGAAAATCAGTATAGGCTGAGAAGGCCACAAGCTAACAGCTGCAATCATCATGTTATAAAAAGGTTCACTGCAGCAATTTTAATTCATAGAATCCGTGGTCTGATTTCACATATACACTCTACATATGAAGATAACAACCACAATCTTCAAAGACCAATGTGCAGAGTATAATAATTCAACTGACCTTTCTTCCTTCTGGGGATGTATACCAATGACCAGCAGATTGACCACCAGATGCATGAACTCGTCTTTTTCCAGCATCCTTTGGAATGGTTGCACTGCTTTTTGGGTCAACCCAACCTCCTGAAGCACGTGAATTCCTTCCCCTTGTTGTGCTTCTATTGTTGTTAACTTTCTGAGTTCCTCTCTGGTTTGAAGCTCCTCCATTGCTAAACTGGCTCCTGATATAACAAGAGGTCCCCGTATATAATCACGTGGTACAAATGAAGATGTTCATAAACAATTCAAGCAGGATGAATATTAAGACATTACATATAATCAATATCTGATGCACTAGGCTGATGATTTCCTCTGTCGGGAACAACACCTATAGGGGAAAAGTTGGGTAAACGACTATGGACCAATTTCTGAATTCTTGGATCACTATGGAAAAAGTAACGGTGAGCAGGAGGAAGAGGGTCAGTCGAATCCCAGCATTGCTCAGTTTTCACAGCTATTCGTATTTGGGTGAGTCGGGGTGACACCTTTTATTGTTATCTACGCATGCATATGTCTGAAACTTCTGACCTGCATTCTTCTCCAATATCATCCGGTGATATTGGAATGAAATGATTAAAATAAATTACCCACTTTAATGAAATGATTAAAAAGTACCACTTTAATGAAATGATTAAAATAAATTACCTCTAAAAATCAAATCTTCCGGTGAAGAGAACTCTTCAATATCATCATCACCATTGCCAGAGCAAGTCCGCTCTAATTGTTGCTTCTTCTTCTTCGCCAATAACGACGAGGACAGTGATCGGGTTGTGGGTCCGGGTCCCCGTCTGAGACGGTTGAGCACTCGGGTCGGTTCGGGGTTCGACATCGGAGTCCTCGACTTCCGCCCGCTCGAGCTCATGGAGAGAGTCTAGATCTTCTTCGCCTGTACGGAGGGCGTCATTGGCGGAGGAATCTTGAAGAATTTGAGGAGATGGGCTGGGAGCTGCTGCTGCGGCGGTGTGGGTAATCGGGGCTCCGACTGGGAGTCCAAATCGAGACCCAGAGAGAACGATGGAGGTTCGAAGTCGGCCATAGAAATCGCGCGAATACAGAGAGAGATTGAGAGATTTTAAATGATGGAGAGAGAGAGAGAGAGAGAGAGAGAGAGGGAGTGAAGTGAAAATGATTTTGCTTTTTGCGCCAAAAACCCGAAGAGAAATTACAAATTGTTTTCCTGAAACTAAACTGGGTCGGGTTGGCTCGATTCCGTATAAACCTGATATGGTACGATCCGGTAATTGTTGGACTGTGCTCTGGTAAGTGGTAACTAGTGTGTTGGGCCGGGTTGTGTGGCCCATTGGGCTGGTATGAAATCCAATTTGGCTAAAACTGTCCAAATATCTTCACTCATTTATATATTTGTCTATAAATTTTGTAAAAACTTTAGCCCTTGCAAAAAATTTCGTGTTAATCTAGGAAGTATGGATACTCCATATGGTAGAGGTAAGTCGTATCCCACTTTTATCCAGTTCAGATACTTTCCGAATACTCCAGGATATGTATCCTGGAGTATCGACCGAAAAAGGAAGAAGAAGAAACAACTTCATAGACCGAAAAAGCTTCGATCGAAAAAGTATGTTTTATGAGTTTTTTATTTTTTTTATTTTTTTTATTTTAATGTTTTATCTGGATTTTGTAATATATTATGACTTATGTGACATATATTTTATTAGAATTTTGTAATATGTCAGAACTTATGTGACATTTTTTTTTTTTTTTTGAATTCTTAATATGTTTTGAATGAATTATCAATTATGTTTTCATATATTATCATTTTTTTAAAATTATATATGAAAACTCCTCACACATGCTTGTAAAATGCGTATGGTGAGATTTGAATCATTCACCACTTATGTGGAAGAGAGGTGCACTACCAGCTCTACTAAGAGGTAATGTGTCAAATGGATGCAGGCCTTACCCTTCAAAATGAATATATTATAAAAAATGTAATCCGAAAATAAATAACAGGAAAATAAAAAATAAAAACTTACAATACAAATGCATCACTATTGTATTTGAGTGGTACCCTAGGAGGACTCATATCACAAAATTCATGAATTATCATAACCGGATCAATTACCATTCGGCTTGGAGATGTTGAATTTGGTGTCTTGGTGATTAAATAGAGTTTCTAATCTCTTTCAATGTATACATACATACATACATACATACATATATATATATATATATATATATATATATATATATATATATATGAAATTAGTGTGTAATTAGAGCATCTCCAACCATGCTCTCTAAATTTTAGCCCAATTTTAGCTATTTTAGCTATCAACTTACTCCAACCATTATCTTTATTATAGCTAGTTGTTAATATTTTAATATTTTTTGAATTTAAAATATAAATAAATTTATTTTGTTTTGAATTGTAAAAATTAGAGAGAGAAATAGGGAGCTTGAAATGGCTCCCTACTTTTGGAGAGCCTCTTGGTGGTTCTCTAAAATAGGGAGCCATTTAAGGAGCCCCTTGGAGTGCTGTAAAACTATCCCCACTAACTATTTTAGCTAAGAATCCCCTTGAAGATGCTCTTAGGATTTGTTTTTTTTAACTCTATTTGAGTAGTTGAGCCTATTTGACTCTGAACTAAGTGAAGTATTTGGATTAAATAATTTAGAACTTCACATTTGGGCTGAAAAGAAATTGATAATATAAGTTAATTTAATAAATATACTGTTTTTTTCGTTGCCAACCTTTGAACAATTGTCTTTACTTAAGAAGTTAAGGTCTCAACCACCAAGCAAATTCAAAGGATTGTAGACTATTTAATACATATAATATATATATAATTTTTTTTTTGAAAAGTTTGGACCGGGCTACAGCCTAGTGTAGTCTCCACTTGCCTCCGCCCTCGGAAATGCATGTGGGTTTCATTACACACCCAACTTCAATGGCTAACCAGGAGGTTTTACTTCTCCTCCATTGCTCAATGACCAAGTGTACTCTCAAGCTGGTCTCACCGTTTGTGGGTGGCAATTAGGTGCACCATGGTGCTCATTTCTCTAGCCAAGTCCATGGTAGCTGCAGCCCATTCTCATATCTGGCTCGGACCAATGTTGGCAGGCTGTGTTGGTTACATTTTAGCTGACCTCTTCTCTGGTATTGATCAATCATACAACCTAGAAATTTCCCTTTTGTGAGATTTTTTTTTTTGTTGAAATCAAATACCGAACGGATGATCAGGGGTCTACCAGGACCTGATCAAGCACTACATTCATTGCTCGGATATTTACTCCCATATTCGGGAGATATCTAGTCTCATACCAAAGAGATACTTCCCACACATGCTTGTATAAAATGCGAATGGTGGGTCTCGAAATTAATCTCACCACTAACTTGGAAAGGTAGATGCACACCACCTGTGTTAAAAGAAGATTCGTTATTTTTTGTTTCTTTTGTCCAATAGTTATGGGATTTGTTTCTTTTAATTTTTTTCATCTAACAAGAGATGTCCAATGTGATTTCTAAGATGCCTCAACGCCATTTTTTGGTCCACAAATTAAAGGTTTTCAAGGCCATCACAAGGAGCCGTTGGCCCTCACAAAGCACCAATTTGCTAACAATTTACATGACTTAGCTCGCGCTACAACATCTATAATGCTACTCTGCAACGACCCGATCGTTCATGGCTTTGTTAGTGTGTGGTTAGGCTGCCTCATGTTCAGCCAGCAGTTTCATGTGTGGGCTCATTGCCCAAAGAACAAGTTGCCGCTGCTGGTGGTGGCGCTGCAAGATGCTGGGGTGCTTCTCTCACGGTCTCAACATGCTGCCCACCACAGGCCGCCATATAACAAAAATTACTGCATAGTGAGTGGAGTATGGAATAAATTTATGGATGATAATAAGGTCTTTGAAACATTGGAGAGGTTCTTGTCTTTCCAATTTGGTATTCGACCCCGGTCCTGGAATGAATCTGGTTTTTAAATGTACTGAATTTTACTAAAAACTGAAAAGTTAATTCTCAAAACACAATATCATATTTGTCAAAGTGAAAGGTGTATAAATAACAATTAATATATATATATATTGTTATTTATATATACTTTTAGTAGTGTTTGCCCAATGAGTGCAATTTCAATTATAGCAATATTACTACAAATGTTACAATTTCAATTATCTTCTCTGTAACCATTTTATTTAATTTATTATTTATTTTATATTTGAAGCGAATTTATATATAAAGGATAAATGACTAGTTTTCCTTTGACTGTTATCTTCTAACTGTTGACTAGTAAAAGTGGGGACGTTTGTTTAATATTTACCTAAAGGTTCATAGACCTGGAATTAGACCTAAACTTGAGGATGTTTGTGCAATTAGTCCATTCAATTTTGTTAATTAATATTCATTTTTCAAGCAAACAAAAAAACACTTACATTTATTATAATACTCTTTTTTTTTATTATTTCTTTTTTTTTTTTTATGATAAGAAAACAAACATCTAATTAACAACATTTTCTTACGATGCCAATGAATTTGCACCCATGACCATCTTCCGTAGAAGATTTGTTACACTCTAGAAGCCCATGACAAATCCAAGTGTCATGCTTACTTAAAAGTAGTCATTGCGAATTTCACATAAACTAATATCAAGATTTATTATAAAAGTATAAGTAATATGATCATACTAAAATAAGACAAAATTTGAATGTTTATAAATGCACCGGTGTGCTAAAGGAGATACCATACATAATAACATAAAAATCAGATAAATTTTGTGTTCAGGAGCACCGAAGAGATAGAGCAATCTACAAAATAGCTGTTGTAAAATATGTTTTCAAGGTCTGAAATAAATGTTCAACAATATATCCTGAATCCAATCACAACAAAGTCTCACATAGAACAATTCCATTAGAAACTCTTACATCAGTTTATTTAATTTTCAAGCACAGAAAAATAAACACTCATTATTCACTGTAGTACAGAACAACACAGAAAAAAAATCTAAAAATATTTTCCTACAACTCTCCCAAATTTGTCTCCAAGGCGATCCAAGAAATGACAGTACATATACCTCCATCTTCTGTTGACAATTAAAGGACCTATAAAACTCCAGAAGCCCACAACAAATCCCAGTGGCATGCTTACATAGAACCAATTCACTTCGTAACCTTCGTGACCATCATTTCCCCCTCCATTTTTATCATCGGGTGGACTAGGACATTCCAAAAGTGGAGGCCCACAAAGTTTATTACCCATAAAGCTGGATTCATCAAAGCTTTGTAATTGAGTACTTGAAGGAATTTTCCCAGTCAATTTATTCATCGATAAGTTCAAGTAACTCAAAAACGATAAATTTGAAAAACCCTGCGGGATTTCACCCGAAAGCTGGTTTACTGCAAAATCAATGGATTCGAGTGTTCTCATAGCACCAATGCCCTCAGGAATTCTTCCAGTGAAATTATTGTATGACAAATTCAGTGATCGTAATGCTTCAAGATCAGTCACTTCAATAGGAATTGCCCCTGAGAATTTATTTTCGGAAAGGTCCACACTTCTTAGCAAATTCAGAATGGTCTTGTACCGAACCGCGTTCCCTTTCATCACAAGCAATTCATCTTCGGCGAACTTTCCAGCTGAATAACTTCCATAAGTTATGTAGTTGAGTGTAGAATAGTGCAGTGTCACCATGGCACTAAAATTATTGATGCATTTTGGCACAGTTCCGGAGAGATTGTTGTGAGCAAGGTCTAGGATTTGCAAGGAAGTTAGACGACAAAGTTCTTTCGGGAAAAGGCCATGAAACTTATTTGAACGAAGATTTAGAATCAACATTCTTGAAAACCTCTCTCCGATCCATGTTGGAATATTTCCGACAAACTCATTTTCACCAACATCGAGGGCCACTAAGGTTTCACAATTTTGAAGTGATACTGGAATTGTTCCAGAGAAGTTGTTGGTGCGAAGGTTCAATGATTTCAGAGAAGTTACAGTTCCCAAAGAATTTGGAAGGCTGCCAGAAAATTTATTATTACCTAAATTTATGACAGACAAATAATTTGAAAATCTCATCCAACAATCAGGTACTTCTCCCGATAAAGAATTGCTTCCAAGGTTAAGAATTTCAAGATTCTTCATCCCATGACACAAAAACTGATGAATAGATCCTGACAAAGAATTATTGAAAAGACTGAGTTGAAACAAATTTGAGGATACAAGTGGCAAAGAACCCGAAAAATTATTGGAACTCAAGTCAAGTGACTTAAGTAGGACAGCCCTGGTGAAATTTGGAATCTCCCCACAGAATTGGTTCTGAGAAAGGTCTATCCAAGCAAATTGGAAAAGAAATTTCCAGAACCTATTCGAAATGATACCTGAAATTCCAGAGTTTGATAAGTCCAAAGAAGTTAGGTGCTTTTGAGTATAAAGCCAATACGGTAATTGAGGCCCTAACTGACAAGACCCTAAGCTTAAGGACAAAAGTTGAAAAGGTGGAATCCAATCTGGACTGACTTTGAACATTAATGAGTTTCCAGCTAATTTCAAAGATGTAAGTCTTGTGAGGTTTGCAAAGTGAATTTCAGTAAGAGTTCCATTCAACTTATTATAGGAAAGATCTAAAACCCACAAAGACGAAAGCTCACCTAAAGTAAATGGAATAGGACCAGAAATGGAGTTGTTATATAGATCAAGAAAGTCTAGATTTTTAAATTGCCCGATTTGATTGGTTAAATGTCCAGAAAATTGACAACTATTCAAATACAATGACACTAATCCATTTGAAACACATACCGAGAAAATATCTAAGACTTCTGATATCTGCTGTCTCAATTTGACGTATTGCATGGATATTGAACTCAAGTTGCAAAGTCTTCCAAATGAGCTTGGAATTCTCCCTTCAATATTATTGAATGAGAGATCAATATATTCAAGAGATTTCAGGTTTCCTAGAACATCTGGAATTGGTCCCGTAAAATTACTTCCATAAAGATTAAGGTATCTTAGACTCCCCATAAGACCAAGAAATGTAGGAATTTGAATTCCTTCAAAATCGTTATTGCTCAAATCCAAGAAAATCAAATGCTTCAAGTCAAGCAAAGAGGGATTAAGCTTACCACCCAATCGGTATCTCAATAATCTGTAATATTGTTTGGAGTCTGAGGATTTCCAAGTTGAAGCTCAAGGACGTGGCCCGTGAAGTTGTCGCAGACGACGCCATCCCAGGTACAACAATCGCCATCGCTAGTCCAAGAGGCTAGCCGGTTTGAAGGATCTTCATCAAGATCTTGTTTGAACTTTATAAGTGCTTGTCTCTCACTTTCAATGCAACCCGTATAAGTGTTTCCATTGCAGAAGCTAAAGTTGATGGTTGCTATTGAAAGTAACTCAAAGAAAAGAAAAGCAACAACAAAACTCGTGGTTGGTTTCATTGCCATGCACCTCTGATAACTATAAATTATGTAAAAAGGAAATGTAGATGAGAATCTTATCAGTAGCATATGGATGATTTTTATAGTGTCTCCATGCTTATCTTGATCTCTAACGTATCTTAGTATCATTGACTTGGAAAAATAGCACCCGAGTTGTACCAAATTTCCTCGACAATTATATTGTATCAAAATTTTGAGGACATTTATTTAAAAATAATAAAAATCAAAGACATTTAATACATGTAGGTCCTACCATACCAATGCCTCGTAAAACAATACAAGACTCCATGCAACTATGCAAGTAAGATTGATGATGTAACAATTTGACATCAGATTGATGATGTAAGATTGCAACTATGCAAGTCAATTTAACAATTTAAACAATTTGCAACTATGCAAGTCAATAATGGAAAGAAAAAAGAGTACATTATCAAGCTTTGGGTTTTTCTAATCAACTTGGTCTCTTCCAAATTATTTGTATCTCAGCTCAGTAATTAATATTGTCAGACTGGTAAGTTAGCACAGTTTTTTGTTGTATAAGTGCTTCCATTGCAGAAGCTAAAGTTGATTGTCAGACCGGCTAAAAGTGCTTTTTTTAATTAAAAAAGCTATTTTCAAATTTTTTTGTATCGTTTGGTTGTCACTCAGTAGAGTTTTTGAATGATTAAAAAAGTTGTTTTACGTCTACTTAGAGAAGATCAAATTTTAGATTTTTCCAAATAGATCTTTTTGAGCTTTTTTAATAACATTAAAATATCTAATATAACCATATAATTTAAAATAGTTTTTGAATATTTTGGTAATCCTACCATTTAAAAAAGTTTTTTCTAATTGATAACTAAATGACCAACAACTTCTCATTAAAAGCTCTATTTGTAAAATGTCTACTTTAAAAAAAAATGTCTACTTTTCCAAACGGAGCCTAAGAGCTTATTTGGTTGGACTTTTGAAAAACCTCTATTGGTAAAAGATTTGTTTGCAGTAGATCTATTAGAAATAGAGTTTTTGAAAAAAAAAATTATATTTGTTTGGTTGGTAGACTTTTTTTTTTTTTTTCTTTTTAAATGTCTATTTGGAGAAGCACCTCTCCATAAGCTTTTACCTAGTAGAGATTTAAACTCTACTAGCATCTACTCAATTTAAAATAGACAATCTTAAAAGCCCAACCAAACAACTCTAAAAAACTCAAATAGACGTTTGTAGACCTTTTGAGGCAGGAGAAAGCTCAACCAAATAAACACTAAATTGTCTAGGAAAAAAAAGACAATGAGAGAATCCTAATCCTAGCTAATCCTTTGGGCTTGTTTGGTACATTTATTGGATTGTATTGTATTATATTAGAATGTATTATAATTAATACAAAAATGTGGTAGGTACCTACAATATGCACCGTTCTGTATTATATTGTATTAAGTTATTCCAATATAACTTTATTCTATTATATTATATTATAAAAATATAATATTTTTTAAAAAATAGTTAATAATTCATTTTAAATATTCTAACTATGAATAAATCAATAAATATTTTTATATAAAAATTAATAAATATTTATTTTCATTGATACAAAAATTTAAATGAATAATATTTTCATAAATAAAATAAATATTTCCAATATAATTTTGAAATTAAAAAAAAAATAGCATAACAAATTAATATTTTCATCATTATTCCATATTTGATGAGAACAAAGTGAAAATAAAAGTTTTTTTATTTTTATTTTTAATAATACAATACAACCTAATACCATAAAATATTATGTATTAGACTATTAGTTAATACGCCAAACAATGTATTGTATAATTTTAGTACATTTTAATTGTCTAATACAATACATGACAACAAATATGCCCTTACTGTATGAGTGGTGATATTGGCACACGCACTGCTGAACTATTTATATCCCACTTTTTAAATTATTTTGTATTCTTTTTTTCCCTTTATCAAATTACTTAAAGATGCATACAATTTTTATTAAAAAATATTTGGTACCAAGTAAAAGTGTAAAACTAATAAAACTCCACTTTCCTTATTTTAAAACCCTAAGGACATAGATTATTTCAAATCACCGAATGTTTATTATTTTGTTTGTTTATATTTTATTTCAGATCTCGATCGCATATTTCCCATATTTAGTATTTATTGATTTTATTGTTTCACATGTTTGTTTTGTTTTTCTTTTTAAATTCCAGATCCATGTTTGCCATTTTTTTTTTTTTTAAATGGCTTATTTTCTTTCAGATCTTCCAAGTATTCTATGATTTGTATCAATTCTTTTGTAGATTTTATTCCGGATCATCCAAAGTTAGTTTAATGTTATTTACAAAAATAAAAAAAAATAAAAAATAATGAAATCGCAACCAAGAAAACTTAATCTCTAATGAAATGAAACCACATCAAAACCCTAACACAATCGCTTAAAAAAATCATCAGACGATCAATATCACACTCACAATCTATCACCAAAAATACAATCGACTACAGAAAAAAATAAATCGCATCTAATAACGATGGTTTCACCATAAAATAAGAAAACAAAAATAAGTCATGCAAATGAAAGTGAGAAAACTATATATAAAGATTAAAGATGAAGTGTATTTTTATTTTTACTTTTTTGAAAAAGATATGGGATGTATTAAGTTTGAAAAATATATAAATGGTTGATCCTGGACATAAATAAAAAATTAATAAAACCATTTAATTTTATATAATTAAATCAAAAATTAAAAAAGTGGAGTATAAATAGTTTAGTTGTGGAGCTGCCAATAATACCACTCTTATTGTATACGATAACAAAACATTCTCAACAATTATTAACACAAGGGGTAGTGTACCTTTTCTTCCATATTAGTGGTAAAGGGTTCGAGTCCCACGATACTTATTTTGTAAGCAGGTGTGGAGAGTTTTTCTCCAACTTATTGTAGTACTTAAAATATATATATATATATATATACCCTCAAATTTTATTCATAGGTAGATTTCAACGAACTTATCATCTACAAAAAAATTCAGATTAAAATTCATTCAAATCGATATGATTTCATGATGGTCCTTACCGAAATTAAAATAAGGGATCTCTTATGAGAGAACCTCTGTATATATATATATATATATATATATATATATATATATATATATATATATATATATATGACATATTGAATAATAAATGCGACATTATATTAAATGAATGGTTCGTAACTTCGTATTTTCGTTTCTTTTTTTCTCTCACCTTACAAAACCACAGCTTTTAGCTAATCCCTAACCCCAGGGGCGAACCCCCGTGAGGCCAGCAGGGCCATGGTCCCCACAAGATTTTGAAAAACAAAAAAATTTAAGTCATTATTTTATTATTAAAAAAACAATAGTACTAGTCTTCACGTGGGCCCCAAGGTTTTTTATTTTATTATTAAAAATACAAAATACTAGTCTATATTCTATGCACACTTCACGTGGGCTCCAGTCACTATAGGTTGTTACTAACAACTTGTTAGTTATTTTTATAAGTGGGAATTGCACAAACAACCTCGAGATTTGATAAAATTACACATGTGGCAGTTTTAGCCATATACACATAAAGTTCCCTTAACATTTGAAAATTGTTACACAAACATCCCCTACCGTTAGATGGATCCATTAGTCAATAGTCAAATTTATAAGAAGTCTAAAATACCCTATATTTTTATTTTAAATAAACTAAAAATTTTTTAAAATAAGATAAACAATGTTAAAATAATATTTTAGATAACATGAATAATCTTAAATCTAGAAATAAAAATTCATCTTAAAAAAAAAAGTTTGTGCAATTCCCTATTGATTTTAAATAAATTTAATTATTTATTATTAAATTGTTTAAAAAACTATTTTTTCATTGTAAAGATGCATTTTTTTCCAGGTTTCAGATCTAAGATGCATTCATATTTTCTAAAATATATATTTTAAATACTTTTATCTTATTTTTTTTTTAATTTTTTAGTTTATTTAAAATAAAAATAAATGGTATTTTTAGACTTTTTACGCTTTTAACCATTGATTAACGGATCTATCTAACAGTAGAGGATGTTTGTGCAACAATTTTCACATGTTGAGGGAAGTTTGTATGTATATGGACAAAACTGTCATATTCGTGTAATTTTATCAAACCTCGATGGATGTTTGTGCAATTCCCCCTTTTTATAATAAAAAAATTATAAAAATATTAAATATTAATACAAGTTCTCACATATCACGTATTTTGAAAAAAAAAAAAAAATTAAGTTATTATTTTATTATTAAAAAAAAATAGTACTAGTCTATATTCACACTTCACGTGGGCCCTAAGGTTTTGAAAGAATAAAGTTGTTATTTTATTATTAAAAATACAAAAATACTAGTCTATATTCTATGCACACTTTATTATATGATGTTTTTATAAGGGGGAATTGCACAAGCATCCCTCGAGGTTTGATAAAATTACATGGATATGACATTTTTGGTCATATACACACAAACTTCCCTTAACATTTAAAAATCGTTACACAAACATCCCCTACAGTTAGATGGATCCGCTAGTAAATGGTCAAATATGTAAGAAGTCTAAAATACCATATATTTTTATTTTAAATAAACTAAAAAAATAATAATAATGAGATAAAAATATTTAAAAAAAAAAAATCTTTTAGAAAACATGAATGTATCTTAAATCTGAAATTTAGAAATAAAAATTCATCTTCAAAAAAATAAATAAAAAATTATGCAATTCCCCATTGATTTTAAATAAATTTAAAATTTAAAATTTATTTATTATTAAATTGTTTAAAAAAAACTATTTTTTTCATTGTAAAGATGCATTTTTTTTTTCCAGGTTTTAGATCTAAGATACATTCATGTTTTCTAAAATATTTTTTTATATATATTTTTATCTTTTTTTTTTAATTTTTTAGTTTAATTAAAATAAAAATAAATGGTATTTTAGACTTTTTACACTTTTAACCATTGACTAACGAATCTATCTAATGGTAGGGGATGTTTATGCAACAAATTTCAAATGTTGAGGGAAGTTTGTATGTATATGGCCAAAAATATATTAAAATATTAAATATTAATACAAGTTCTCACATCTCATGTTATCCATAAACAAATTTTTATTGAAACCAAAGTCTATCTCCAATTTCTCATTCATGGTCTAAAATCCACTCAGAATTTTGGTTGTTACTTGTTTCTAATATCTGCTCTGATGTAAGGAAGTTGAAGACGAATGCACTCTTATGAGATTTTTCTAACTAGGTATACTTTAACACTTTTTAGTTTAACCTATATAGGAGAAAATGCTAATTTGATTGCTTATATCATAATTATGCATACAGTAGAAAATTCGTTAGCCCCCCCTTGTCAGGGGCGGACCACCGTGGAGGCCAGTAGGGGCCATGGCCCCCCTCCCCCCAAAATTTTGAAAAAAATAAATAAATAAATAAAGTTATTATTTTATTATTAAAAAAAACAATAGTACTAGTCTATATTCACACTTCACGTGGGCCCTAAAGTTTTGAAAAAAGGAAGTTATTATTTTATTATTAAAAATACAAAAGTATTAGTCTATGTGGACCACCGTGGAGGCCCAAACCCCCACCCACCCCCCCAAGATTTTGAAAAAAGTTAAATTAAGTTATTATTTTATTATTAAAAAAACAATAGTACTAGTCTATATTCACACGGTTTTGAAATTTTTTTTTTATTATTTTATTATTAAAAATACAAAAGTATTAGGCTATGTTTGGGATTGCTTTGCTTAAAAACTAATCCACTTATAGCTTAACTTAAGAAATAATTGGCTTGATAAAAAAGTGGACAAGTGTTTGGTAATCTAAAATTTTAAATTGCTTTACTTTTGAAATGGTGGAAAATGTATTTGATGAATTGACAAAAAAATATATCAATCAATTGGCATAGTAATTGTATATTTAAAAATTAAATATAGTAAATATAGAATATAATCATAATAAATATTTAAAAAAATTTAAAAAAAATTTAAAAACCTAAACTTCAAATGCCGTAGGTGGATTTGTTGACTTTCGGTGACAACGACTTCGATGTTGTTAGGCGTATTGCTTCCTTCGTATCCGGTTCTGGATCCATCGGCGAATGGAGACGACGACCATAAGCGAATCCGGATCTAGATCCATTGGGCTAATTTTGGTTGCAGCTACCAACATCTTAGATCTGTCATGCTTGCTCTCGGTGGCTTCCGTCGTTTGCACTCGCTCTATCTCCGACAACTTTCCAAGCGTCCTAGGTCGGGTTTGAATTGGGCTCCTCCGATGATCGGGTCAAAGTCCTCGACCCGGTGTGGAAGAGACAAGGTTCATCTTTCCTTGCCTCTGCTTTCGCCGGTGGATCCAAATCTGGTGTCGCCGAAGGAGGTTGATCCTCCTCCAATGACGAAGATTTCCTGTCCTCCTCCGAGCTCGACATCCGGCGATGGCCATAGCTTTTATATTTTATATATTTTTTTTTTGTTGAAGAGATATTTTTTTTATATCATTATTAAATATAAGTGTAATATTGTCTTTTAATAAAATAGTGAGGATATTTTGGACATTTATGAAGTAAAAATTCAGCTTTTGCTTCCAAAAGCAACCCTCACCCAACTTATCAAAAGCTGGTTATTGGAGGAGCAAATTGTGAAATAAGTTGCTTTTGGAAAGTTTACCAAACACCCATTTGCTAAAAACTTGAGAAATAAATGATTATTTCTCAAGCAAAAGCAATCCCAAAGTCTATATTTTATGCACACTTCATGTGGGCTCCGTTCACTATAGGTTGTTTTTATAAGGGGGAATTGCACAAACATCCTTCGAGGTTTAATAAAATTACACAAATATGGCAGTTTTGATCATGTACACACAAACTTCCCTCAACATTTGAAAATCATTACACAAACATCCCCTACCGTTAGATGGATCCGTTAGTCAATAGTCAAATGTGTAAGAAGTCTAAAATACCATATATTTTTATTTTAAATAAACTAATTTTTTTAAAAAATAAGATAAAAAAATATTTAAAAAATCTTTTAGAAAACATAAATGTATCTTAAATCTGAATTCTATAAATAAAAATTCATCTTCCAAAAAAAAAAAAAAAGTTTATGCAATTCCCCATTGATTTTATTTATTTATTAAATTGTTTAAAAAACTATTTTTCATTATAAAGATGCATTTTTTTTCAAGGTTTCAAATCTAAAATACATTCATGTTTTCTAAAATATATTTTTATCTTTTTTTTTTTTTTTAATTTTTTAGTTTATTTAAAATAAAAATAAAGGGTATTTTAGACTTTTTACACTTTTAACCATCGACTAACGGATCTATCTAACGTTAGGTGATGTTTGTACAACAATTTTCAAATGGTGAGGGAAATTTGTGTGTATATGGTCAAAACTGCCATATTCGTGTAATTTTATTAAATCTCGAGCATGTTTGTGCAATTCCCCCTTTTTATAATAAAAAAATTATAAAAAAATTAAATACTAATACAAGTTCTCACACCTCACGTTTTCCATAAACAAATTTTTATTGAACGCAAAGAGTACCTCTAATTTCTCTGTCTTGGTCTAAAATCCACTCTCAATTTTGGTTGTTACTTGTTTCTAGTATCTTATCTGATGTAAGGAAGTCAAAGACGAATGCACTCTCATGACATTTTTCTAAATAGGTATACTTTAACACTTCTTAGTTTAACCTACGTAGAAGAAAATACTAATTTAATTGTTTATATATGTCATCATCATGCATACCTCACATCATTATATTTTAGAAACCTTACAATTCTCACTGCCATATCATAACAAAATTTGCCACCTCAGAATTCTTCATCTCTCACTTTCCTCTCCCGCAGCCTCTTCTCTCATTTTTACCTAATCTCCCACTTTTGCTTCCGTTTTCTTCGCAGTGTCACTTTCAAGATCTCGGTCTGGTTCGGTTTGAATTGAAAGAATCAGTGTTTTGATTTGTGAACCTTCAAGCTTTCTTCTTGATTTTCATTTATTTGTATATTAAAATAGAGACCCAATTTTCATAATGAGTGGAGTTGGACGAAGAGAAAGGATTGTGTTTATGAAATTTGGAAAGGTGGGTCGGTGTCTAACAGTTGCCAAATGGATTGTGTTTATGATTGAAAATTTGAAATAGAGTATATTTTTTTTGTCTGAAACAGAAATAAAAGTAGATTTGATATTTGATAGTTTAAAAGCGTGAGATTTTTTTTTTTTTTTTTTTTTGGAAAGAATACATTGGTTGCAGAGAAGCCATGAATGAAAGAAGAAATAAGCTGTTAAAATCTAGAAATTTTATTATCAGTACGAACTGATAAAAGTTATATCAGTTCCTTACATGTGGGCCACTGGATTTAAATACTTTGACTTGGCTGTATGCACTTGTCAGTCAAAGTATTTAAATCCAGTGACCCACATACAAGGAACTGATATAACTTTTGTCTGTTCGAACTGATAATAGAAAGACGAGTTAAAATCTGGTTTGTCTTCGTTAAAAAACAAATATCTGACTTGTCAATTTTTTATTACATGGAAATGATAATTGTGAAAATTTCAAAATTTAATGACGTGTCAAAAATTTATTGGGCAGGCGTGCCACCTCATGCCTTAAGCCCGATGTAATGAAGCTTTTCTCCTATTCACCTATCTAGACTATGTATTTCTTTTGAATCTTTTGCCATTGGTAGGATTCGAGCCGCTAACATTGAGAGTCATTTGCTCACGCCTCAAGCTCGTCTATCTACCAGCTGAGCTACGCTCCTGGGGGCATCGTCTAGACTTTTCGGGTAGCTATATTTTCATAAAAAAATATATATATATTATTTCACCTCTGTACATTTTTCTTCTTGTTGATTTTCATAATTTTTATTTTTTGATTTTTCTGCTCTTTACAGTTTTGTTGGGATCTTTTCCAACTAAAATATTGAAAAAATTTTCATAGGAAAGCCGTTTGTAAGGTGACAAAGGAAAAAAAAAAAAAAAAACAAAGTAGGATTTAGCTGCCGTTTGTAAGGTGACAGAGGAAAAAAAAAAAACAAATTAGGATTTAGCTGCAGTTCGTAACGTGAGAGAGAAAAAGGATAAAGAAAACAATTAGAGTTTGTATTGGCTTTTGTCACGTCAGAGAAAAAAAATAATCCTTGTCCATTCATTTGATTAATTATCACTTGTCACCGGATGATCTTTAAAAGATCAGTTTATTTCAGATCAGTTGGGGTCTTGGGGATCCAGATCCAAAGAAGATGGGGAGGAACATGGCTCTAACTCGTAACTGCCTCTTGTCTTTTCCAGGGTTTGAAATTGAAGAATTGTCCTGTTCTCTAGAATCCGGGTGTTGATGCATGAAAATTGATCAACTTCAAATTGAATTAAATGACTTCTCTTATTAAACTTTAAAACTGAGAGATTACAACTTATGTGTTAATACACCTTTTCTTTTTCTTTTCTTTTTTTGTCCGTCCCTTCTTTCTTGGTGAGCTTCGCCTTTTATAATGCGTCTTTGTAGGGTCCCTAGGACACGTGTTTGGATGTGTTTGGATTCATGCTTCATGCCACCTAACGATCGAGCTCGGACTTAGGACAAAATCTCCTCAGGGATTGAGCTCGGACTCGGGCACTTTTTATCTTCTTAGACATTGGACTCGGACTTGGCACCTTTGTCTCTTTCATGTTGGAACTTGGACTCGGACTCGGCACCTTTGTCTCTTTCATGTTTGAACTTGGACTCGGCCCCTTTGCTTTCTTTGATTTTGGACTCGAACTTTAGGAAAGATTCTCCAATCTTGGTCCTAGGGCAAGATCCTCCCTCTTGTTGTGCTCGGGAGACTTTTGGTGGTCATCCTCATGTCGAGCCCGTATCCTTTGGACCTTGATCTCGGGCATGTAACATATCCCTTCGGATACGTACTCGGATATTCCTTGGACGATTTTCTTTGCACATTCCTTATTTCCTTCTTCGGTTGAATTTATTCATGCTTCTAGATATACTTGTGCGACACATAAATGTACATATACATTTACTCATTTACGTGCTAAAGTCATGATTTCCTTCTATTAACTTAGAAACTTTCACGTAGTTAATTTTATGGCACAACACCGGGAATAAACGTTTTCCAAGCAATGGTACTGCTGGAACTGCAAGTTCTTCAATGGCAAAAACTGAACATCGAGGCAAACCCCATGATCAAGTTACCGATGCCCGGAAATTAGCAAATTGGTGAACTGAAATCCTGTGCAGATCAAGCTGAGATTGATAGCAATATTCAAAATTAGTCTTCTAGTTTATTTGTCACTTGGTTTATAGTTTAATTGGTTATTACTTCTTAAAAGCCATTGCTGTCTAAATAGTGTTTAACTTGTGGAGAATAATAACTAATACCTCTTGCCAATGTGGTGTGACTCTCTCCTATTGGAGACTCCACCATCACGGTTCAATGCCCAGCATGCATGTATATATATTCATTCTTTGTCCCTCCTCTTGTGTGGGTGCCCTCTCCCCATGTGTGAGAGTAGTACTCCGGGCTGTACTAGTAGAGTTCAATCTCGCAGGATCCCGACAATTGTTGTCACTTCCAAAAAAAATAAATAAATAAATAAATAAATAAACTAATTCCTCTTATTTTGTGTTGATTTAAAAGTTTTAACTAAGATAAATAATATTAACTGCAATAATCATTACTTATTTTTTTAACAATCCACTAAATATTTTTTTACACTCTATTTAATTTTTTTTAGGGAAAATTACCCCGGTGTCCATCAATTTGATGACACTCTATCAAAATGGCCACTATATTGGAAATTGGTTTCAAAATGGTCATTTTTTGCGGAAAAGTGTGACACTAATAGCCATTCCATTCAATGAGTGACATTTTGGTAAATAAGGGGATGCCATTAATTTATTTTATATGTTTTTTGGAAATCAATTTTTTTTTTTTAAACGAATAATTATATTTAGTGTGTAAATATACACATAGCATATCGCCAACATATATATGATCATTTTGATACCAATTAATCAAATGAATGGCCAATATATTAGTTCTAGTATTCGAAAAAATCTCAAATTTTGTTCATAGATAGATTTCAATGAACTCATCTTCTACAAAAAAATTCAGATCAAAATTCATTAAAATCTATATATTTTCATCAAGGTTCTTACAGAAATTAAAATAAGGGATCCTTTATGGGAGACCCAATATATATATATATATATATGGGAAAATTGCACTAATATCCCCAAACTTTAGGTGAAATTGGACCTATAGACACAGATCATTTTGTTCCACAAACCTCCCCTAGATTTTGTTGACCAAACGTTGACCACAATTAAGATTACCTGTTGACATGATTGACTCTTGAAAAGTCACATTTACCCCTAGCCTTCAATCTGAATAGTCAGATTTATCCCTACTCAATAATAAATGAAATAAAAAAGAAATTGAAATATTTTTCAATAAACACAACAAAATCATCAATCATAATTGTTTTTTTTAATGAAGAAAAAGATAAATAATTTTGTTTTTTGGGTGGGGGATGAGGAGATTTGATTCCCAGATCTCGTCATCATCAAATGAAAGAAGAAAAAAAAAAAACTTAAAGAATTAATTGTCTGAATTGAAGAAAAAGGAAATGATGAAATTTTTGGGGTGGAGGTCAAGATTTGGATTTCTAGCTAGATACAATAATCAATTAAAGAATAAAACTTGAGAGGAGTATGGACTGTAAGGGTGACCTGGTTTTGGGATTTCCATCATTTATGAGAACTCATATCTCATTTTCTCTTATTCACTCAATCATCATCAACAATAAAGAATCTTTTTTGGGAGATCTTAGCTCTCCATCACCATTGTCAGTTGAAGAAACAAAATAAAGAAAAAAAATTAATGTGGGAAAGATTTGGGTTCCAGACATCATCATCATCAAAGGAAAAAAATGGATTTTTTATTTTTATTTTGGGAGATTGGGATGGTGGTCTCATCATCAATCGAAGCAAAATAAATTTAAAGATTTTATTTTTTGGGAGAACCTATATCTCCGTTTTCTTTTCTCTAAATCATCATCAACATTTTTTCTCTCAATCATCAACAAAACAACAACATCATCTTCCTCTTCATTTTCAAACAAAGACTCAAAATCTCCATGGAAGATCTCACCCAACAAACCACAAAAAATTCTCAAACTAAAACTCAAAACTCCATTATTGAATATCTCCACCCTCACCACCATTGCCCGCCACCGTTCCCCCCCATGGAAAGTTCCAATCACCTCCAAGACGAGATCTGGTTTGGCCTCCTTGGAAAGGATCATTTTGGTGGTGGGTTTTGCTAATAAAGACTGGGAGAAGGATAGAGAGGTTGAATTTTTTAGAGATAGATCCATGGAGATCCGATCTTCATTTTTTTTATTCACTTTTAGATAAATATTTGTTGAGCTTTTGTTCTTGATTTTCAAAACAGGCGGTCTGCACAAATACAAGAACATTTTTTAGAAGCACATTTTAATTTATTTTAAATTAATATTTGTTTTAGTTTTTTAATTGTTAATTTAAATTATAGAGAGTTGATGTGTTCGATTATGATTGGATAAGAGCTATTTTCCTTTAATTTATTTAATATCACTCTTGAAAATCCATTTTTCCCTTCCAATCGTTAATTTGTAGTTAGTTAAATGTTTGGTCAACGAAATCCAGGGGAGGTTTGTGCAATAAAATGATCTTTTGTCTATAGGTCCAATTTCACCTAAAGTTAGGGGATATTAGTGCAATTTTCCCTATGTGTGTGTGTGTTTGAGATATTCTATACTTATATACACACATTAAATATGATTATTCGTTTCAAAAAACAGAAGAAAAAATTGATTTCCAAAAAACAACTAAAATAAATTAATGGCACCCCTTTATTTACCAAAATACCACTCATTGGATGAAATTGGATGGAATGACCATTAATGTTACTTTTCGAAGGACTACAATTAATTAGCAAGTTTATCATCTCTTTCACTCATACAACACCAACCAATTATAAGTTTCAAAGCATCCAACTATGTATTGACTCTTGGATCAATGAAAACGAAGTTATTATTTCACATTTACTGCTTTTTATTCATTCTCTTAGAGTGGTTTAGACTTTTTTTTTTTTTTTTTTGAATTACATTACAACAACTGCTGGGACCTGGCGAGATTAGACTCTATAAGCACATCCTGGAATACTACTCCCACTATCGGGGAAAGGGTACAAATGGATTACAACTCTCACAACGGAGAGAGGGTTACTCCCAATAGAACAGGGAGAGGGCACCGACACTTGGGATTTAATAGCCAAGGTGGGACAAATAATATACATACCAAGGCAAGGCTTGAACCTTGGTGGTGGAGCATCCCTTGGGAGACTCCAACCACCAATACCACCAAGGCAAGGGGCCATTGGTGGTGGTTTAGACTTTTTATCAAACACATTTACTGCTTTTGTCAAATATTTCCATATTTTTCAATATTAAAAGGCCTTTATAAATTTAATTTAACTTTTTAAAATGATGTGGAGGGATGCTCCAACTACCAAGGCAAGGGGCCATCGGTGGTGGTTTAGACTTTTTATCAAACACATTTACTGCTTTTGTCAAATATTTCCATATTTTTTAATATTAAAAGGCCTTTATAAATTTAATTTAACTTTTTAAAATGGGTGGTGGTGGTGGTTTAGACTTTTTATCAAATACATTTACTGCTTTTGTCAAATATTTCCATAGTTTTCAATATTAAAAGGCCTTTATAAATTTAATTTAGCTTTTTAAAATGATGTGAAGGGTGGTGGTGGTTTAGACTTTTTATCAAACACATTTATTGCTTTTGTCAAATATTTCCATATTTTTCAATATTAAAAGGCCTTTGTAAATTTAATTTAACTTTTTAAAATGATGTGTCTTTAAAATAGCAGTCTTTCAATTATCAGTTCGAACTGATAATAAATATATCATGACGAAGAATGTGGACCACAGATTATGGAGAAGTTTTGATAAGTGCATACACTTTGAGTCAAAGTATATAAATCTAGTGGTCCACATTTTTCGTCATAATATATTTATTGTCAATTCGAACTGATACTAGAAAATCTGTTTAAAATAGATAGGAGTGTCAAAAGATAAATACAATAATACTTGGAATTAAATGAGGAATAAAATGATGTATATTTATAATTTTTTTTTGATAATACTTGGAATTAAATGAGGAATAAAATGATGTATATTTAGAATTTTTTTTTTAAAAAAAATTTAAAATTTTAGGATGAAGTTTATTTTATATTATTATGTTTAATTTTACTTTGTGGTCCCTTTTATACATCCTTGACGGTTTGACATAATATTCTCCTCATACCGTTCAATAATGACACGTGAAGATATTTGCATGTATAAAATGGATTTGTACCCTCACCTCTCTCTTTAATTGTCCTCACTAATCTATTGCTATATGTTTAATATAACAAATCAATGGTCTGAATTATTTTTATTAATTTTTATGTTTTTGCTCTACCAAAAAATAGAATTAATCAAGATCATTGATTTAAGTGAAGACAATATGAGATGAGGTGATATGAGGTGAGGAGAGATCCAAAGGATCACCATTTAATATGAATATTCACTCTTAACTCAAGTGGTGCACTACACCTTCCATTCTAAACTTGCGGCGTGATTCAAGTCCTACCATGCACAATTATTGGCATGTGTGGGAATGGGGGACTAGAGGTGTTTGGCGGAGATTTAAGGGAAAGATCATTTCTCGTCAAAATTCAGAGTTAACATTATTCTTTTGATTGATGCATATACAAATAACATTATAAAGCAATTAGGACTCTACTTATTATTTTATTATAAAGCAAGAAGAATTAGAACTCTAATTAACGATTTCCCCTTTGAAGGATGAGATCTTTATGATGTTGATGAATTTGTTTATTTACAGTTTGCTTTTTCTTGTGAGAATTATACAAACCAGAATTCCAATAAATTTTCCTTCCAAAAAAAAAAAAGAATTCCTATACATTTGTAACCCATTGGGAGCAAGAAAAAAACACAATCTTTTATTTAATTTCTTGCAAAATATCATCTTTGCTAGCGTTCATGAGGAAATTGCATCTCAAGTGTTAGAGATATGGGAGGAAAAGGCACTTCAAAGAAATACATCTTAGAAGTTCTTAATGACATAATTGAAACTATTTGGAATCACAGGACATAATGACGCTCAAATGAATCTTGTATATGCAGCCCATATATTTGTATAGTACGCTATTGTGTTTGTGTCATATTTTAGAAATTCAGGGTACTAAGAAATAGATGAGGTGGATTATTTCATGTGCGAGATGAGGTTGACCTAATGGTATGCCCCTCACACCTATACCACGAGATTGTCATGTCCACCTCTCTTAAACCCGAATTTATTGTAATATATTTAATATATATATTATTTCGAGTTTTTGTGTAACTCCTTCCATATAGTATAATGCGATAATCAGGCAGAGCTTATATTGTTTGATTTAAATATATTATGAAATTCTGAATTCTGCACCGAATAATTCAAAGCCTAAAACAAAAACTTATAATGTTTGATTTAAATAGATTCTGAAATTCTGAATTCTGAAAGGAATAACTCAAACCCTCAAACAAAAACTAGGAAAAAAAAAAAAGTGTGTTCTTCAAAGTTGAGAGTTCCCATTTGATGAGAGCCTCATCTGTGTAGTATTTGTATTTCTTACCTTTGTATTTAAATGAGTGAAAATTTTTCAAAGAGAATATAAGAGAATTTTTCTGGCAATGGTACTGCTGGAACTGCAAGTTCTTCAATGGCAAAAACTTAACATCAAGAGAAACAACAAGATCAAGTTACCAACGCCGGAAATAAGCAAATCGGTGAGCAGAAATCCAGTGTGCAGATCAAGCTCTAATTTGTCAATTTGTTTATAGTTTACTTGGTTATTACTATCCAAAGTCATTTATGTTCAAATAGTATTTAACTTCTGTTGAATAACTAATTCCTCTATTAAACAGGTTTTGTGTTCATTTATTTATTTACTATTACTATTACTATTATTATGTTTAAAAAATTATTAACTGTAATAATCATTCATTGATTATTTATTTTTTTCTTTTCTATTATTATGTTTAATTTTACTTTGTGGTTCCTTTTATACCTCCTTGACGGTTTGACATAATGATGTGAAGAAATTTAAATGTTATAAAAGAATCATTAATATGCATATTCACTCTTAATTAGTTCAAATGGTGTACTGCATCTCTCATTAATCTCCCACATAACTACTCAACAACTATACAGACTAAATCCATTAGACTAATATGAGATTCAATTAGCAGAAAGAGAAAGTCACCCACTAAATTAAACACATAATCACAAAATTAAACAAGTCTAAACAACATATTTAACTTATAAACACAAAGAAATTCAGTCCCAACTAAATAAATAGGCAACGAAGCCAAAGCGATAAATTCTCGAATCCACAAGAAGAATTTGCACCAAAGGAACCGATTTTATTAAAGATCCGATTCACTCGGGATTTTTCTAATTGAAATAAACTTGAAAATTTAAAAACTAAGCCAAAAATAAAATAAAATAAAATAAAATAAAATAAAATTGAGTTATTACCAAAACTGAGACCAATCCTATAAATAAACTTTGACAGAAAGCGATGTTACTAAAATAAGCCTAAAAAGAGTAAACCTGAGCTCGTGACATGGTTCCAACGTTATATTTGGGTGCCGCTTGCCCCTCCAAATGGTGTCCTGAAGTGTCCTACGTCGATAGGTTTTTTAATTTCCGAAACATCTCCTCCTCCTCCTCATCCTTCTCAAAACCTTGAATTTCTTGTTCTGAACCCACCACCATATCTGCATTTGGGTCTGTTTGTTTGAAGCCAAATCAAATAATTGTTAATTAAAACAAACAAATTATTAATATATAATGAAACAGCCTATAATTAATAATTGGATTGAATACAAGTTTTTTTTTTTTTTTTTTTTTGAAAAGGCAATATATTAAAAAGGCCAGGCCAGACCCAGCGCAAACAGAAACTAAACAAGAAACAAACTCCTTCAATTGGATTGAATACAAGTGACAATTAAAGATTAATTACCTCCTGTTGATATTGTTGTGATTGTTCTTACTCCTTTTTGTTGATCATCAATGGCAGTAGATGATGATGATTTGGATCCAACTCCTTCTCCTTCTCCTTTTTGTTGATCATCAATGGCAGTAGATGATGATGGTGATGATTCGAGTGTCTTAATAGTAGTCTTCTTCGGTGGTGTGGATATTGAAATGTGATGATATCTTTTTCTCGTTCTAATAATGTGAGGAGTTGTTTTTGTCACTTCGCTAGTTGTCTTTCCTTTTTTAACTTGAATGGATACCTCCTCTCCATCTTCTACTTCCAAATCCTCTAACAACATACCTCCATCATAATTGTTCAGATTAGGATAAATAATTGTTCAAAAAAAAAAAAAAGGGCCCTTGCAAAAGTGTCCACTTTCAAGTTTGAAAGGGCAAAAAAGTCTCCTCATTGTTTTTCTTGCAAAACTGTCCAAAACAAAGATGAGGTTACTAAAGTGCCCTTTAAATTGATTTTTTCAAAAATTAAATTATAAAAGGCAAGATTACAAGTTTGCCCTGATTATACATATATTCCATGTTGTCTGTTGTCTCATTGTCAATAATAGACAAAATAAATAAATAAATAAATAAAAGGCGAGACCTATCAACGACAGGCGACGGTGGTTCTTGTTCGACGACGGTGGTTTGCGAGCCGGAGAAGAGACGACACTGACATGTGAGAAAACTGTTCTGACTATCTACTAATGACTAGCTCGCCGCCTGCTCCACTCCTCAAATCAAACGTATCCTCAAGTATGTATATACACTCCTGAAGATATGTTTTTAATTACCAAAATTAATTTTGTATATCTTTGCAAATGACGAAACTAATTTATTAGTTTCTTGTATATTGTATCACATTTTTCGTTTTTTTTTTTTCATTGCAGAGTGACTTCGCTTGAAGATGATGTGTTGGAAGCTTTGATGCTAGTTAAGGTGCTTTGGTAGAAAATTCTTTAGTGGGGAAAAAATTCATGATAATGAATTTGTGTAATGAGTGTTTTGTCTTTTAATGAATTTGTATTCGTAACAATACAAATTCGCATTTTATAATCCAATGGTTATCTAGTTTGTTATCTTCAATTTTTGCAATGCTTTGGTGGTTGTTCTTGCCTGTGAAGATAAGGTGTTTGTTTTTTGGTCGCAGAGACTTGGGCCCGATGTTAAAGAAGGAAAGCGGATGCAGTTTAATTACATAGGTCAGTTATTCAATCGGATAAGCAAATCTGCACTTTAAATGTGTGTGCGTAATGCTTCCATTTAAGGCATGAATTGCATTTATACACTTAATTTAGCATCTTTCTTTGTGACAATACTTTGTGTTTCTTTAAATTCCATATCTTCCTGTAGAAAGCACTTCAAAGGTAGCTAATCGTGTCCTTAGGATTTCAGGCTTTTGAAAAATAGAAGATTAGGATTCGATCTGTGCATCAAAAGAGTTTGGTTGTTGAATTTTTATTCATGTGAAAAACATCACCTATCTATACATGGAAGGCCTACTCTATATTACCAGTCAAGTGGATTTATGTTCATGGGATTTCTAAGAATGTACTTTTCAGGATGCTAAAACTTGACATAGAGGATAGTACTTTAATTTTTGTCAAAGCTTATGTTACGTGTAATCTGATGCATGTATTGAAACAGTTGGTACAACAAATTTATAATTTTAAATGTGCAGGTGACGGCTATGTTATCACTTGCAGCTGCGTGCTCATCAACCGGGGTTATAGTTTTGTATGCAAATGACCTTAAGTTTTGCAAGGCAACTATGCTAATCCTCTCATTGAAGATTCACAGAGTATAGCACACAAATTTGACAATGACTTGAAATTTTGGTGTTCGATGCAGTCAAAAAAGGCTAAAAGCAGACTCAGACAACCAGCATTGGTCCCTGCAGCTTATGCCAAAGTGATGAAGAAGCTAAACTTTTGTGGTTAAGTATCTTGAATTATTTTGACAATTGTTGAAGTGGTTGCAGTGTTGCTTTGATTTGGTTGTGTTTATTTTGTCTTGTAAGGCAACCAGGATTTTTGTTTTGGATTGTTTGTTTTGTTGTTAGTTGGATAATCTTCCAGTTGAATAAATTTTGTTTTGAAGCCCAGGATATTTTGTTTCAAAACCTCTCGTTTAACATATGTAATGACATGCGAATATAAACATAGATATGTAATGTATAACATATGAAATCATTTGGAGCCCAGGATATTTTGTTTAATTTGGAAACAAAATTAAACTTTATTAAAATAAATAAATAAACTCCTGCTAAATGCAACCACTGAATTCATGCCAGTTGGCCAAATAGTCAAAGAGAAAAATTCCCCACTATCGGAGAAAATCTTAAAATTGTCAAAATAATTAAATTAAATCGAAAAATATACCATTTCAGCCTTGTATTATTATTTTGGGCTTCAAATGAGTTTCTAGGGCCTCAATGCATTTCTTCTAGGGCTTCAAAAAATGCATTTTCAAATGTGTTAGTGGAACACAGCTGGATCCCATAAGGAAACGTTATTGTGTGGACGTCCAGTTGACAATGCAAAATGCAACCACTATTTTCTTGCCACTTGGCCAAATAGTCATGCAAACAACTTTAACTCACATTTATGGGCTTCTTAGCTTAACTTGGGCTTAATAAAAAAAATCACAGGAAGCCATATTATATTTCTACGCTATAGCCCAACTATTGAACCCAGCTGTATCCCACTCATTATTTTTATTTCCGGGCTTCACAAATTTTTCCTGGGCTTGAATGAATTCTTTTTGTGCATCTGATGATGTGGGCCCCTTAACTTTCTTCCCGATCGAGAGGTTCCAAAGTGGAAGGGACATCGGTGGGCAACTTTACGTTGTTTTTCGGGAGCATCGAACGGTCCAAAACATATCCCCGTACCAAATCCTTTAAAATTGGTTATTAACACTTATAATTTGGCATTGTGGGTGTGACATTTGCACTATTACTAAAGGTTACCGCCACTAATGTATGCCTAAGGCTTCCCATAATGCATTTTTTTTCATGTATTTGAACTCCAATGCGTGGCCACATGCAGTGGAAAAAATTCCCCACTGTCAGAAAAAATCTTAAAATTATCGAAATAATTAAATTAAATCGAAAAATCTACCATTTTCAGCCCTGTATTATTATTTTGGGCTTCAAATGCGTTTTCAGGGCCTCAATGCATTTCTTCTAGGGCTTCAAAAAATGCATTTTCAAATGTGTTAGTGGAACACAACTGGATCCCATAAGGAAACGTTATTGTGTGGATGTCCAGTTGACAAAACAAAATGTAACCACTATTTTCTTGCCACTTGGCCAAATAGTCATGCAAACAACTTTGACTCACATTTATGGGCTTCTTAGCTTAAATTGGGCTTAATAAAAAAAATCACAGTAGGCCCTATTATATTTCTAGGCTGTAGCCCAACTATTGAACCCAGCTGTATCCCACTCATTATTTTTATTTCCGGGCTTCACAAATTTTTCCTGGGCTTGAATGAATTCTTTATGTGCATCCGATGATGTGGGCCCCTTAACTTTCTTCCCGATCGAGAGGTTCCAAAGTGGAAGGGACATCGGTGGGCAATTTTACGTTGTTTTTTGGGAGCATCGAACGGTCCAAAACATATCCCCGTACCAAATCCTTTAAAATTGGTTATTAACACTTATAATTTGGCATTGTGGGTGTGACATTTGCACTATTACTAAAGGTTACCGCCACTAATGTATGCCTAAGGCTTCCCATAATGCATTTTTTTTCATGTATTTGAACTCCAATGCGTGGCCACATGCAGTGGAAAAAATTCCCCACTGTCAGAAAAAATCTTAAAATTATCGAAATAATTAAATTAAATCGAAAAATCTACCATTTCAGCCCTGTATTATTATTTTGGGCTTCAAATGCGTTTTCAGGGCCTCAATGCATTTCTTCTAGGGCTTCAAAAAATGCATTTTCAAATGTGTTAGTGGAACACAGCTGGATCCCATAAGGAAAGGTTATTGGGTGGACGTCCAATTGACAATGCAAAATGCAACCACTATTTTCTTGCCACTTGGCCAAATAGTCATGCAAACAACTTTGACTCACATTTATGGGCTTCTTAGCTTAACTTGGGCTTAATAAAAAAAAATCACAGTAAGCCCTATTATATTTCTAGGCTGTAGCCCAACTATTGAACCCAGCTGTATCCCACTCATTATTTTTATTTCCGGGCTTCACAAATTTTTCCTGGGCTTGAATGAATTCTTTATGTGCATCCGATGATGTGGGCCCCTTAACTTTCTTCCCGATCGAGAGGTTCCAAAGTGGAAGGGACATCGGTGGGCAATTTTACGTTGTTTTTCGGGAGCATCGAACGGTCCAAAACATATCCCCGTACCAAATCCTTTAAAATTGGTTATTAACACTTATAATTTGGCATTGTGGGTGTGACATTTGCACTATTGCTAAAGGTTACCGCCACTAATGTATGCCTAAGGCTTCCCATAATGCATTTTTTTCATGTATTTGAACTCCAATGTGTGGCCACATGCAGTGGAAAAAATTCCCCACTGTCAGAAAAAATCTTAAAATTGTCGAAATAATTAAATTAAATCGAAAAATCTACCATTTTAGCCCTGTATTATTATTTTGGGCTTCAAATGCGTTTTCAGGGCCTCAATGCATTTCTTCTAGGGCTTCAAAAAATGCATTTTCAAATGTGTTAGTGGAACACAGCTGGATCCCATAAGGAAAGGTTATTGGGTGGACGTCCAATTGACAATGCAAAATGCAACCACTATTTTCTTGCCACTTGGCCAAATAGTCATGCAAACAACTTTGACTCACATTTATGGGCTACTTAGCTTAACTTGGGCTTAATAAAAAAAAATCACAGGAAGCCCTATTATATTTCTAGGCTTTAGACCAACTATTGAACCCAACTGTATCCCACTCATTATTTTTATTTATGGGCTTCACAAATTTTTCCTGGGCTTGAATGAATTCTTTATGTGCATCCGATGATGTAGGCCCCTTAACTTTCTTCCCAATCGAGAGGTTCTAAAGTGGAAGGGACATCGGTGGGCAACTTTACGTTTTTTTTCGGGAGCATCGGATGGTCCAAAACATATCCCCATACCAAATCCATTAAAATTGGTTAGTAACACTTATAATTTGGCATTGTGGGTGTGACATTTGCACTATTACTAAAGGTTACCGCCACTAATGTATGCCTAAGGCTTCCCATAATGCATTTTCTTTTTCATGTATTTGAACTCCAATGCTCACATGCAGTGGAACAAATTCCCCACCGTCGGAAAAATTCTTAAAATTGTCGAAATAATTAAATTAAATATAAAAAAATGATTACTACATGAATTAAATTAGACAACCCAAAAATTTAGCCCAAGACCTCATGAAAAAAAAAGATAAACAAAATTTAGCTTAACCTTTGTTTATCATTTTTGGGTTGAAAAAAAATTATTACCACATGAATTAAATTAAATTCCCAAAAGCCTCTACAAATCTTCCCCTTTCAAAACTGACACCCAGATCCCACGTCTTCTTCACGATATCTTCATGTTTTTCTGATAAGTTTACTTTTTTTTATAAATCATACAAATAAATTATTATTTTTTTTCGATTTTAGTTTCGAACATGGATGTTCTATGTTCGAAAATGAAGAAGATAACATTGAACTAGTGTTAATAATCACCTGCAAATTTTCTACATAAAAAATTAGCAAGATAACATAGATTAAAACTTCATACATTTTCTTAATCAAGTACATTCTAATTAGAACAGCCATCACTAGTTACCCTTCTAATGCTATCGCAGTCCGTTGACCCTGAAAAAATTATTAAAGTCATTCAGATATGAACATGAAGCAATTTATGAATCCATAATGAATAAATTTAGATATTGATCTCGAACAAACAATAAAAATAATATCTCGTAAACTTGATATTCACATAAATGTGAAGCCGTAGACATGGATTTGATGCCCTAGGCTAGGATTTTGAAGCCCTAAACATTGATTTTGAAGCCCTGGACATTGATTTCACGCCCTGAAAAGAGATTGCAATCCCTCAACAAGAACATTGATTTTGAAGCCCTAGACAAAGATTTTTTAAGCCCTTAATAGGGATTTCAAGCCCTAGACATTGGTTTTGAAACCCTGGACATTGATTTTGAAGCCTGGACATTGATTTTGATGCCCTGAATTCAACTCAAATTATATAATTTACAAATATACTATCTAAACGAATTTCCATTCTTCACCCTAACATTCAAGGTTTCTACACAAATTAAAAAGTGGGTAACTACATTTAAAAAAAAATAATTAATAGTGGGGAACTACACCTAGCTGGGCTCCAAAGATTAATACACATTTCATTCTAAACAAAGATTACAACCAATTTGAAAACAGATCCAAAACCAATTTGTTCATTGCTATTGAAGAATGTTGGTGGAATTAATAAAAGCTCACATACTAGTCCCTCATCATTTTAGTCTCTAATAAAAGCAGTATCAGAGAGTTTGCAAATTTGGCTCGTATACAAGAAACACATACAAATAAGTAGGCTTGGATTTTGAGGCCCTGGACATTGATTTTGAAGCCCTGAACATTGATTTTGAAGCCTTGGACAAGGAATTTCAAGCCCTCAACAGGAGTTTCAAGTCCTGGACATTGATTTTGATGCCCTGAATTCAACTCAAATTATACAATTTTACAAATATACTATCTAAACGAATTTCCATTCTTCACCCTAACATTCAAGGTTTCTACACAAATTAAAAAGTGGGGAACTACATTTAAAAAAAAATAATTAATAGTGGGGAACTACACCTAGCTGGGCTCCAAAGATTAATACCCAGGCTCCAAAAAATAATACTCGGGCTTCAAAGTAACATTTTGTATCATGTAACACCTACATTGCAGAAGAAAATCTTCAAAGGTATAGGTTCTAAGCATCATTGGCAATATATGAATGACAAATATCACTAGAAAATGGTCCCAAAAGCAACAATAAGTGATAAATATAGCTTTAAAGATGCAGACATGTATGCTCAAGTTCACAATAGCATTTATTAATATAACACCTCCAAGAGGAAAATTAGATCACAACACATCCACAGAATGATGTCACATACACATTTCATTCTAAACAAAGATTACAACCGAATTGAAAACAGATCCAAAACCAATTTGTTCATTGCTATTGAAGAATATTGGTGGAATTAATAAAAGCTCACCTACTAGTCCCTCATCATTTTATTCTATAATAAAAGCAGTATCAGAGAGCTTGCAAATTTGGCTTGTATACAAGAAACACATACAAATAAGTAGGCTTGGATTTTGAGGCCCTGGACATTGATTTTGAAGCCCCGGACATTGATTTTGAAGCCCTAGGCGTTGATTTCAAGCCTTGGACAAGGGATTTCATGCCCTAAAAAGGATTTCAAGCCCTCAACAGGGGTTTCAAGTCCTGGACATTGATTTTGATGCCCTGAATTCAACTCAAATTATACAATTTTACAAATATACTATCTAAACGAATTTCCATTCTTCACCCTAACATTCAAGGTTTCTACACAAATTAAAAAGTGGGGAACTACATTTAAAAAAAAAAAAATTAATAGTGGGAAACTACACCAGGCTGGGCACTAAAAATTAATACCCAGGCTCCAAAAAATAATACTCGGGCTTCAAAGCAACATTTTGTATCATGTAACACCTAAATTGTAGAAGAAAATCTTCAAAGGTACATGTTCTAAGCATCATTGGCAATATATGAATGACAAATATCACTAGAAAATGGTCCCAAAAGCAACAATTTCTGATAAATATAGCTTTAAAGATGCAAACATGTATACTCAAGTTCACAATAGCATTTATTAATATATCACCTTCAAGAGGAAAATTAGATCAAATGACATCCACAAAATGATGTCATATACACATTTCATTCTAAACAAAGATTACAACCGATTTGAAAACAGATCCAAAACCAATTTGTTCATTGCTATTGAAGAATGTCGGTGGAATTAATAAAAGCTCACATACTAGTCCCTCATCATTTTAGTCTCTAATAAAAGCAGTATCAGAGAGCTTGCAAATTTGGCTCGTATACAAGAAACACATACAAATAAGTAGGCTGGTTTAATCTCATTTCTATTTATCACGGCGTTTAAGAGCAAGCAAACGTTTACTGTATACTAAGGGACCCAAAAACCTTTTGAAAGATGGAAATTCAAGCACTCTTAACTAGTCAAAAAGAGTAGATGAGTATTTTCTGAGTTGTATGAAACTGATGTTTGTTTAAAATAGCTAATTTTTCACATTCAAGAAGATTATATCAGTTCTTCAATTCTTTGTAGGTTCTATCTTCTTTACAGCAAATTTTGAAACGATATTGGTTGCAAGATTCCAATTTTCCTTTCTAATTTTAATCTCCACATTAAATGAACAATGAAAAACCAGTCCTTCACAAGAAACAAAGAATTTTAAACTAGTTCCAGCAAATCCAATTTTAGAACATGAAATGAACCCAAGTGAGAAAATCATCAGATCAATTCAATCAATTCAAGTTCGTAGAATTATCATAGCAACAACCATGAAAACAACAAAGGACAAACTAGAAATTACAAGTTCAGATTTTTATTTAACATATAAATCACAGAGAGTTAGAGACACAGAGAGAGAGAGAGAGAGAGAGAGAGAGAGAGAGAGAGAGAGTACCAGCAGTATCCCAAAGACCCAAATTCAGTGTCTGGCCATCAACCATGACATTGGCACTGAAGTTATCAAAAACAGTAGGGACATAATCCTGATTATACAAAAAAATCATGCAATTACTCAATACTCATTATCTATACACATAATCAATAAATTGGAAAAGAAAGACTTACCCAGTTTCAAGAGTGAAGGGTAGATCACAATTATAACCTGGAAGTGTTTTCACAAGGTTTCCACCTTAGACAGCTATCACTAAAAATACCAGTTCTAGTAGAACAAAACCCAGAAATTTCATGGTGGATTGAAATCCCAGAAACGGATACAAGGGTTTTGTTCCCTATCTATCTATAAAGAGAGTTTCAATTATGTCTTGTAGTTTTGCTGGCATCATTGATGATGGAAGCTTGGACAAAGACACTCAACGTTTAAAAAGCTTGGACAAAGACACTCAACGTTTAAAAAGCTTGGACAAAGACACTCAATTCCTATTCCATTATAAATATAAAAAGCAATTAAAAACAAGCGTCTTCGTTTCCGATTCCAAGCTGCAAAAACGCAGCGTAGAGAAGCGAAATTGAACAAAATTTCAAAATCCAAAAAGAGAATGAATCAATGTTGAACTAAAAACGCAGAGAGAAGACAAACCGTAAACTCTGTCGTAGATCTCGAGCAGTCCATCCGGCGGCTTCCTATAAAAGAACTTTCGAAACAACGCCATTTCAACAAACTTGAAACTCACTCCTTCAAATTATTATTGATATGTCTTTGTTTCCAGGAACAAAAACAGGAATGGCAATGAAGAAGGTCGTTTGAGGGGAAAAATGTGGAAATGGAAGGAAATGTACATTTTCCAGATCTGTAACATCGAAACAGCAGTAAAAATCACCAAAAACTCGCAAAAACACACAACTAATGGAACGATCAAACCCTAACATTCATTATTACAATCATTTCATGACACAAATGCGTGAATTAATATGGAAATTAAAATTACAAGTACATACCCGAATCAATGTGTATCGCGAATTGGTGATTAATCGAGCGAATTGTGGAGATCACGAACATGCAACAAGTTTTAGGGTTAGAATCCGACGTTTTCGATTTGAAACCCTAATAGATTTGTACGAGAGCTAGGAATTCTTTTGGTTTCACGAGAGTAAGGGAAAATCCCCAATTCTAGAAATGAATTGGATTGTAAGGGTGTAAGGGTTGTTTCGTCAAAGAGAAAATTTTGGTGGGTAATTTCGTCATTACAGTTCATTTAAGTGGAATGTTTTGCTTTATTGTAAAAAAAAAAAAAAAAAAAAAAAAAAAATTGGGAAGGGTAATTTAGTCCAAAAGGGGACATTTCTTGTAAAGTTAAATTGAAAGTGGACATTTCTTGTAAGAAAAACAATGAGGGGACTTTTTTGCTCTTTCAAACTTGAAAGTGGACATTTCCTTCCATTTCCACAAAAAAAAAAAAAAAAAAGACTACGATAAACATACAAATCTATCCGAGAAATTTAAGTTACCCTAAAACAACAAGGTACTTGAAATCCTAATTCTAGTCCAAAGACTAATTTCTAGTCTCAAACATTCTAGTCTGTCTCGTCAGGTTTTCGACAGACCATGACTACTATAACAGGTAAAAAATAACCTTGTAGACACCCCACATCTGCATCTAGGTCTATATTTTTGAAGACAAAATATTAATTAATTGTTAAAACAAATAAATGGTTAATATATAATTAAACAACCTATATATAATTAATTATAATTGGATTGAATACAAGTAAGAATTAAAAATTAATTACCTCCCGTTGACGATATTGTTGTGATTGTTCTTACTCCTCCTTTTAGTTGAACAATGGCAGTCGATGATGATTTGGTTCCAACTCCTACTACTTCTTTTTGTTGATCATCAATGTCAGTAGATGATGATGATTTGGGTCTCTTAGAAGGTGTGGATATTGTAATATGATATCTTTTTTTGGTTTCAGTAGACACATTGCTAGGTATTGATTTTGTTCTTCCTATTTTAATTTGAATGGATGCCTCCTCTCCATCTTCTACTTCCACATCCAACAACATGCCTCCATGCTTCTTCGACTCATGACTAGTATCAATTTCTTCTTTTTTACCTGTTGTGGACTCATCACTAGTATAACGTCTGATATCCACATCTTCGTCCCCTTTCTTCACCTTCTTGGTCTCCTGTATATATAACACGACACACATATATTCCCATTTAACCCACAAAATCGAAAAAAGCAAATTAACCAAACATTAATTTCACTTACTCTGCGAGACATCAAAGCTTGCCTTTTAATCTTCTTGTAATTTGTCACAAACCGATCAAGCTCCCAGAGGGTCTCCGTATCAAGAGCCTCTACATCAACCTCGAATTCGTACTCATCCGGTAGATTCCGATTCCTCTTCATCAATATATCAACCACATGCCCAATCTTCTCCGGCGGCAAACTCTGCAACCCAATTCCCAACTTCTGTTTCTCTTCCGTACTCATCTCCCTCTTGTTGGGATCCTTTGCCTTCAGCTTGGCCGCTGGAGGAGCCCTCACAGGCAACTGTGAGGCCGAAATGGGAGGGTTAGGGTTAGGGTTAGGGTTAGATACGGCTGCTGCAGGAACTCGCATTGGCTCGGATTTCGCCTCCATAGGTTGCCTAGAGTATTTAAAAATTGACAAGATATTGGCATAACATGATGAATGATAAAAGGAGGCAACTCAGAAATTAAAAATCAATAATAAACTAATAACTTTAATCAAACATCATAAAACATCCCATAATTATAATTAATCTCCAAACCTGTATTGTTCAAATTAAAAATCAAGAATAAATTAATCAAACTTCATAAAACAGTAAACAGAAGGATATAATTCGAATGAACATAATTTGTAACGAAAAAGATTGAATTTTTCTGTCTGATATTTCTCGGTTACTCATATCAAGGAATCTAAACATAATTTGCACTAATTAAAATAACAATAATAAGAAGAAAGATGGAGAAACTAGGAAATAGAACATATTTGAAGCACCGAAAACAATAATAGTCTACTCATTGATTATTTATTTTTTCTTTTCTATTATTATATTTAATTTTACTTTGTGGTTCATTTTATACCTCCTTGACGGTTTAACATAATAGTCTACTCATCGTTCAATAATGATGTGAAGAAATATAAATGTTATAAAAGAATCATTAATATGCATATTCACTCTTAATTAGTTCAAATGGTGTACTGCATCTCTCATTAATCTCCCACATAACTACTCAACAACTATACAGACTAAATCTATTAGACTAAAATGAGATTCAATTAGCAGAAAGAGAAAGTCACCCACTAAATTAAACACATAATCACAAAATTAAACAAGTCTAAACAACATATTTAACTTAAAAACACAAAGAAATTCAGTCCCAACTAAATAAATAGGAGACGAAGCCAAAGTGATAAATTCTCGAATCCACGAGAAGAATTTGCTCCAAAGGAACTGATTTTATTAAAGATCCGATTCACTCAGGATTTTTCTAAATTGAATCAAACTTGAAAATTTAAAAACTAAGCCAAAAAAAAAAAAAAAAAAAAAAAAAAAAAAAATTGAGTTATTTTCAAAACCGAGACCAATCCTAAATAAACTCAAAGAAATAAACTTTGACAGAAAAGGACATTATTAAAATAAGCCTAAAAAGAGTAAAACTGAGCTCGTTACATGGTTCCAACGTTATATTTGGGTGCCGCTTGCCCCTCCAAATGGTGTCCCGAAGTGTCCTACGTCGATAGATTTTTAAATTTCCGAAACATCTCCTCCTCCTCATCATTATTCTCAAAACCTTGAATTTCTTGTTCTGAACCCACCACCACATCTGCATTTGGGTCTGTTAGTTTGAAGCCAAATCAATTAATTGTTAATTAAAACAAACAAATAATTAATATATAATGAAACAACATATAATTAATAATTGGATTGAATACAAGTAAGAATTAAAGATTAATTACCTCCTGTTGATATTGTTGTGATTGTTCTTACTCCTTTTTGTTGATCATCCATGGCAGGAGATGATGATGATTTGGATCCAACTCCTTCTCCTTCTACTTTTGTTGATCATCAATGGCAGTAGATGATGATGGTGATGATTCGAGTGTCTTAATAGTAGTCTTCTTCGGTGGTGTGGATATTGAAATGTGATGATATCTTTTTCTCGTTCTAATAATGTGAGGAGTTGTTTTTGTCACTTCGCTAGTTGTCATTCCTTTTTTAACTTGAATGGATACCTCCTCTCCATCTTCTACTTCCAAATCCTCTAACAACATACCTCCATCATAATTGTTCAGATTAGGATTAATAATTGTTCAAAAAAAATGACTACGATAAACATACAAATCCTATCCGAGAAAGAAATACACTTAATAATGGATTAGGAGTCCAAATTTTTGACTTATCTGGAAATCACCTGAGTCATGAATCGGGGGATACTATAAAGAAACTCACTGGGTGGTTCGACTTGTTTCCGTTTCACGTTTGACATAGAATCATAGATGCTTTTGAAAATGTTCGATTTCATAATTATATATAAATCATGGATTAGAATAGAGTATATGTAAGAAGTTCTCAAATCATGTATAAAACAATTCTTAAATCAGGATGGGTAGTATACTTTAAGAAATACTTTAAGAATTCAGATCATCTGCTGATCTGATTTTTTTTCTAACCTTACCTAAGAAGAAAAAAAATTAGATCAGTAGAAGATCCAAATCCATATTTTAAAGCATAATTAGACCATTTGACAAGCCTACAAGGACTTGTTTTGAAATATTTTTACTTGTTTGAAACATGAAAATATGAAGCAAAGTCTGATTTTCAGGAAAATATAAACATGAAAGGGTTTTTTTTGCAAAAATGCCCTATTTTAGGGGCTTAATAGCAAATCTACCCTAAAATCTAATTCAATTGCAAAACTACCCTACTCTTCCCAAAATGCCCTCACTCATAACTCACCATATTTATTACTTTTACTAACTATTTACTAACCATTTACCAAACAACTTATTAAACAAATAAACTAAACACTATTTAATAATTTTACTACACTACAACACATTGTTTCCCTCACATTTGTTTTTCAATTTTAGGTTTTTAAAAAATTGGAGAAGATTATATCAAGTAATTTGAAGGTATGTATTACATTTAATTATTTTTTTTCAACCTCGTTTGCCTTATTTTGAGAGTTTGTAATATCTCCGATTTTTTTTTTCTTTTCATTTTTTGTAAACCGAGACTTTTTCAAGGCTTGAAAAAAACCTCGAGACTGGGTGTCCTGACATTTGGTCACCCCATCCTGAGGATTTAATTCCTCAGGACAGGGCGTCCCGACGTCAGGTTACCCCATCCCGAGGAAATAAATCCCCGGGATGGGGTGACCCGATGTCGGGACACCCTGTCCTAAGGTTTTTTTCAAGCCTTGAAAAAGTTTCAGGACAAAATGTCCCGACAACGGGTCACCCCTAAAATAGGGCATTTTTGCTAAAAACCCAACATGAAAATATGATTATATTAATGAATGGGTATACACATGAGAATAAATTTAATTTTCCCATGAAGGATGAACTTTTTTTTTTTTTTACCAGGATTCCAATTTGAACCGGTCCATAATGACCAAGGCACATCTAGTGAATCTAGGGACAGTTTGGTATTGCTTTTGAAAAGTTAAAATCAGATTATTTTATAATTTTGACATAAAGGGCCAGTTTGGTATTGCTTTTGAGAAGTTAAAATTAGCTTATTTTATAATTTTAGCATAAAATAATGTTTGGTAAAACTTCCAAAAGTGATTAATTCATAATCTGGCAAGTTTTGACAGTGATTTTGAGAAGTAGGTAGGGGGTTACTTTTTGAAAGTGATTATGGAATAATCTATTTCAGCATTTAATGAATCTTTTAAAATATCATTATTGTCCTTATGAAATCAAATTAAAATCATTTGTATACCTTATTTCATCTTAAAATTAAAGATTCTAATTAAATATTGATTTGATTTATAAAATCTTTTAAAAATATTTTTATTATTCTTATGGATTTTGTTTTCTAATTTAAATATTCTACTTAAATATTGATTTAATATATATAATTAATGAAAAAAATAAAATAAGGTTCTAAAATCATGTCTATTTTAGTCATTGTAACTAATTTCAGCACTTTTGAAATAAAATTACCAAACATATGCATACTACTTTTGAGCTATACAGTAGTTTTAAAAGTATAATTAACCAAACATCTACTGATTAACTTCACAACTGATTATTCTTTCAGCACAGCTAACAGTGATTATTATAAAAGTTACAGCAATACCAAACTGGCCCAAAATGATGTTTGGTAAAACTTCCAAAAGTGATTAATTGATAATCTGTCAAGTTTTGACAGTGATTTTGAGAAGTAGGTGTGGGGTTACTTTTTGAAAGTGATTATACAATAATCTATTTCAACATTTAATGCATCTTTTAAAATATTATTATTATCCTTATGAAATCAAGTTAAAATCATTTTTATACCTTAATTCATCTCAAATTAAAAATTCTATTTAAATATTGATTTGATTTATAAAATCTTTTTAAAATATTTTTATTGTTCTTATGGAATTTATTTTTCCAATTTACATATTCTACTTAAATATTGATTTAATATATATAATTAATGAAAAAAAAAATGAAATAGGGTCATAAACTCATGTATATTTTAGTCATTGTAACTAATCTCAGCACTTTTGCAATAAGATTACCAAACATATGTATACTGCTTTTGAGCTATACAGTAGTTTTAAAAATACAATTAACCAAACATCTGTTGATTAACTTCACAGCTGATTATTCATTCAGCACAGCTAACAGTGATTATTATAAAAGTTACAGCAATACCAAACTGGGCCTTAGTGGGCCAAAAACCAATTACTTAACATTATTTAAAAATTTACTTTTTTTTAGACTTAATTTTTTTTTTTAATGGATGATGAGATGAGATTGGTTCAGTGGTAAACCCCTCATACTTGCACCAAGATTACAGGTTCGAGAAAGAAATAAAATATTTTAATAGATAACTAGAGCTCCTAGCAGTCAAGTTTTCATTCCCTTTTTTTATTTAATTATTTTATAATTTATTAATTTATAATATTTTCCCAAAAATTAAAAGAAGGGTGACTCTATTGCCATCAAAATATTAGTTATGACACCCATTTAGTTTATAAACCCGTTGATTAAATTCAAAAAATAATTAATTTCTCTCTATACCCTAGAAAATGCCAAAAATATCCTTAAGTGCGAAATTGTTTTTCTACCTACACCCATGTTACGGTTTTTATCATTCACCAGAAACAACAAAACAAGGTAAGATTAATTTGCTAACAAACTTAATTTAGTAGAAGCAAACCTATTAATATTATAGTGGATTTGTGGAGTCACCAAATTTAACGAATAAGTTGAAAATTGTAAATGGAGGAATAAGCTGAAAATTGTTTTAAGTAATTTAACTGTAGGGGTGTTTTAGTAATAACATTTTTTTTTTAAATTAAAAAGTGGAGGTGAAACAAAGCTTTTTGGGTGGAAACATAACCACCCTTAAAAAGAGGACATTTTTGTTAACATTGAGGTGTGTTTTTTAAATGAGGGTGTACATAAAAAATGGTGCACACACAATATGCTTGGGTACTGACTGTATACTGATCAGTCAGTACCCAATATATGTGGGTAGTTTTCTCTCAATTTGTGTGAGCAACCCTCTATCCGATTGTAAGAGTTGTAGTTCATATGTAAACTCTTCCCGATAGTGGGAGTAGTATTCCGGGTCGTTATTTTAGAGTTTGATTAATCTCACGGGTCTCGGCAGTAGTTGTATTTAAAAATAAATAAATAAATAAATTATTTAAAAAAAAAAAATAAAAAAAAAAACCTAACTAATTGAGTCTAATATTATATTTTTAAAAATTAACACTAAAGTCAAAAGCCTGCAACAAATCATAAAAAATTATCAAGTAAAATATCACCCTAATTTTATGTCAAAACGTATCACCTGATTTTCACTCAAATTTTATGGTAAATGGTGTGTATATACAGGAGATCATTTATATATGTAGCCAATCTAAGTGTTATGATTTATATTTGTGCAACATTTTGGAACGTTGGAGTTAAAAAAAAAAAATAAAAAATTTGGGATGTTGGAAGAAACTGAGTATCTCTAAGGCTAGCTAGAGTAAGCTCTAACATATGTATTTTTTCAAGAAAATAAAATAAAATTGTGGGTCACACTATTATACGAAGTTTGCATCATACAAACTTCTAATCATAATGAAGAACAACCGTTAGATGAGAAAAACTCATCAAACTAGACGTATCATCCGGAAAGCCCTTGTCAGAGTATTAGACGTATCATCTGGAAATTGCACCTTAATGCTGCTATATTAATTAAGGTGGTTTTGTTTAATATCCTCTGAATTTGTTTTGTTTTTTTTCATTGAACCAGTTTGCTATGCTAATATTCTTCAGGAATCAACATGTCAGAATAAACTGAACATCCATGTATTATTCAAAAAATAAGTGACTGATTTTTCTGATTAATATTTTTGAATTTGAATATTGTATAATAATTATGTAATCCATTAATATTTTTTTTTATTTTTTTCTTATAATTTTCAATTCAATAGATATATCTTTTTGAAAAAGGAAAAAATTCAATAGATATATATATTTTTTGTTTCAAATCACATGAACCCTAAAACACAAAAGGGCAAATGCACTTAACCTTTATATTTATACATGAAATATAAATGAGTGGTTTAGGTGAGTTAAAATGGATTGATTCAATATTCAACACACCAATGGAACAGCCTAACAGGATTCATTCAATTCACCAATCTTTATATATATATATATAGTTTTTCTATTGTCAGTTTGAACTGACAAAAGATATATAGTTCTTTACATGTGGGTCTTTAGATTTATCACCGCCCTTGTATTCCCCACTAATCAGTCCGTATTACCATCACGTTGGTAACCTTTTAATAGGGAATTGTAAAAATTTACTGGATTTGATTACACATGAGCAGTAAAAAGGACAGTCATTTTGGTGAATTTTACTGCATTAGAATTGTGAAAAAGGACAATAGTTTTACTAAAATTTACTTCTAAGGACAATTAAAATTTACAAGTCTAGCGACACTCTCATCCGAATTGTAAGGCTATCTTAGAAGAGATTGGATCATAATCTAATTACTATTCCTATGAACATAATTAATATAAATATTTCTGAAAATTGAAAACATACACAATCGAGTACATCTTCTCTCTTACGTACCTTGATCAAGTTCAATGGAAAAAACCAATACAGGGGATTTCCCTGATCAAGTTCCTGAAGGCGGAAATCTGCAATTGAGTTACAATGAGGATCCTGAGATTGAATGGAGCGATGAGTTCATCGTGCGTGTGGAGGAGGATCCTGCAGCTAATATCAGGCCTTACATGGATTTATTTCCAGGATTTGAAATTGAAGAATTACTTTCTTTAATGCCTGTTCTGGTTAATCTTTTTATAGAAAGCTACTCTGATCATGATATTTCCGGTATATTTCCTCCTCAACTTCCAGGGGAATTGTCACCTTCTTTAGAATCCTGGAATAAACGTTTTCCAGGCAATGATAATGCAACTTCAATAGCAAAACCTGAAAATCCAGACAGACCCCAAGGTGAAGTTACTGACCCCGACACCGGAAATCAGCAATTTAGTGAACAGAAATCCAAGCTGTTGTGATCGAAGGCAATCAACAATAGTGTCTTCTAATTTTTCAATTTGTTTATAGTTTAATTGGTTGTTACTTTTAAATTAAAAGTCATTGATGTCCAAATAGTAATAGTATTTAACTTTGTGTTGAAAACAAGTAATTTAGAGGTTTTGTGTTCATTTAGAAGTTTTAACAAAGAAAAAAAACATATGAGATGAGATTGTGGGTTCGAGTCCTCCCATACCCAAACACCCCGAATTTATGTAATTCTTAATAAAAAAAATAAAAAAAAAGTATTAACTGTTATAATCATTCATTGATCCTTATTTATTTCTTTTTACTATATTTTTTTTTTGAACTATTACAATTAATTCGTGATTTAAGGGTGTGAGATACGACACAAACCCACAACTTCATTGAACTTGGTGGGAGGGGCTAACCACTAGGCCAACCTAATATCGTAAAAGAGACCACCACTATGACACGGTGTGATGGACTAACCATTGGGCCAACCACATGCCATCTCGTAAACCACTAAAACACGTAAAGATATTTCTATGTATAAAAGGAATTTACTAGAATGCACATCCTCTCTTAAATTCCTTATAAAGGGCATGACATATTCGCCGCGATATCCTTATAAAGGGTACGACATATCCACCGTGATATCGATATCTACGAAATATACGTTGCGATATCTACTTTCATAATGAGAGATGTATTTTGATGTTAAAATGAAAATGCATAAAATCTTAGTATTTTGATACCAATAGGCTATAAATTGGATGCTAGTGGATCAATAATATTTCATTTTCATGTATCAACATTTGGATACATACATTCAGTTCCAAGAATTCTAAGCAAAATCCCCTCCCTTTCTTTCACTTTCCCAGAATTTTTTCTAGTCGTAGAGATTGAAAATGGTGAGAATCCGAGAACCAATAGAAGATCAGCAGCCTGGAGACACAAAACAGCTACACTCCCATCATGAGCAGTCTAAAGAAGAAGATAACAAGAAGGAGAATATATCCTGATGATGGAGATAAAGATGATGTTAATTCTCGAAGAAAGACGAAAAGGAGGAAGAAGATGGTGCAGGAGATGACAAATGATGAGTACATTCAGATCAGGCTCCTGAGGGGTATTCTTGATAACTATCAACAGAATAAGTTGTATCCTCATGATAATCCGAATTCTCTGCAAGACTTCTTAAAAAATTGGCTTCAAGACCATTTTCCTTATGGCAATTTCAGGATATTAATTGAGAAGTTGAAGAAGGAATTTTGGAGTGAAGAGAATATGGTTTTAGACAATGTATATAATCAAATCAAAATCTTGGCCGCCATGATTGAATACTACATCAACGAAGGAAAGTACCCTTTTCCTAATCCCAAACACTACGAAGATTTTTACACGAAAATGCTTCGTTTCATGAAACTTTCTCTTGGCGAGTGCTGGCTAGCAATCCATAGAGCAAAAAGGACATATGAGAATTTGGTGGGAAAGAAGGGCATTGCATTGGTTTTCTGGAGCATCGACGATCTACTGATGTTTAATTTATCAAAGATAATATGGGGTTCTGAGGGTCAGCGAAGTCAAGTAGAGATTGATATGAAATTCTTGTCTACCTTGATTGATTACTTCTACATAAATTGGAGGTTCCCTTAAGCCAAATACATGGAAGTTTTTTACAAGAGTTGTATGGATATGAGTGACATATGACTATTCCTTTTTTCAGGTGCTTGGAAAAGATCGAAAGAGCAGAGACGAATTATAAGAAACGAGTACAAAAGAAAGACGAGGAGTTGATTTTCTCCGGGGTGGACGATCTACTTTTGTTTAAACTGTCAGAGTTCCTGTGGGGTTGTGAGGAGGAGCCCTCAGGCGGGACAAGTAGATGTGAATAAGAAAACAATCTTGGCTGCCATGGTTGATTACTACACCAGTGATTGCTTGATAGATTTTCACAAGAATTGGCTTAAAATGAAATTTACTTTAGGACATCGCTTGCGAACAATCCGCTGGTTGAAGATGAAGTATAAGGAACAGATACAAAAGAAAGGCAAGTATTTGGTTTTTTCTGGTGTGGATGGTCTACTGCTGTTTAAATTTTCAAAGGACTTATGGGGTTCTGAGATTGTTAGTGATTCAGAAAATGAAGAAGGAGAACAACAGCTTGTACTCTAGTCATTGTATAAGAAAATGTTATAATCATTGTATCTGCATATGTACTGTAGTTTGATCAGCTAATATTATGCACTTCTAACTAGAAATTATGTAAAAAGGAATAGTGGTGTTATTGGCGCACCTACTACTGAACTATTTATGCCACACTTTTAAAATTTTTTATTTAACTATATAAAATTAAGAGTCCTTAAAATTTCTAGCACTCTTTCTAAACCCATTTATGAAAAAGTCACCAACTTAATAAGTTTTGTAGAAATAGCACCAATTAAGGTGATCTGCCAAAATTGCCCCTAATGTCTCTTTATCTCTCTCTTTCTTCCTCTCTCTCTTTCTTCCTCTCTCCTCTTTTTTTTTTTTTTTTTTTTCAAAAACCTTCATTAATCCATCAATGGAGATCAAAATGACCTCTGTCGAAACAACCTCCGTCGAAATAACTTCCGTCGAAACGGTCGACTCCATTAGAGGTTGTAAAAAACGACCTCCGTCATAAAATTTTTTCTAGAAATAAGTCTCGGGTATTTTAAAATAAGTCTTGGGTAGCTGAAATAAGTCTCGGGTAGCTGGAAATAGCTTGAAATAAGTCTCGAGTGACCTACCCGAGACTTATTTCCAGAATTTTTTTTTTTTTTTTAATCTTCTTCTTCATCGACCACCAATGGAGGTTGAGGTCATTTCGACTCCAATGGAGGTCGAAAGACCTCCATTCGACCTCCATTTGAGGTATGTCCGTCCTCCATTGATGGATCAATGGAGTTCTTTGAAAAAAAAGAGGAGAGAGGAAGAAAGAGAGAGAGAAAGAGAGAGGAAGAAAGAGTAAGTGAGGGGCAATTTGGGGAGATCACATACTTTGGTGCTATTTCTACAAAGAGTGGTGCTATTGACACACCCCATACTGATCTATTTATACCCCACTTGTTTAAATTTTGATTTAATTAAATAAAGTTAAATGTTTTTATTAATTTATTTTATTTATTTCCAAAACTACCCTTTTACTTATTTTTCAAACTTAATAAACCCCATTTCTAATATCTCTATCTATCTCAGATTTTTTATCTCTGATCTTGTCTTTCTCTCACCTTCCATGAACGTTTTTTTTTTTTTTTTTTTTTTTTTTTTTTTTTTTTTTTTTTTTTTTTTTTTTTAAGTATCAAGCTTTATAGAAAAAGCTAAGAAGTCACAAAACAAAGAACAAGCAAACAGCCCCAAGAAAAGAGCAAAGAACAGAGCAACTCAAGACAAAACACACAGAGCGAAAAAAATGAAACAGCCCACAAACAATGATCATCGATTATAATTTCATATTAATACTTGTTGCTTATTAATTGATAATTTGGAAACATATCATCAGGTATCAATTAGCTGCATATGCTATTGATCATCGATTATAATTTCATATGATAATAATGGATCATCGAGGTAGTAAAAAAAGGGGTGTGCAAGGATCATCTGTCAGATTAATTTCCTGCTTATTTTTAGTATCATCTATGTTGGTGACTTTTTATTATAATAAATGGAGTTCATGATCACATGAACCCTAATAAAGCAAAGCTCGGTTGGAGATGGTTTTAGGATTAATCAGATTAATTAAAAAAAAATCCTTCTATGATAATCTACATTACCGCATATCATCGACATGAGATCTCTTGTCAAAACAATCCGACCCAATATAGGAATACCAATCCTAATTGAATACAAAATCAATTGATACCGATCATCGATTATAATTTCTCCTTGTCAATTGATACCTGTTGTTGCAAGTTTTCAAACTGATACTTCATTTCTAAATATAATAAATTTGATCTTCAAAAAAAAAATATTAAAAAAACTTTTTTTTTTTTTTTTTTTTTTTGAAAAGGAATGTGGGGTTTTATTAGATTTACTTTATAGAATTTTTTTTTCTTAAATTATATGTCTCTTTTAGTAATTTTGATAAAGGAAAAAAATAATACTAAATAATTTAAAAAGTGGGGCATAAATAGATCAGTAGGGGGTGTGCCAATAGCACCACTCTTCTACAAAACTTATTAAGTTGGTGATATTACCACAAAACCAATCCAATTTGGTGCTATTTCTCTCTATTTCCTCTAAAAATTAAATGATTTTATTAATTTTTTGATTTATTTATAGGATTATCCTTTTACATATTTTTCAAACTTATTATACTCCATATCTTTTTCAAAAATAAAAATAAAAAATACACATAATCTCTAATCTTTATATACAGTTTTTTCATATCTATTCACATTACTTTTTTTTTTTTTTTCTTATTTCATGGTCAAACCATTCTTATTAGATGCGATTTTTTTTTTTTTTTTCTATAATCGATTAGACTATTGGTGGTAGATTGTGAGTGTGATATTGATCGTCTGATGGTTTTTTTTGAGCGATTAAGTTAGAGTTTTGGTGTGGTTTTGTTTTGTTGGAGATTAGGTTTTCTTGGTTGCGATATATATATATATATATATATATATATATATATATATATATATATATTTTGGTAAATAACATTAACCTAACTTTGGAAGATCCGGAATAAAATTTACAAAAGAATTGATACAAATAATAGAATGCTTGAAAGATCGGAACGAAAATAAACCGAGAGAAAAAAATAAATAAATAGCCAACATGGATCTATAATTTGAAAAGAAAAACAAAACAAATATGTGAAACAATAAAATCAATAAATTCTAAACATGGGAAACATGAGATCAAGATTTGAAAGAAAATATAAACAAAAATAGTAAACATTCAGTGATTTGAAATAATCTATGTATTAGGGTATTGAAATAAAGAAAGTGGGGTTTTATTAGTTTTATTTTGTACATGATTTTTTTTAATAAAAATTGTATATCTCTTTACGTAATTTGATAAAGGAAAAAAAATAATATTAAATAATTTAAAAAGTGGGGTATAAATAGTTCAACGGTTGGTGTGCTAGCATCACTCAAAAAGGAAATGTAAATGAGAATCTTATCAATGGTACCCCTTGCTAATCTTAATTTCTAACTTAAGGGTCATTTGTTTTTTTTGTCTAAAAATCAAGTTACTTTGTATGTTGTCTACGTTTCCAATGTATATAATTGAGGAAATTTTTATTTTTATTTTTATTTATTTTTTTTATTTTTATTTTTATTTTTTTTGTTCCCTAGATTATATGCACTAGAAACCAAATAAAAAAAAAGTTATTGATTTTTTTTTTAAATAGGTTTCTGAATTATATGCACATGTCTAAATGAGAAGTGATTAGTTTTTTTTTTTTTTTTTTTTTGTTCTAAAAGCCATTTAAAATAAAAATATATGTTAAAATAAAGAATTATACACCGTATCAAATTATGAAATACATTTTGTACTGTGCTTTTTAAATAGGCAAATAGGCAAAAGTAGTAGAATATTCTAGGTTTCCATTATTAGTGTACTTGGGTGGATTTTTATTTATTTATTTAAAGCAAACCTTGACAGTGCAAGAAAATTTGTCGAAAGGCCGGTTGATTCAATATTTCTTGTCCCTATACAAACTTAAAATAAATAGAAAAAGGATTTATTTTACTGGCTTCTAATAAAAGCAATGCATGGGAATTTGTGTGTGTGTGTGTGTAAGCACACAGCAGTCTGTTGCATGTATCATAAATGCTCTTAACTCTCGTCATCAACCATGGATGACAATGACATGCACAGTGTATTCATGATGGGTTAATGTGAATTGCATTTTCAATGTTATTGGAGTTCGTGGCCTTCATTTCCTTAAGATGATGATATACTTCATTTTGATCTCATATCAATTTCACTCATTTTGCTTCCTTTTCTCTTTGTTGCACCTATTTTTTGCTAATGAGAATAACAGGGAATTGTGCCTTTTTACTAGGTGAAATCTGTCTTTGAAGCGTTCAAGAAATTGCGTCCTGGTATACCTTTGAAGTGTCTTCATGGTAGGATGAAGCAAGAAAGAAGAATGGGAATTTATGCTCAGTTCTGTGAGAAGCATTCAGTTCTCTTCTCTACTGATGTGGCCTCCAGGGGTCTTGATTTTAATAAGGTAGTCGATTGGGTTGTCCAGGTGAGGTTTTGTGAAATAAGTAGAAAGCATATTATTCCTTAATGAGTTTAGTCATTCGTGGCATCATATTTGTGTGGGACCTTACATATTCTAACCCGGCTTTAATAAACATTGCTGATTTTTCAGGCAAACACTAAAAGACTGCAGCCAGTTTCTGGATTGTTGTCAGCTTTACTTGTTAAACATCCAGAAATGCAATAACTGGCACAGAAGTCCTTCGTTACATATTTGCGGTCTATTCATATTCAAAAGGATAAAGAGGTTTTTGATGTGATGAAACTGTCTATAGATGAATTTTCAGCCTCACTGGGTTATATAATTTTTTTTCTAGTTTCTGTGTTCTTCAAATTGTGGTGATAATTTCGTTAGATGTTAGATTGGAATCATTGTAGGATCTTAAAATTAGTGGGGAAAAAAAATATATTTGGAGGATCAGAAGTATGGACCAAAAAATACTGAAGATCTGTAACTCAATAGTCAATATTATTACATTATAGGAGGATTTATAAGAAATAATAAATGAAACGAAACTCAAATGCATATCGACATTATCCATTACAAAATTGTACAACAAATTATAGCCAAACCCAGAAGTAGCATAGAATTCTATGGTGCAAGTGTAAGGTTTCAACTCTTGGTCTTTTTCTTCCTACTATTAGTTTTCTTTTTCGACTTTCTGAACCCAGCTCCATTTTCCTGTCAAATTATCGATTACGTGTATCATTCCTTTGTTACAGTAATAATAGAGTATGGAAAGATCAACGTAAGATGTTTCTTTATGTGTACCTTTCTATATTGTCTATAAGCAATTTGACCTGTCAACTCCTGCCCATTTTTAGAAAAGTAAACCTGCAGAGATTCAGTAAAGGCTGTTAAGTGATCAATCGATGAAAATCAGTATAGGCGGAGAAGGCCACAAGCTAACAGCTGCAATCATCATGTTATAAAAAGGTTCACTGCAGCAATTTTAATTCATAGAATCCGTGGTCTGATTTCACATATACACTCTACATATGAAGATAACAACCACAATCTTCAAAGACCAATGTGCAGAGTATAATAATTCAACTGACCTTTCTTCCTTCCGGGGATGTATACCAATGACCAGCAGATTGACCACCAGATGCATGAACTTGTCTTTTGCCAGCATCCTTTGCAATGGTTGCACTGCTTTTTGGGTCAACCCAACCTCCTGAAGCACGTGAATTCCTTCCCCTTGTTGTGCTTCTATTGTTGTTAACTTTCTGAGTTCCTTTCTGGTTTGAAGCTCCTCCATTACTAAACTGGCTCCTGATATAACAAGAGGTCCGTATATAATCACGTGGTACAAATGAAGATGTTCATAAACAATTTAAGCAGGATGAATATAAAGAAATTACATACAATCAATATCTGATGCACTAGGCTGCTGATTTCCTCTGTCGGGAACAACACCTATGAGGGAAAAGTTGGGTAAACGACTACAGACCAATTTCTGAATTCTTGGATCACTATGGAAAAAGTAATGGTGAGCAGGAGGAAGAGGGTCAGTTGAATCCCAGCATTGCTCAAAGTTTTCACAGCTATTCGTATTTGGGTGAGTCGGGGTGACACCTTTTATTGTTATCTACACATGCATCTGTCTGAAACTTCTGACCTGCATTCTTCTCCTTCGCAGATTGGAAATATTCTTCACAGACCGCATCCAAAGCCGGTGTTGGAATGTGAGAACCCATCATTGGACAAAAATCTTTCCATAAATCATCTTTTTGAGGTGTAATCAATGAAACTTTTCTCTTTTCTGCACTTGCAACAGATTTGGATTCCTTTGAAGGTGGATCTATTCTGTGAGCTCCTTTGCTTACATCTTCACTGATAGATGGATGATCAGAATCAGAATCAGAATCAAGCAACTGAAACCTTCAAAGAGGACTAATAGTTAATTTTGGAAACATCAATTCATTATGGCTCATCGATAAACTTGCAGAAGGTACATCTGAAGTCTGTTGCCTTCAACTTTCCTTCAACTGGCTTGATGATTGAGTGGTAAAAATAGCATGACCCTGCAATGGAACTTTCGAACTGCTACCCACAGAATGATACTGTGTTGATGGATGTTCATACGCTCTTAAGAAGAGATGAAGAATATAACAATTGAAGAATAAATAACAGAAATATCAAGTTGAGGAGTAAAAAGATAGGATTTATAATAACTACACTGCACTCAAAGCCATTACTAATGAGCTTGAAAAACAATTCAGGGGTGAACATTCTTATTACAACATGAATTTTGTAAGAAAGACAACCGTGCAGAGCAAGGGATATTTTACATTTTAGATTCTCAGGAAAGGTACATTAGCCAACAACTAATATCTTTTGGATCTTCTTCACTAGATATATGCAAAAACCAATTTCCCAAGGTACCAATCTACTACCAACGCAATTTCTCATGGATGGAATTTACTATACAAAAGTAGGAAGTTTTCTCGACAGAACACTAATACTAAGCTCTATACAAAACCCAAAAAACTCCATGAAAGTCGCTTACCTAGAAGTTCCTAACCAACCAATTTCTCAAATTCCATTATCATGGATCATATGGATTTTCACTTTTCAAATTAGTTAAACTTATAGCTATTGATGTGGACTCCAAATAATGAGATGAGCTAAGTCTGGACTATGAGACACTAGTCAAAATTCACCTAATGTCAGACTTGCTTTGCAAATTTTCCAGTGAGTGAAAGAATCTTGTATGATAGGCGCTGGCCGCTGTGTAACCTATCAAGCTTCTATGACTAGCTAGAAGAGACATTATTTGTAAAGGCGCGGCAAATCTAAATTCCATAAAAAAAGGAGCAGCCCAAGCTGAACAAAATTCATTCAATGTGGTTGTTAACGGTTTTTAAAGGTTACCCAACAATCATTAGTCCCAACTACCAAATGCAAATTCCTATCATAATATAATCAATTCAAATGTTCTTCAATCTCAATATTCCGACTATATAAATTTATAATTCTGTATGATTCTCAAAAACCTACAAAACATAGTAAACAGCTAAAATGCTCGAAAATGGCCTCCTCTAAATCCTCTCTTCCAGAAACCAAATAACTCATCGTAAAACAAACATAAGATCTCTAATACTGTTCTTGTTATACCATTAAATTCCTTCAAATGTATGGTTTATAGTCCAAATTAATGTAATTTTTAATGAATTCAGATATGGTTGAAACGAAATTGCCAACAATGTCTCCTTATCACCACATTAAAAAAAAAATTCAAACATACACATTAACATCAAATGGAAAATTAAGCTAAAGAAACCCACTTTAAAACATATCAAATCACTACAATGCATCAATAGAAAATGCACCAACAAAATTAAAAGTTACTTAACCTAGCTAGAAATCTAACTTAAACTTGATCACAAGAGAATTAAATTAAATAAAAAATACCCACTAGAACTTTAAAAGAAAAAAAAGTATCCACTTTAATGAAATGATTAAAAATAAATTACCTCTAAAAATCAAATCTTCCGGTGAAGAGAACTCTTCAATATCATCATCACCATTGCCAGAGCAAGTCCGCTCTATTTGTTGCTTCTTCTTCTTCGCCAATAACGACGAGGACAGTGATTGGGTTGTGGGTCTGGGTCCGGGTCCCCGTCTGAGACGCTTGAGCACTCGGGTCGGTTCGGGTTCGACATTGGAGTCCTCGACTTCCGCCCGCTCGAGCTCATGGAGAGAGTCTAGATCTTCTTCGCCTGTACGGAGGGCGTCATTGGCGGCGGAATGTTGAAGAATTTGAGGAGATGGGCTGGGAGCTGCTGCTGCGGCGGCGGTGGGTAATCGGGGCTCCGACTGGGAGTCCAAATCGAGATCCAGAGAGAACGATGGAGGTTCGAAGTCGGCCATAGAAATCGCGCGAATACAGAGAGAGATTGAGAGATTTTAAATGATGGAGAGAGAGAGAGGGAGTGAAGTGAAAATGATTTTGCTTTTTGCGCCAAAAACCCGAAGAGAAATTACAAATTGTTTTCATGAAACTAAACTGGGTCGGGTTGGCCCGATTCCGTATAAACCTGATATGGTACGATCCGGTAATTGTTGGACTGTGCTTTGGTAAGTGGTAACTAGTGTGTTGGGCCGGGTTGTGTGGCCCATTGGGCTGGTATGATATGCAAAGAGTATGGCTCGAATGTGGCCCGAATGGGCCAAATCCAATTTGGCTAAAACTGTCCAAATATCTTCACTCATTTATATATTTGTCTATAAGTTTCGTAAAAACTTTAGCCCTTGCAAAAAATTTCGTGTTAATCTAGGAAGTATAGATACTTCATATGGTGGAGGTAAGTCGTATCTAACTTGTATCCAGTTCAGATACTTTCCGAATACTCCAGGATATGTATCATGGAGTATCGACCGAAAAAGGAAGAAGAAGAAACAACTTCAAAGACCGAAAAAGCTTCGATCGAAATAGTATGTTTTATGAGGTTTTTGTTTTTTTTTTTTTTAATATATATATATATATATTTTATGTTTTATTTAGATTTTGTAATATATTATGACTTATGTGAGATATATTTTATTAGAATTTTGTAATATGTCAGAACTTATGTGACCTTTTTTTTTTTTTTGAATTCTTAATATGTTTTGAATGAATTATCAATTATGTTTTCATATATTATCATTTTTAAAAATTATATATATATATATTTTTAATTGATGTATCCTACCATATCCGTATCCTAATTTTTGGAGATTCGCCATATCCCTGCATCGTATCCCCATACCCGTGCCCGTATCCATGCTGTATTGGTCCTTCCAAATATAGATTTCTCGCTCCTGCCCCTGTACATGCCACTAACAGTTATTACAAGCTTGTAAAATACAGTACATTAACTAGCTTGTAAACTACTGAATATAAACCGACTTGTAAAGTATAAAATGCAAACTTATGTGTAAAATACACCACATGCCTAATATTTTACAAGCCATTATATTGAACACAATTTTACACGCTATGTTAATTACAACCGGCGTGTAAAATGGTAGCTCTGTCCATTTCTTCGTAGCAAATACAGTTAAGGTTGGACTTCGAATGCACTCTAAACACATAGTACTCAAGCTTTTGTAATAAGCATGGATTTGGTTTACATACCTTTACAACCGAAAATCCTATCACAAAACAATAAAATACTTTTATTATTATTATTATTATTATTTATTTTTCTGCAGTATATGTAATAGAATAACCTATCCTGAAACATTGAAATACCTTTATAATTGAATTAGTTAATAGCTTAATCAATATAAGAAAACAAGTTAAGAGAGTTATCATTATCTGAAGTTAATATTTCATATAATAACATAAGAAGAAAGTATTAAGATTTTGTACCTTTCTTCGGTTTTGGAACGATCACAGAATGTTTCACAGGTTAGGAAAGAGTCACTAATCAATGGAACTCAAACTCAAACCACAGTATAAGAATCCTCTCTTTACTGTTTCTCTCTATTTTTGTATTTCACGTATTACTGATTTCCATTTACAGACACTTTTTAACAAGATTTTAAAGATTTTATTCGACAATTTGGGGAAGTAAAAGTCTGGTGGTATTGGATTGAGACTTTTTAACAAGTTAGATAAGTCCCGTGGTATTCGATCAAGACTTTTAAGATTTTTTTAAAAAGTTCATATTGTCTTGTGGTATTGGATCTAGAATTTTAAGATTTTTTTAAAAAGTCCATATTGTCTTGTGGTATTGGATCTAAACTTTCAAGAGGCAACAAATTGTCTTGTGGTATTGGATTGAGATCAAGATTTTTAGGATTTCATGACAAAATGGATTTTCTAGACTTTTTAGTGATATGTATAAATACCTAGAGCCCAAAATTGTCTTGCCCTCTCCCATCATACTTTCCAGACTTTTCTCTCAATTTTTTTTTTGATTGAACAACGAAAGCTGGAGAAAAACACTATTAAAGAAAAAAAGACAGCAAAAGCAACAAAATAGAGACGCAAAAAAAAAAAAAAAAAAAAAAGTTCAGTTAGCGCAATCCAATAACTTGTAGACATTGAAGAAATTGCAGTTGCTTGTTGGAGATATGGAATTTTAACCTACTATCAAAGATTAGATAAAGAAACATGTTGAATTTGTTTTCATTATTGTAGGTAAACATAATAGAATAATGACTCCAGTTTTAGGCAAGCATACAAATATTTATGTGGTTTGTAGTCTTGTAGAAGAAGATGGTTTATATTTTTAAAAACTCATTTTCCTTTCTGGAGATCTTAAATGAAATGGTTGTGTTTAGATGTGATCTTGTCATTATTTGGGTTGATTTCCGTTAAAAATTGTTGGATCTATGCTTCATAGTTGCCAGCTTTGTTAAATTTATTATGGTTACTCTCATGCACATCCTTGTTTTAATTGTTTTAGTAACAATTTTATTTTTTTCTTCAGAAAAGTATAGAAACCTATTTTTACAGGATTAAACTCATCCATTATAGAATATAATCTAAGTAAAAAATCCAATATTTATAACAAGATGAGATTGGTCCAAGTGATATGTCTCTCTCAATTATACCAAAAGGTTGTGGGTTTGAGTCACATCCCTCTTCCCCTAAAGTAGTGATTTTTACTAAAAGCAGACTAGCAGAGTTTCTCTACTAAGTACACCGCAACCAAAAGCACCAAAAGTAGCATTTTTGCTAATTGAGTTAATGCTATACCCATATCACATATACAAAACTGTTCGGGATAAAAAAAAAAATAAAAAAAAAATTAGATGGCTTGAGAGGTATTAGGCCATATGATACCTATAAAATAGTTCTTACGCTTGTTTTTTTAGAATTTCAAATGTATTGATAGCTATTATTCATACTATTGTATTATTTGTTTATGCGCATTTTTATTGTGTGTTGATGCCTGTTCTAAAAAAGTACATTTTGTTTGGGTTTTTTCAGCTTAGGCCAGCTAGATAGTTTGGGTTTCTCAACTCAGGCCTATGTGTTAGCTAGCAAATTTATAGGCCCCATATTTAAAAAAGTCCAAAAAGTTTTGAAATAAAGTCTAGATAATCCTAAAAGTTTATAAATAAAGTCTAAAGACTCTTTCAGAATCCTAAAAGTTTAATCCATATAATCATAATAATCCTAAAAGTATAATCCTAACAATCCTAATAATCATAATAGTCTTGCAAATCCATAAAATTCTTGCACCCCAAAATTGTCTATTAAAATCTCAATCCAATACACCCCCCTTAGCCTTTTGTATCACAGAGTCTTGCATTTACTCACATTCTGCATAAGTGGTGTCTGTAGAATAACTGCATAGGCAGTTATCTACAGTAACTACTATAATCAGTTATTAACATGTGTTGGGTTGGGCTTCATGGGCCAAGGCTATGGAATTGGGTTTAGATCCATCTTGGATGTACCCAATATATACTAACATCATCAATATGGATACAATTTCTCTTGGATATAAGATTGCCTAAAAGAGTTTCTTATCGATTTCAATATGAATTCTCTCGGATAAGATGACATTGACCTAACTATAAGAACAAAACAAAAATAGAACAGTCTTCTATTTTATTCAAAACTTAGCTAGAGAAAAAAACAAAAACAAAACAAAGAAGAATTGGTGGTTGCATTTCCTGGGTAGGTTTTTGTTTAAAGTTCAAAGTTTGCTTTTGTTGTGCTAGTTTTTGTTTCATTTTAATTCAAAGTTCAGAGTAGGTTACAATTTGAAGGAACTTATCTGAAATAATAGATCAATTGATTCGTTCCAATTCATTGATTGATTCTCCAGGTTTGTCACTAAAATGGTATTAGAATTTTTCTTTCAAATTGGTTCGAACTTGAATTCATTGAATCTTGCTGAGAGATGAGTTTTTTTGTTTCTTAATGAGATTTTCAATTATTATACAGAATGAATAGATAGAAAGATCAAATAAACTAGTTCTGGTTCATTTGCATCATCTCAAAACAAGGGAATAGTGATCGGTAAGTGGAAGGTGGTTAAGAAGCAAAACTTGAAAATAACATTACGACAGCTGTCGAAGAAGAAAATGCCAAAATATGTAGAGGATGAAGGATTTTTGGATACCATAGAGAAGACAATAACAAACAGAGGCTTATCCATTGTGAAGATCAAGTAGGACTAGAATGGGCAGGGGTAGGGGCATAGGAGGGTGAAGATAGGGACTGATTTGATGAGCCTCAAGAATGGGCAAGGGCAAGGAAGGGAGAAGATGATTGGTTTGATGAAGACGATGAACTTGGTGATGAGGAAGAGGAAGATGGAGATGAGCCTTAAGAATGGGCTAGGAGGATGAATAAGAGGAATGGTCTGATGGAGATGAGCCTTAAGAGTAAGACAAGGGAGGATGAATAAGAGGAATGGTTTGATGGAGATGAGCATTAAGAATAAGGCAAGGGAGGATGAATAAGAGGAATGGTCTGATGGAGATGAGGAGGAAGAGGCCGAAGTTGATGATGGTCTAACATTGATAGATGAAGCTAATGAAGAAACGTGTTTGTCATAACAACGACATTGGATGATAGCTCTGATGACAGCAGAGGTGCACGGGCAGCACGGTGAATATTTGATTAGTTTTGGTGTCCAATTGCATGTTTAGTATAATTGAGTTGAGGAGCTTTTTCAATTGTCTAAAAACATAGCATTTTTCATTTTTCATTCTGATATAGCTGAGTTGAGTTGATTTCATTATGAAATTTTTTATTTGTTTTTTAATCTATAAATATTCTTGTTTTTTTTTTTTTTTTTTTTAGTTTTTATTATCTTGGTTGTCATATTGAATCTTGAGAGACTATGGTAATAAACTAATAATAAATGGAGAAGAAGGTGTGGGGAATTGTAAAGATATGTTGACGTTGTGATGTTGTCTTTGGTTCTATTAACAAAGTGTCTTCCTCTTCTATTGTTTTTCTCTTTTACTAGAGAAAAACTAAAGATAAAAGATAGTACAAGTTTAATTTTTTTTTTCCCTAGTTGCAATTGCAGCAGATGAATTTATATAATTTTGGTATAAAAGTAATTTTGTTGTAGGTTATTTCAGTAATAATTTTTTTAAGAAAAAATGGGTGTAGGGAGACATTTAATGGGCGACAATATAGCCACCAAAAAATTTAATATAGTTAGGGTTGTGAGAGAAGACAAAGCAGGAAATTTATTAGATTAGTGAGGATAGTTTTAGAAGTATAAAATTGTTATCAATCCAGTTGTGTTTTGGTTAAGTGAAAAGTGAAAAATTTTCACTTTTATAAATAAGTGATTTTAAGAGTTGTTTTAAGTAATTTTGTCATTTAAAAAAATCAAACAAAACAATTTAATGGAACACATTAAGGGGTCATTTGTTTTTTGTCTGAAAACTGAACAGTCCTGAATTTTTCTGAAGACTGAAAAGAGACTGAAATCTGAACTTGAATAACATGTTTTTTTTTTTTTCCTTCTCATATCCTGTCAACATGTTTGTTTTTGAAAAATAAAATTATCTAAAAATTAATAATTTTACATTTATACTCATCCTAATTAAAAGAAATAATTTAACATGCACCATTATTTATAAGATTTTGCATATTCTACAAATAAGTTCAAGTTCAATTTATTGTCAAAAACAAGAAATGTTCAATTTGTTTTGCATGTTGTCTACGTTTCTAAAGTATATAATTGAGGAAACCATTTTTGTTTTTTTTGGTTTCCTGAATCATATGCATTGGAAACCAAATAATAATAAAAAAAAAGTTATTGATTTTTTTTTTTTTTTGAAATAGGTTCCCAAATTATATGCACTGATTTCGATGAGAAGTGATTAGATTTTTTTTTTTCCTCTCTAAAAGCTGTTGAAAATAAGAAATATATTAAAAGAAAGAATTATACACCATATCAAATTATGATAAATTTAGAAATATATCATTTTTGAGAGGATAAACTTGGAAAAGAATATTTTAATTGTAATCTAGTGATTTGGAATTAAGTTAAAAGTCAAGATTTCTTACTTTTTATTTTAAGTTGTTTTTTGGTATTTTAAAGTTGTTTGACCACTTAAAAAAACAAACGAAACAACTTAATAATTTCAATTTAGACCCATTAAGTTTTTAGTGCAAAAAACAAACATCCCCCTAGTGCCATTAAATGTTAAATGGGAAAATCAAATGGGCCCTAAGTTAGAAAAAGGTAAAAAAACCAAGACCCATCCCTTTGGTGTTCAACTTATGGGTGTAGAAAGTAAATTTAATTTCCAATTATAAAGCCATGTTTTTTAAGTAATTAAATGTAAGGGTATTTTAGAAATAAAAAAGTTTCATTAAAACATGGGTGTAGCTAGCCATGTAGGGAGATATTTTATGGGTGACAATAGAGCCACCCTTTAAATAAATATGTGATAATTTTTTAGTATTTTAATTTAGTTAAATATTTATAATATAATATATTTAAAATAGTTAAAATTAATTTTTTTATATTTTAAATTATTATTATTTTCAGAAAATAATATATATATATGTAATTTTTATAATATTTTTGATGTGAAAGAATATTCTATTTAAACAAAATGAATTCGGATCATTACCGTTCACCATACGGAATTTGAATATCTGCAACAGAAGCATATCGAACACCTGGAACTATATCACCGGTCGGAGGACGATCACGGAATCGGAAAGTCCCTTTTGATCACAACACAAATACCCACACTCTGATTGAAAATGGGAGAAAATTCATACATTAATTTTCTCCACATCTATTTGTGTTTCTTACTCGGTATGTGTCTCTCCCAACACTAGCAAACATGCACTCTTGCATTGTATATTGCCCACACATATGCCCTTTGTTGTACTTACACCGAAGCACACATTCATGTTTTGAATTGCACACACTCATGCCTTGCATTACATACACAATTGCTAGCCTTCCCATACAATACACATAGGGCCGGCCCTAAGATTTTTGGGGCCCGAGGCGAACTACAGAAAGTGAGGCCCTCGATACTTTATGTATGTTTACTAGATTTTTCGTTTCTCTAATAAATACTTGTAAATATCAATAAAATAACTCAAACTCAAACTCAAGACTATAACACAACTAAATAACAAATAAAAGTTACCAAAATAAAAGTTTTATAATTTCATCCAAGAATATATCATTTAAACCTTACTCGTCTCACATTCTTAGCCGCAAAACTACTAATTAAGCTTACATAATCAAGTTTTTCTATCATATTTTTTTCAATAGATAATATAGCTAAGTCATTCAATCTTTCTTGCGACATAGTTGATCGAAGATAAAATTTAATCAACTTCAACTTCGAAAAACTTCTTTCTACAGAGGCAACTGTGATTGGTATAGTTAACAAAATTCTATAAGCAATCCATGCATTTAGAAAGCAACCATCCATTTCTTTCAAGTAATTCAACACTTCAATTGCCTTTTTTGTTTTGTTTGGTAAAGCTTCTTTCAAGATTTGTAATTCTGAAAATAAATCTTTCCCAATATCAGAAAGCTCGTCATGCTTCATCAAATCTTCAAGATTGGAACAATAGCTCTTTAAACTATCATTGTTTGCAGACTTTAACTTCCCCAAATCATACAAAAGCCCAAAAGTTTCTTCATATTTTTGAAATTGTTCAAACCTATTTTGTAATGAAGAAAGTGCTTGATCAACTATATAGATGAAGTAATTAACTTTAAAAGATTCTATAGCTGATTGTGTCACCTCTTCAATATTGGCATTATTATCAAATTGTTTTTTTCTTCGAATAATGCGCTTTTCACGAAATACAGCTTCAATTTCCATCTCACTTGCAATCTCCTTAGCTTCAATCATAGCCTCCTCAAATCCAGTTTCTCTATATTTCTGGAGATATGAAATAAGAGCTTTTAACTGTTTAATAGCAACATCAATATGCATGTCTTCGTTTTGAAGAATTTTGCTAATAGAATTAATAGCAAACAATAAATTATACTAAATAACCATGCCAAATAAGAACTCAAAATTCTCAAACTCATATGTTACTATCGACTCGGCTTCACTCTTTGTTTTGGGATCTTTAGTAGTTTCTGCCAAGTGAGCTAGAGCATCTCTTATTTGTGGAGCTTGGTATCTTATGGCTTTAATACTTTCCACACGACTTTCCCAACGTGTTTCTAACAATGGCTTAAGCGTGAGACCTTCCACATAATATTTGAAAATTTTCCATCGTTTTATAGAAGATGAGAACAAAGAATATATTCGTTGTACCACTCCAAAAAAGATTTAGCTTTGAGACAACAATTAGCCATATCACAAAGTGTAAGATTAAGACTATGACTATGACAACCACATGGGGTGTATAATGCTCTAGGATTTATTTCAAGTAGTCTTTTTGGTACACCTTTATGTTTCCCTCTCATATTAGATCCATTGTCATACCCTTGCCCTCTTATATCACCAATATCAAGCTGAAGAGTGCTCAATGCGTAAGCACAGAAAAAAGTCCGAGGCCTGATGTATCATCTACCTTTAAGAATTCTAAAAAGAACTCTTCTATTGCAATAGGACTTGCTGAAATATCCACACATCATACTACAAGAGACATTTGTTCCTCATGACTTGCATCTGGAGTATAATCAAGTATGATTGAAAAATATTTTGCTTCACTGATTCTTGAAACAATTGAACTTTTTATCTCACTTGCTAACATTTGTATAAGCTCATTTTGGATTCGGTGACTTAGATAATGGTAATGAGTTTCATGTGATAAAATACGTCGACCATGCTCTTGCATTACTGAATCAAATTCAGCAATCATTTCTACTATTTGTAAGAAAATTATATTATTTTCCTAATAAAGCTTATCATTATCTCCACGAAATGCCAAATTGTTTTTTGCAAGTGTTTTCACAATAGCAAGTATCCTTAGTATACTTGTCTCCAATGTTCTCTTTCTTTGTTGATTTGTTTTTGCACACTTTCATCAATTGTTTTATTTCTTTGTAATCTTCTTTCCAATTCAATCCAACCACTCATGCAACCAATGTGTTCATTACTAGTTTCATAACTTGTGATCCTCCTACTAATATTCTTCCAATCTTTGAATCCTTCATTAGCTAATTGGCCTAATTGAGTCTTGTTTCCATCTTGTTTGAACAACTTACAACAAAAGCAAAATACCTTATCCAAAGACATTGAATAAACCAACCACTTTCTATCATGTTTCTCCCCATTTGGTAAATTTCGAATGTAACATGCGGAAGAGAAATGTCTACCGAAATTATCTCTAGAAAAGATAACATCATGTTCTCTTTTTGGACCTCTTTCAACCAAAAAGTCTCTAACATTTAGATCAATCTTATCTCAATTTCCCGGATCATCAATGTTTAAAGGAAATACAAGTTCTTCATTTAAATCTACTTTTGGAATATCTTCATTATCTTCCTCATTCACATGTTGATTCGGTCCTTTATGATCATTATCATTGATAGGTTGATTCGGTTCTTCGTTATCATTCATATTAATAAACTGATCACGGTCTTCATTATCATTCTCATGTTCTTTATTTACCAAATCAACATGTGATGTTTCTACTTGTTTAGTGCTACTAAAAAACTTATCAATAGATCTAACTTGAGATTGAACTAATACTTCTATTCTAAGTTTTTTCTTTCTTTTTTCAGCTCTAGAACTATACTTTCTAATAGAAGGCATAATTGATAAAATAATGCAACCAATCAACAAGCCAACAATCAACGGTTTGAGAATTAAGATTCAACAAACAAGAAATTTTTAGAAGCCATTACCCATGTATAAATAGAGAATTCAAGGCATCCTTTAATTTTATGTTCTCCAAGATTCCAATTATTCAGGAAATTCTGTATATTGAAAAAAAAAAAAAAAAAAAACAATAAGTAAATTTAATAGAGCTTGCCTTTTTCACTAACTATTTTTGGATCAAGTACTAAACTTCCCACAAATTCATTGACTACATTTGGTTGTTGTGACTTGTGAGGACAACAAAATAATAATAATGCAAAAAAGCAACATCAATCCCCATTCTTTTTTGATAATAAAGTAAACTAAAATAAAAAAACTAAAGTAAAAGCAATAGTAATCGCCAACCCCCAACATCATGAAATAATAAACTAAAGTAATGAAGACAAATTTTTAAGAAATTGACCTTATCTCTTGAAGACCTGGTGTGATGTATGTTTGAACTGGTCAATTGTCAATACCCAATCTTTTTCGGTACATACCTAATACCTAAAACATAACATTTTTTTTAAAAAAAAATTAAACTTTATTCAAAAAGCCAAACACAACAAACCACCACAACAAGGGGAGCAAAACCCCACGAAACCAGCAAAAAAAAAAAAAAAAAACAGCAGCACAACACAGACAACACAATAGCAAAGCAAAAACAGGGGAAACAAAAAAGAAGAAACCCAAAAACAATAACAAACTCACCTAAAACATAACATGATAACAATTAATAAATAACAACAATAATAAGAAAATCCACAACCAATTTGAACCAAACAAAGTCAATCATCACCACCAAACTCACTTACAAGTTACAAAGTTACTGATCTTTTCCTATTTGAAATTTGAATTCTAACAATCTAACAAAAAAAGGTATATCAAAAAAAAAAATTGATTTAATTATTAATTACCTTTGATTCTTTGAACAATGACTTCAAGAATGGGTGAATGACTTCAAGTTCAGATTTACAGATCTGAAATCTAAAATTTCGTAGCAAATAGCAAGATTTAAGAGAGTCCTTGTTTGATTTTTGTTCAATTTCGATTTCTGGTTGCCGGGCTCTTGGTAAGACCGTAAGAGTATTATTATACCGATGTTTTTTTGTTTTTGTTTTTTTTAGAATGATTTGTTGGGCCTATTTTGAACTCACTTTATGGGTTAGTAAGTTTAAAAAAATCAAAGGTTCAATGGGCCTATTTTAAATTAATCTATGGGCTTGTTAGTTCATATATAGGTTATATTCAACATTAAAAAAAAAAAAAAAAAAATTTAACTTTAGGGGCTCTTACAGATCGGGGGCCCTAGGCGGTCGCCTCACTGGGCTCCCCCTAGGGCCGGGTCTGATAGTGAGTGGAGTATGGAATAAATTTATGGATGATAATAAGATCTTTGAAACATTGGAGAGGTTCTTGTCTTTCCAATTTGGTATTCGACCTCGGTCCTGGAATGAATCTGGTTTTTAAATATACTGAATTTTACTAAAAACTGAAAAGTTAATTCTCAAACACAATATCATATTTGTCAAAGTGAAAGGTGTATAAATAACAATTTATATATATATATATATATTGTTATTTATATATACTTTTAGTAGTGTTTGCCCAATGAGTGCAATTTCAATTATAGCAATATTACTCAAAATGTTACAATTTCAATTATCTTCTCTGTAACCATTTTATTTTATTTATTATTTATTTTATATTTGAAGCGAATTTATATATAAAGGGTAAATGACTAGTTTTCCTTTGACTGTCATCTTCTAACTGTTGACTAGTAAAAGCGGGGACGTTTGTTTAATATTTACCTAAAGGTTCAAAGACCTTGAATTAGACCTAAACTTGAGGTTGTGCAATTAGTCCATTCGATTTTGTTAATTAATATTCATTTTTCAAGCAATCAAAAAATAAAATAAAATAAATAATAATAATAATAATAATAATAATAATAATAATAATAATAATAAAACACTTACATTTATTATAATACCTTTTTTTTTTATGATAAGAAAACATAGGATAACCCAACATAAAACATCTAATTAACAACATTTTCTTACGATGCCAATGAATTTGCGCCCAAGACCATCTTCTGTAGAAGATTTGTTACACTCTAGAAGTCCATGACAAATCCAAGTGTCATGCTTACTTAAAACTAGTCATTACAAATTTCATATAAACTAATATCAAGATTTATTATAAAAGTATAAGTAATATGATCATACTAAAATAAGACAAAATTTGAATGGTTTATAACTGCACCGGTGTGCTAAAGGAGATACCATACATAATAACATAAAAATCAGATAAATTTTGTGTTCAGGAGCACCGAAGAGATAGAGCAATCTACAAAATGGCTGTTGTAAAATATGTTTTCGAGGTCTGAAATAAATGTTCAACAATATATCCTGAATCCAATCACAACAAAGTCTCACATAGAACAATTCCATTAGAAACTCTTACATCAGTTTATTTAATTTTCAAGCACAGAAAAATAAACACTCATTATTCACTGTAGCACAGAACAACACAGAAAAAAAATCTAAAAATATTTTCCTACAACTCTCCCAAATTTGTCTCTAAGGCGATCCAAGAAATGGCAGTACATATACCTCCATCTTTTGTTGACAATTAAAAGACCTATAAAACTCCCGAAGCCCACAACAAATCCCAGTGCCATGCTTACATAGAACCAATTCACTTCGTTACCTTCGTGACCATCATTTCCCCCTCCATTTTTATCATCGGGTGGACCAGGACATTGCAAAAGTGGAGGCCCACAAAGTTTATTGCCCATAAAGCTGGATTCATCAAAGCTTTGTAATTGAGTACTTGAAGGAATTTTCCCAGTCAATTTATTCATTGATAAGTTCAAGTAACTCAAAAACGATAAATTTGAAAAACCCTGCGGGATTTCACCTGAAAACTGGTTTACTGAAAAATCAATGGATTCGAGTGTTCTCATAGCACCAATGCCCTCAGGAATTCTTCCAGTGAAATTATTGTATGACAAATTCAGTGATCGTAATGCTTCAAGATCAGTCACTTCAATAGGAATTGCTCCTGAGAATTTATTTTCGGAAAGGTCCATACTTCTTAGCAAATTCAGAATGGTCTTGTACCGAACCGCGTTCCCTTTCATCACAAGCAATTCATCTTCGGCGAACTTTCCAGCTGAATAACTTCCATAAGTTATGTAGTTGAGTGTAGAATAGTGCAGTGTCACCATGGCACTAAAATTATTGATGCATTTTGGCACAGTTCCGGAGAGATTGTTGTGAGCAAGGTCTAGGATTTGCAAGGAAGTTAGACGACAAAGTTCTTTCGGGAAAAGGCCATGAAACTTATTTGAACGAAGATTGAGAATCAACATTCTTGAAAACCTCTCTCCGATCCATGTTGGAATATTTCCGACAAACTCATTTTCACCAACATCGAGGGCCACTAAGGTTTCACAATTTTGAAGTGATACTGGAATTGTTCCAGAGAAGTTGTTGGTGCGAAGGTTCAATGATTTCAGAGAAGTTACAGTTCCCAAAGAATTTGGAAGGCTGCCAGAAAATTTATTATTACCTAAATTTATGACAGACAAATAATTTGAAAATCTCATCCAACAATCAGGTAATTCTCCCGATAAAGAATTGCTTCCAAGGTTAAGAATTTGAAGATTCTTCATCCCATGACACAAAAACTGATGAATAGATCCTGACAAAGAATTATTGAAAAGACTGAGTTGAAACAAATTTGAGGATACAAGTGGCAAAGAACCCGAAAAATTATTGGAACTCAAGTCAAGTGACTTAAGTAGGACAGCCTTGGTGAAATTTGGAATCTCCCCACAGAATTGGTTCTGAGAAAGGTCTATCCAAGCAAATTGGAAAAGAAATTTCCAGAACTTATTCGAAATGATACCTGAAATTCCAGAGTTTGATAAGTCCAAAGAAGTTAGTTGCTTTTGAGTATAAAGCCAATATGGTAATTGAGGCCCTAACTGACAAGACCCTAAGCTTAAGGACAAAAGTTGAAAAGGAGGAATCCAATCTGGACTGACTTTGAACATTAATGAGTTTCCAGCTAATTTCAAAGATGTAAGTCTTGTGAGGTTTGCAAAGTGAATTTCAGTAAGAGTTCCATTCAACTTATTATAGGAAAGATCTAAAAACCACAAAGACGAAAGTTCACCTGAAGAAGATGGAATAGGACCAGAAATGGAGTTGTTATGTAGATCAAGAGAGTCTATATTTTTTAATTGCCCAATTTGATTGGTTAAATGACCATAAAATTGACAACTATTCAAATCCAATGACACTAATCCATTTGAAACACATACCGAGAAAATATCTAAGACTTCTGATATCTCCTGTCTCAATTTGACGTATTGCATGGATATTGAACTCAAGCTGCAAAGTCTTCCAAATGAACTTGGAATTCTCCCTTCAATATTATTGAATGAGAGATCAATATATTCAAGAGATTTCAGGTTTCCTAGAACATCTGGAATTGGTCCCGTAAAATTACTTCCATAAAGATTAAGGTGTCTCAGACTCCCCATAAGACCAAGAAATGTAGGAATTTGAATTCCTTCAAAATCATTAAAGTGCAAATCCAAGTGAATCAAATGCTTCAAGTCAAGCAAAGAGGGATTTAGCTTACCACCCAATCGGTATCTCAAATAATCTGTAATATTGTTTGGAGTCTGAGGATTTCCAAGTTGAAGCTCAAGGACGTGGCCCGTGAAGTTGTCGCAGACGACGCCATCCCAGGTACAACAATCGCCATCGCTAGTCCAAGAGGCTAGCCGGTTTGAAGGATCTTCATCAAGATCTTGTTTGAACTTTAAAAGTGCTTGTCTCTCACTTTCAATGCAACCCGTATAAGTGCTTCCATTGCAGAAGCTAAAGTTGATGGTTGCTATTGAAAGTAACTCAAAGAAAAGAAAAGCAACAACAAAACTCGTGGTTGGTTTCATTGCCATGCACCTCTGATAACTATAAATTATGTAAAAAGGAAATGTAGATGAGAATCTTATCAGTAGCATATGGATGATTTTTATAGTGTCTCCATGCTTATCTTGATCTATAACGTATCTCAGTATAATTGACTTGGAAAAATAGCACCCGAGTTGTACCAAATTTCCTCAACAATTATATTGTATCAAAATTTCGAGGACATTTATTTAAAAAATAATAAAAATCAAAGACATTTAATACATGTAGGTCCTACCATACCAAAGCCTTGTAAAAGGACTAATTTCACAAACATCCCCTGAGTTTAGGTATAATTGCATGTATATGGAATTTTTACCCATAATTACATAAACATCCCCTGTAATTAGTTGACTGTGTTAAATCTAACCATTGACCATAATTTTAACCAAAAATGACTAAAGTGCCCCTAGTTACCTATTTTATAATTAATTATATATATATATATATATATATATATATATATATATATATATATATTTGACAATTTATATATATACTTAAAAAAATAATTATATATATATTTAAAAAAAAAATTACATATATACTTAAAAATAATAATTATATATAATACTTAATTTATTTATTTAAAAAAATGGATTATAAAAATGTAAAAAATGGATTAAAAAATGGATTATAAAAATTGTTAAATAAATAAATTAAGTATTGTATATAATTATTATTTTAAGTATATATAAAAATTGTCAAAAAAAAGTTATATATATAATTAATAATAAAATAGGTAACTAGGGGCACTTTGGTCATTTTTTGGTTAAAATTGTGGTCAATGGTTAGATTTAATGAAGTCAACTAATTACAGAGAATGTTTGTGCAATTATGGATAAAAATTCCATATACATGCAATTATGCCTAAACTCAATGACGTTTGTGCAATTAGTCCCTTGTAAAACAATACAAGACTCCATGCAACTATGCAAGTAAGATTGATGATGTAACAATTTGACATCAGATTGATGATGTAAGATTGCAACTATGCAAGTCAATTTAACAATTTAAACAATTTGCAACTATGCAAGTCAATAATGGAAAGAAAAAAGAGTACATTATCAAGCTTTGGGTTTTTCTAATCAACTTGGTCTCTTCCAAATTATGCTCAGTAATTAATATTGTCAGACCGGTAAGTTAGCTAGTTTTTTGTTGTATAAGTGCTTTAATTGCAGAAGCTAAAGTTGATTGTCAGATCGGCTAAAAGTGCTTTTTTAATTAAAAAAACTCTTTTTAAATTTTTTTTTGTCGTTTGGTTGTCACTCAGTAGAGTTTTTGGATAATTAAAAAAGTTGTTTTACGTCTACTTAGAGAAGATCAAATTTTAGGTTTTTCCAAGTAGATCTTTTTGAGCTTTTTTATAACATTAAAATATCTAATATAACCATATCATTTAAAATAGTTTTTGAATATTTTGGTAATCCTACCATTTTAAAAAGTTTTTTCTAATTGATAACCAAATGACCAACAACTTCTCATTAAAAGCTCTACTTGTAAAATGTCTACTTTAAAAAAATGTATACTTTTCCAAATGGAGCCTAAGAGCTTATTTGGTTAGACTTTTGAAAAACCTCTAATGGTAAAAAATCTGTTTGCAGTAGATCTATTAGAAATAGAGTTTTTGAAAAAAATATATATATTTGTTTGGTTGGTAGACTTTTTATTTTTATTTTTTTAAATGTCTATTTAGAGAAGCACCTCCCCATGAGCTTTTACCTAGTAGAGATTTAAACTCTACTAGCAACTATTCAATTTAAAATAGACAATCTCAAAAGCCCAACCAAACAACTCTAAAAAAACTCAAATAGACGTTTATAAACCTTTTGAGGCAGTAGAAAGCGCAACCAAACAGACACTAAATTGTCTAGGAAAAAAAAGACAATGAGAGAATCCTAATCCTAGCTAATCCTTTGGGCTTGTTTGGTACATTATTGGATTGTTTTGTATTATATTAGAATGTATTATAATTAATACAAAAATGTGTTAGGTACCTACAATATGCACCGTTCTGTATTATATTATAAAAATATAATATTTATAAAAAAAATAGTTAATAATTCATTTTAAATATTCTAACTATGAATAAATCAATAAATATTTTTATATAAAAATTAATAAATATTTATTTTCATTGATACAAAAATTTAAATGAATAATATTTTCATAAATAAAATAAATATCTCCAATATAATTTTGAAATTAAAAAAAATAGCATAACAAATTAATATTTTCATCATTATTCCATATTTGATGAGAAGAAAGAGAAAATAAAAGTGTTTTTTTTTTTAAATAATATAATACAACCTAATACCACAAAATATTATGTATTAGACTATTAGTTAATACGCCAAACACTGTATTATATTATTTTAGTACATTTTAATTGTCTAATACAATACATGGCAACAAATATGCCCTTACTGTATGAGTGGTGATGTTGGCACACCCACTGCTGAACTATTTATACCCTACTTTTTAAATTATTTTGTATTCTTTTTTTCCCTTTATCAAATTACTTAAAGATGCATAGAATTTTTATTAAAAAAAATCTGGTACCAAGTAAAAGTGTAAAACTAATAAAACTCCACTTTCCTTATTTCAAAACCCTAAGGACATAGATTAATTCAAATCACCGAATGTTTATTATTTTTGTTTGTTTATATTTTCTTTCAGATCTCAATCGCATATTTCCCATATTTAGTATTTATTGATTTTATTGTTTCACATGCTTGTTTTGTTTTACATTTTAAATTCTAGATCCATGTTTGCTATTTTTTTAAAATGGTTTATTTTCTTTCAGATCTTCCAGGTATTCTATGATTTGTATCAATTCTTTTGTAGATTTTATTCCAGATCATCCAAAGTTAGTTTAATGTTAATTACAAATAAAATAAAATAAAATAATGAAATCGCATCAAGAATCGCAACCAAGAAAACCTAATCTCTAACGAAACGAAACCACATCAAAACCCTAACACAATCGCTTAAAAAAATCATCAGATGATCAATATCACACTCACAATCTACCACCAACAATACAATCGACTATAGAAAAAAAGAAAAATCGCATCCAATAACGATGGTTTCACCATGAAACAAGAAAAAAAAAAAAAAAAAGTCATGCAAATGAAAGTGAGAAAACTGTATATAAAGATTAAAGTTGAGGTGTATTTTTATTTTTACTTTTTTGAAAAAGATATGAGATGTATTAAGTTTGAAAAATATATAAAAGGGTAATCCTGGACATAAATAAAAAATTAATAAAACCATTTAATTTTATATAATTAAATCAAAAATTAAAAAAGTGGAGCATAAATAGTTTAATTGTGGGGCTGCCAATAACACCACTCTTATTGTATATGATAACAAAACATTCTCAATAATTATTAACACAAGGGGTAGTGTACCTTTTCTTCCATATTAGTGGTAAATGGTTCGAGTCCCACGATACTTATTTTGTAAGTAGGTGTAGAGAGATTTTCTCCAAGATTTTGAAAAAAAATAATTTAAGTTATTATTTTATTATTAAAAAACCAATAGTACTAGTCTATATTCACAATTCACGTGGGCCCCAGGGTTTTGAAAAAAAAAAAAAAGTTATTATTTTATTATTAAAAATACAGAATACTAGTCTATATTCTATGCACAATTCACGTGGGTTGTTACTAACAACTTGTTAGTTGTTTCTATAAGTGGGAATTGCACAAACACCCTTGAGGTTTGATAAAATTACACATATGGCAGTTTTGGCCATATACATATAAACTTCCCTTAACATATGAAAATTGTTACACAAACATCCCCTACCGTTAGATGGATCTGTTAGTCAATGGTCAAATTTGTAAGAAGTCTAAAATACCATATATTTTTATTTTAAATAAACTAAAAAAATTTAAAAATAAGATAAACAATGTTAAAAAAATATTTTAGAAAACATGAATGTATCTTAAATCTTAAATCTTAAATCTAGAAATAAAAATTCATCTTAAAAAAAAAAGTTTGTGCAATTCCCCATTGATTTTAAATAAATTTTTTAAAAAAAGTTTGTGCAACCAAAATTAACCCAGTGGATCTAGATCCGGATTCGCTTATGGTCGTCGTCTCCGTTCGCCAATGGATCCAGATCCGGATACGAAGGAAGCAATACGCCTAATGACGTCGAAGTCGTCGTCACCGGAAGTCAACAGATCCACCTACGACATTTGAAGTTTAGGTTTTTAATTTTTTTTTAATTTTTTTAAAAATATTTATTATAATTATATTTCCTTTTCAAAAAAATAATAATATTATAATTATATTCTATATTTACTATATTTAAATTTTAAATAATATATATTTTTGTCATTTCATCAAATACATTTTCCACCATTTCAAAAGTAAAGCAATTTAGAAATTTAGATTACCAAACACTTGTCCACTTTTTTATCAAGCCAATTATTTCTTAAGTTAAACTATAAGCGGATTAATTTTTAAGCAAAACAATCTCAAACATAACCTAATACTTTTGTATTTTTAATAATAAAATAATAACTTTTTTTTTTTTTTCAAAACCTTAGGGCCCACGTGAAGTGTGAATATAGACTAGTACTATTGTTTTTTTAATAATAAAATAATAACTTAATTTTTTTTTTTTCAAAATCTTTGGGGAGTGGGTGGGGCTTTGGGCCTCCACGGTGGTCCACATAGACTAATACTTTTGTATTTTTAATAATAAAATAACAACTTTTTTTTTTTCAAAACTTTAGGGCCCACGTGAGGTGTGAATGTAGACTAGTACCATTGTTTTTTTTAATAATAAAAAAATAACTTAATAAAATCCTGTGCAGATCAAGCTGAGATTGATAGCAATACTCAAAATTAGTGTCTTCTAGTTTATTTGTCACTTGGTTTATAGTTTAATTGGTTATTACTTCTTAAAAGTCATTGCTGTCCAAATAGTGTTTAACTTGTGGAGAATAATAACCGATTCCTCTTGCCAATGTGGTGTGACTCTCCAATAGGAGACTCTACCATTACGGTTCAATGCCCATCATGCATGTATATATATATTCATTCTTTGTCCCTTCTCTTATGTGGGTGCCCTCTCCCCATGTGTGGGAGTAGTAATCCGGGCTGTGCTAGTAGAGTTCAATCTCGCAGGATCCCGGCAACTGTTGTAACTACAAAAAAAAAAAAATCCTAATTCCTCTTATTTTGTGTTGATTTAAAAGTTTTAACTAAGATAAATAATATTAACTGCAATAATCATTAATTATTTTTTTAACAATCCACTAAATTTTTTTTTAGGGAAAATTACCCTGGTAACCATCAATTTGATGACACACTATCAAAATGGTTAATAAATTGGAAATTGGTTTCAAAATGGTCATTTTTACGGAAAAGTGTGACACTAAGGGTGCGTTTGGCACGGATATGGGACAGGACAAGGTTGGACGGGACAGGACAGGACGGGACAGGACATGTTGTTCTATATTGTGTTTGGAAGGCTTGGGACAGAACTGTGGACTGTACTATTATGTGTTTGGTTTGGCTGGGACAGGACAGGACAAGAGGTTCAAATGACTAGAGTACCCCTCTTATATATAAAACAACATAAATTATAATATTACAATTTAATATATAATAATATCAAATAATAATATATATATATATATATATATATATATATATAATATATATTATTATATATTAATATAGAATATTACATGTATTATATATATAGTAATATATTATTATATATAATAATATAATATAAGATATATATAGATATATATAATATTAAATATTAGTACATATAAAAAATATTATATATATAATAATATATATTATATAATGTATATAATTTATATATATATATATATATATATTATTAAATATTATTACATGTATAATAATATATATTAATTATTGTATGGGTAATAATATTATTATATACGTAATAACATTTAATACATTATATATTATTATATATAATAATAAAATATAATATATATATTTTATATTTATATTACATATATAATATATATATATTATAATAATGAGTATATATTATATATTAATAATACATACATATATATATAATAATAATAATAATAATAATAATAATAATATACTATATATATTTATATATATATATATATGTGTGTGTGTTAATATATATATATATATATATATGTGTGTGTGTGTTAATATATATATATATATATATATATATATTATAATAATAATAATAATAATAATAATAATAATAATAATAATAATGTTTAATATATCATATATATATATATACTATATATTATTATATTTAATAATATATATATATCATATATATTATGTGTTAATATATATATATATATTATAATAATATATTTATATTATAATATATAATAATAATAATAATAATAATAATAATAATAATAATAATGTTTAATATATCATATATATATATATATGATATATTGAATATTATTATATATTATATATAATAATATGTTTTTATATATTATATATTATTATATATAATAATATAATATAATATATTATTATATAATATATATAATATATATAATATTATATATGTAATTATTATATAGGTGATATTTTTGTAATATTTTGAAATGGTGAGGGCAAAATTGTCTTTTCTAGACTTGTCTCATGCATGAGACAAGTCTGGCCTAGGGTCTGAGGTGAGACAATTTTTGGTGAATTTTGTCCCACCTTGTCCCGTCCCGTCCCAAGCTATTAGCGCGCCAAACGCAGGACAAGAGAAAATAGTCCAGTCCCGTCCTGTCCTGTCCTGTCCCGCGTACCAAACGCACCCTAATAGCCATTCCATCCAATGAGTGGCATTTTGGTAAATAAGGGGATGCCATTAATTTATTTTATATGTTTTTTGGAAATCAATTTTTTCTTCTATTTTTTAAAATGAATAATTATATTTAGTGTGTGTATATACACATAACATATCACAAACATATAAATGATCATTTTGATACAAATTAATCAAATGAATGGCCAATATATTAGTTCTAATATTCGAAAAAATCTCAAATTTTGTTTATAGATAGATTTCAATGAACTCATCATCTACAAAAAAATTTAGATCAAAATTCATTAAAATCGATGTATTTTCATCAAGGTTTTTACCGAAATTAAAATAAGGGATCTCTCATGGGAGACCCAATATATATATGGGAAAATTGCACTAATATCCCCTAGCTTTAGGTGAAATTGGACCTATAGACAAAGATCATTTTATTGCACAAACCTCCCCTAGATTTCGTTGACCAAACGTTGACCACAGTTAAGATTAACTGTTGACATGATTGACTCTTGAAAAGTCACATTTACCCCTAGCCTTCAATCTGAATAGTCAGATTTACCCCTACTCAATAATAAATGAAATAAAAAAGAAATTGAAATATTTTTCAATAAACACAATAAAATCATCATTCATAATTGTTTTTTTTTAATGAAGAAGAAGATAAATAATTTTGTTTTTTGGGTGGGGGATGAGGAGATCTGATTCGCAGATCTCGTCATCATCAAATGAAAGAAGAAAAAAAAACTTAAAGAATTAATTGTCTGAATTGAAGAAAAAGGAAATGATGAAATTTTTGGGGTGGAGGTCAAGATCTGGATTTCTAGCTGGATACAATAATCAATTAAAGAATAAAACTTGAGAGGAGTATGGACTGTAAGGGTGACCTAGTTTTGGGATTTCCATCATTTATGAGAACCCAGATCTCATTTTCTCTTATTCACTCAATCATCATCAACAATAAAGAATCTTTTTTGGGAGATCTTGGCTCTCCATCACCATCGTTAGTTGAAGAAACAAAATAAAGAAAAAAATTAATGTGGGAAAGATTTGGGTTCCAGACATCATCATCAAAGGAAAAAAATGGATTTTTTTTTTTTTGGGAGATTGGGATGGTGGTCTCATCATCAATCGAAGCAAAATAGATTTAAAGATTTTATTTTCTTGGAGAACCTTTATCTCCGTTTTCTTCTCTTTGAACCATCATCAACATTTTTTGGAAAACCTATATCTCCGTTTTCTTTTCTTTGAACCATCATCAACATTTTTTCTCTCAATCATCAACAAAACAACAACAACATCTTCCTCTTCATTTTCAAACAAAGACTCAAAATCTCCATGGAAGATCTCCACCCAACAAACCACAAAAAATTCTCAAACTAAAACTCAAAAATCCATTATTGAATATCTCCACCCTCACCACCACTGCCCGCCGCCGTTCTTCCCCATGGAAAGTTCTGATCACCTCCAAGACGAGATCGGGTTTGGCCTCCTTGGAAAAGATCATTTTGGTGGTGGGTTTTGCTGATAAAGACTGGGAGAAGGATAGAGAGGTTGAATTTTTCAGAGATAGATCCATGGAGATCCGATCTTCATTTTTTTACTCACTTGTAGATAAATATTTATTGAGCTTTTGTTCTTGATTTTCAAAACAGGTGGTCTGCACAAATACAAGAACATTTTTCAGAAGCATATTTTAATTTATTTTAAATTAATATTTGTTTTAGATTTTTAATTGTTAATTTAAAGGGAAAGTATCATTTTCCCCCCTGTAGTTTACCATATTCATAAAGTTGCCCCCTAGTTTCAGAAATGGTTGGTCTTCCCCCTCTAGTTTGCCATATTCGAATATTTACCCCCTACCGTTAGGATTTCTGTTAAATAAGGGTTTGACCGTTAAAAATATTAATATCAAAAATTATAAAATAATATAATTGTAAAAAAAAAAAAACTAATCAAATTATATAATAATAATAATAATAATAATAATAATAATAATAATAATAATAATATAATTGTAAAAATAAACAAAAACGATATTAAAAAAATCTCACTTTCTCTCTCTCAACATTATCTGTGATACTTTCCCTATTATTATTAGATTCATTAGCAAACACCACCAAACTTTTTATTTTGTTTTATTCTCGCCGGTGATAGGATGAAGAAAAGAGAGAGATTAATTATCACAGATAATGTTGAGAGAGAGAAAGTGAGATTTTTTTAATATCGTTTTTGTTTATTTTTACAATTATATTATTATTATATAATTTGATTAGTTTTTTTTTTTTTTTTTACAATTATATTATTTTATTATTTTTGATATTAATATTTTTTTATATAATTATCTCCACCGTCCATGTTTGAGATAGATGGTGGAGATTGAATCAGGAGATAATTAATAATTGTTTTTTAATTTCGAGGGAGAGAGAGATAATTAAGGCTTGAAAGTTGAAATTGATGTTTTTAATTTTTTAATATTATTTTTAATATCTTTTAATAATTATTAAATATACCTTGTTAAGCTAATTCTGTTTTTTTTTTTTTTTTTTTAAATCAACGTTATTATTAGGGGTAAAAACGTACTTTCTCCTTTGTATTTAATAGTTAAACCATTATTTAACGGAAATCATAAGGGTAGGGGGTAAATATTTGAATATGGCAAACTAGAGGGGGAAGACCAACCATTCTGAAACTAGGGGGGGCAACTTTATGAATATGGCAAACTACAGGGGGGAAAATGTATTTTCTCCTTTGTATTTAACGGTCAAACCCTTATTTAACAGAAATCCTAACGGTATGGGGTAAATATTCGAATATGGCCAACTAGAGGGGGAAGACCAACCATTTCTGAAACTAGGGGGGGCAACTTTATGAATATGGTAAATTACATGGGAGAAAATGATACTTTCCCTAATTTAAATTATAGAGAGCTGATGTGTTCGATTATGATTGGATAACAGCTATTTTCCTTTAATTTATTTAATATCACTCTTGAAAGTCCATTTTTCCCTTCCAACCGTTAACTTGTAGTTAGTCAAACGTTTGGTCAACAAAATCCAGGGGAGGTTTGCGCAATAAAATGATCTTTTGTCTATAGGTCCAATTTCACCTAAAGTTAGGGGATATTAGTGCAATTTTCCCTATGTGTGTGTGTGTGACTGTGTGTGTGTTTGAGATATGCTATACGTATATACACACATTAAATATAATTATTCGTTTGAAAAAACAGAAGAAAAAATTGATTTCCAAAAAACAACTAAAATAAATTAATGGCACCCCCTTATTTACCAAAATACCACTCATTGGATGAAATTAGATGGAATGGCCATTAGTGTCACTTTTCAAAGGACTACAATTAATTAGCAAGTTTCTCATCTCTTTCACTCATACAACACCAACCAATTATAAGTTTCAAAGCATCCAACTATGTATTGACTCTTGGATCAATGAAAACGAAGTTATTATTTCACATTTACTGCTTTATTCATTCTCTCAAAAGTCTCAAACGGTGGTTTAGACTTTTTTTTTTTTTGAATTACATTACAACAACTGCTGGGACCTGGCGAGATTAGACTCTACAAGCACAGCCTGGAATACTACTCCCACTATTGGGGAGTGGGTATAAATGGATTACAACTCTCACAACGGAGAGAGGGTTGCTCCCAATAGAACCGGGAGAGGGCACCCACATTTGGAATTTAATAGCCAGGGTGGGACAAATTATATACATACCAAGGCAAGACTTGAACCTTGGTGGTGGAGCATCCCTTAGGAGACTCCAACCACCAAGGCAAGGGGCCATTGGTGGTGGTTTAGACTTTTTATCAAACACATTTACTGCTTTTGTCAAATATTTCCATATTTTTCAATATTAAAAGGCCTTTATAAATTTAATTTATCTTTTTAAAATGATGTGAAGGGATGCTCCAACCACCAAGGCAAGCGGCCATTGGTGGTGGTTTAGACATTTTATCAAACACATTTACTGCTTTTGCCAAATATTTCCATATTTTTCAATATTAAAAGGCCTTTATAAATTTAATTTAACTTTTTAAAATGATGAGAAGGGTGGTGGTGGTTTAGACTTTTTATCAAACACATTTACTGCTTTTGTCAAATATTTCCATATTTTTCAATATTAAAAGGCCTTTATAAATTTAATTTAACTTTTTAAAATGATGTGTCTTTAAAATAGCAGTCTTTCTATTATCAGTTCGAACCGACAATAAATATATCAAGATAAAGAATGTAGACCACAGATTATGGAGAAGTTTTGACAAGTGCATACACTTTAAGTCAAAGTATATAAATCTAGTGGTCCACATTTTTCGTCATGATATATTTATTGTCAATTCGAACTGATAATAGAAAATCTGTTTAAAATAGATAGGAGTGTCAAAAGATAAATACGATAACACTTGGAATTAAATGAGGAATAAAATGAAATATATTTAGAATGTTTTTTAAAAAAAAATTAAAATTTTAGGTTGAAGTTTATTTTATATTATTATGTTTAATTTTACTTTGTGGTCCCTTTTATACATCCTTGACGGTTTGACATAATATTCTCCTCGTATCGTTCAATAATGACATGTGAAGATATTTGCATGTATAAAAAGGATTTGTACCCTCACCTCTCTCTTTTTAATTGTCCTCACTAGTATATTGCTACATGTTTAATATAGCAAATCAATGGTCTAGATTATTTTTATTAATTTTTATATTTTTACTCTACCAAAAAATAGAATTAATCAAGACCATTGAATTAAGTGAAGACAATATGAGATGAGGTGAGGTGAGGAGGGATCCAAATCCGTATGAAAAGGATCACCATTTAATATGAATATTCACTCTTAACTCGAGTGGTGCACTACACCTTCCATTCTAAACTTGCGGCGTGATTCAAGTCCTACCATACACAATTTTTGGCATGTGTGGGAATGGGAGACTAGAGGTGTTTGGCGGAGATTTAAGGGAAAGATCACTGCTCGCCAAAATTCAGAGTTAACATTATTCTTCTGATTGATGCATATACAAATAACATTATAAAACAATGAGTAATGCTAGAAGACTCAAAAATTAACCCAAATTTTGAACCCAAACCTATATGGCAACATCACATGGGATCTTTAGGAAGAGTGACGTGGGCTCATGTTGTGTGTGATGTTGCCACATAGATTTGGGTTCAAAATTTGGGATAGTTTTTTGGGTCCTCTAGCATTACTCTAAAGGAATTAGGACTCTACTTATTATTTTATTATAAAGCAAGAAGAATTAGAACTCTAATTAACGATTTCCCCCTTGAAGGATGAGATCTTTATGATGTTGATGAATTTGTTTATTTACAGTTTGCTTTTTCTTGTGAGAATTATACAAACCAGACTTCCAATAAATTTTCCTTCCAAAAAAAAGAATTCCTATACATTTGTAACCCATTGGGAGCAAGAAAAAAACACAATCTTTTATTTAATTTCTTGCAAAATATCATCTTTGCTAGCGTTCATGAGGAAATTGCATCTCAAGTGTTAGAGATATGGGAGGAAAAGGCACTTCAAAGAAATACATCTTAGAAGTTCTTAATGACATAATTGAAACTATTTGGAATCACAGGACATAATGACTCTCAAAGGAATCTTGTATATGCAGCCCATATATTTGCATAATACGCTATTGTGTTTAGGGGTAGGCATGTGTTGGTTTGGGTTGGGTTTGATGATACCCAAACCAAACCGTTATTTAGTCGGGTTATTTTTTTACAACCCAAACCAAACCAATTATAATGCTAAACCAAACCAAACCAAACCAAACCAATAAAAATCGGTTTGGTTCGGTTTGGTTTGGCGGTTTAAAAAAATAATTATATATATATTATATTTGAACAAATATAATAATATCAATACAAGTAGTTAAACTCATTATCAATAAGATAAATAATAATACTAAATTTAACCAAAGTGTGTAACAATAATAGTTAAAAAAATATCCTCAAGTGTAGAACACATAAAACTTATTAAAAACTAAACTAAAACGTATTGTTTAATGTGTTTTTGTACGAAACAATAAAAAAATAGTTAGTTATCCTCAATAAATTTGTTTAGTGCTAACAACTTCGGATGGGATGAAATAACTTTAAGAATAAATAGAGACCGATAACCTTGGAAATAAACATAATATAAAATTAGGTTAACTTTAAATTTTTTATATATGATAATTTAATATATATATATATATATATTTAAGTATGTAATGGGTTGGGTTGGGTTATGCGGGTTGATAAAACACAACCCACAAACCAAGCCAAACCAATCGGGTTACTAAAAAATAACCCAATCGGTTTTTTTTCTTTAACAAAACCAAACCAACCCGTTTAAATTGGTTTGGTTTGGACTGGTTGATCGGTTTGACGGTTAATTTGGGTGCCCACCCCTAATTGTGTTTGTGTCATATTTTAGAAATTCAGGGTACTAAGAAATAGATGAGGTGGATTATTTCGAGTGCGATATGAGGTTGATCTAGTGGTATGCCTTTTACACTTATACCACAAGATTATCGTGTCCACCTCTCTCAAACCCAAATTTATTGTAATATTATATATATATATATATATATATATTATTTTTGAGTTTTTGTGTAACTCCCCTTCCATATAGTATAATGTGATAATCAGGCCGAGCTTATATTGTTTGATTTAAATATATTATGAAATTCTGAATTCTGCAAGGAATAATTCAAAGCCTCAAACAAAAACTTATAGTGTTTGATTTAAACAGATTCTGAACTTCTGAATTCTGAAAGGAATAACTCAAAGCCTCAAACAAAAACTAGGAAAGAAAAAGTGTGTTCTTCAAAGTTGAGAGTTCAATTGCCATTTGATGAGAGCCTCATCTGTGTAGTATTTGTAATTCTTACCTTTGTATTTAAATGAGTGAAAAATTTTCAAAGAGAATATGAGAGAATTTTTCAGGCAATGGTACTGCTAGAACTGCAAGTTCTTCAATGGCAAAAACTTAACATCAAGAGAAACAACAAGATCAAGTTACCAACGCCGGAAATCAGCAAATCGGTGAGCAGCAGAAATCCAGTGTGCAGATCAAGCTCTAATTTGTCAATTTGTTTATAGTTTAATTGGTTATTACTTTAATTTCCAAAAGTCATTGATATCCAAATAGTATTTAACTTGTGTTGAATAACTAAGGGGTAATTACCCTAGTGGCCATCAACTCTTGCCACCACTATCAAAATGGCCACCAAATGGAGAAATGGATGGAAAATGGCCATTTTTGGCAAACATTGTTACACTACTAGCCATTCTATCCAATTCCATCCATTTCTATCCAATAAGTGGCATTTTGGTAAATATGAAGATGACATTAATTTATTTTAGATATTTTTTGGAAATCAATTTTTTCTTTTGTTTTTTGAAACGAATAATTATATTTAGTGTGTACATATACATATAGCATATCTCAAACATATATATATATATATATATATATATATATATACAGTCTTTCTATTATCAGTTCGAACTGACAATAAATATATCAGGACGAAGAGTGTGGACCACAAATTATGGAGACGTTTTGACAAGTGCATACACTTTGAGTCAAAGTATGTAAATCTAGTGGTCCACATTCTTCGTCCTGATATATTTATTGTCAGTTCGAACTGCTAATAGAAAATCTGTGTATATATATACATATATATTTCTTTTCAACTTATCTCAAATATATTTTTTAGAATTTTTAGATTTTGTAACCTTAATCTTTTTTTAAAAAAAAGAATATATATATATATCTTTTCAACTTATCTCAAATATGTTTTTTAGATTTTTTTGATTTTATAGCCTTAATCTTCTAATATATATATATATATATATATATATATATATATATATATATATATATGTATATAAATATATATTCAACTTATCTCAAATATATTTTTTAGAATTTTTAGATTTTGTAGCCTTAATCTTCTCAAAAAAGAAATACATATACATACATATATATATGTTTGAGATATGATATACGTATATACAAACTAAATATAATTATTTGTTTCAAAAAACAAAAGAAAAAATTGATTTCCAAAAAAATATCTAAAATAAATTAATGTCATCCTCATATTTACTAAAATGCCACTTATTGGATGGAATGACCATTAGTGTAACAATGTTTGCCAAAAATGGCCATTTTCCATCCATTTCCCAATTTGGTGGCCATTTTGATAGTGGTGGCAAGAGTTGATGGCCACTAGGGTAATTACCCCAATAATTCCTCTATTAAACAGGTTTTGTGTTAATTTATTTATTTACTATTACTATTACTATTATTATGTTTATAAATTTATTAACTGTAATAATCATTCATTGATTATTTATTTTTTCTTTTCTATTATTATATGTAATTATACTTTGTGGTTTCTTTTATACCTCCTTGACGGTTTAACATAATAGTCTACTCATCGTTCGATAATGATGTGAAGAAATATAAATGTTATAAAAGAATCATTAATATTTAATATGCATATTCACTCTTAATTAGTTCAAATGGTGTACTGCTTCTCTCATTAATCTCCCACATAACTACTCAACAACTATACAGACTAAATCCATTAGACTAATATGAGATTCAATTAGCAGAAAGAGAAAGTCACCCACTAAATTAAACACATAATCACAAAATTAAACAAGTCTAAACAACATGTTTAACTTATAAACACAAAGAAATTCAGTCCCAACTAAATAAATAGGCGACGAAGCCAAAGCAATAAATTCTCGAATCCACGAGAAGAATTTGCATCAAAGGAACCGATTTTATTAAAGATCCGATTCACTCGGGATTTTTCTAAATTGAATCAAACTTGAAAATTTAAAAACTAAGCCAAATAAATAGATAAATAAATAATAAAAAAAAAATAAAAAATAAAAAATTGAGTTATTTCCAAAACCGAGACCAATCCTAAATAAACTCAAAGAAATAAACTTTGACAGAAAAGGATGTTACTAAAATAAGCCTAAAAAGAGTAAACCTGAGCTCGTGACAAGGTTCCAACGTTATATTTGGGTGCCGCTTGCCCCTCCAAATGGTGTCCTGAAGTGTCCTACGTTGATAGATTTTTTAATTTCCGAAACATCTCCTCCTCCTCCTCATCCTTCTCAAAACCTTGAATTTCTTGTTCTGAACCCACCACCACATCTGCATCTGGGTCTGTTTGTTTGAAGCCAAATCAATTAATTGTTAATTAAAACAAACAAATAACAATATATAATGAAACAACCTATAATTAATAATTGGATTGAATACAAGTAACAATTAAAGATTAATTACCTCCTGTTGATATTGTTTTGATTGTTCTTACTCCTTTTTGTTGATCATCAATGGCAGGAGATGATGATTATTTGGATCCAACTCCTTCTCCTTCTACTTTTTGTTGATCATCAATGGCAGTAGATGATTATGGTGATGATTTGAGTGTCTTAATAGTAGTCTTCTTCGGTGGTGTGGATATTGAAATGTGATGATATCTTTTTCTCGTTCTAATAATGTGAGGAGTTGTTTTTGTCACTTCGCTAGTTGTCATTCCTTTTTTAACTTGAATGGATACCTCCTCTCCATCTTCTACTTCCAAATCCTCTAACAACATACCTCCATCATAATTGTTCAGATTAGGATAAATAATTGTTCAAAAAAAATGACTACGATAAAGTGAAAAACATACAAATCCTATCCGAGAAAGAAATACACTTAATAATGGATTAGGAGTCCAAATTTTTGACTTATCTGGAAATCACCTGAGTCATGAATCGGGGATACTATAAAGAAACTCACTGGGTGGTTCGACTTGTTTCCGTTTCACGTTTGACATAGAATCATAGATGCTTTTGAAAATGTTCGATTTCATAATTATATATAAATCATGGATTAGAATAGAGTATATGTAACAAGTTCTCAAATCATGTATAAAACAATTCTTAAATCAGGATGGGTAGTATATTTTAAGAATTTAGATCATCTGCTGACCTGATTTTTTTCTAACCTTACCCAAGAAAAAAAAAAAAAAAGATCAGTAGAAGATCTAAATCCATATTTTAAAGCATAATTAGACCATTTGAGAAGCCTACAAGGACTTGTTTTGAAATATTTTTACTTGTTTGAAACATGAAAATATGAAGCAAAGTCTGATTTTCAGGAAAATATAAACATGAAAGGGTTTTTTGCAAAAATGCCCTATTTTAGGGGCTTAATAGCAAATCTACTCTAAATCCTAATTCAATTGCAAAACTACCCTACTCTTCCCAAAATGCCCTCACTCATAACTCACCATATTTATTACTTTTACTAACTATTTACTAACCATTTACCAATCAACTTATCAAACAAATAAACTAAACACTATTTAATAATTTTACTACACTACAACACATTGTTTCCCTCACATTTGTTTTTCAATTTTAGGTTTTTAAAAAATTGGAGAAGATTATATCAAGTAATTTTAAGGTATGTATTACATTTAATTATTTTTTTTCAACCTCATTTGCCTTATTTTGAGAGTTTTGTAATATCTCCGGTTTTTTTTTTTTTTTTTAATTTTTTGTGAACTGAGACTTTTTCAAGGCTTGAAAACAATCTCGAGACTGGGTGTCCTGACATCTGGTTACCCCATCTTGAGGATTTAATTCCTCGGGACAGGGCGTCCCGACGTCAGGTTACCCCATCCCGAGAAAATAAGGGCGCGTTTGTTAACGTTTTCAGAAACTGTTTTTTGTTTTCTAAGTCACAAAAACAGGAAAAACCCGTTTGGTAGGATGATTTCAAAAAACTGTTTTATAAAACATTGAGAACAGTTTTCAGTTTTAATGAACAAAAAATTGAGAACTCTGAGAACAACAATTTGTTTGTTTTCAGTATTCTTGAAAACTTTTTTTTAGCAATAAAATTTACTCAAACCAAATCCATCTTTTGAATCTTCATGGATCTATATTAAAAAGATGGTGATGATTTCGATGTGTTTGATGATGAAAATTAAATTTATTTATTATTTAATTTTAATTTTTTTTTTAGTTTTAATGTTTAATTATTTTAATATCACTTTTTTATTATTTATAATATTAATCTTTTAAAAATGATTTTAAAAATATTATACTAAACACGTTTTTTATGTTTTGATTCTCCGAATATCGTTTTCAACCATTGCTACCAAACGCGTTTTCGAATTCAAAAAATCCAAAAATCAGTTTTTCAAAAACTTCAGATTACAAGAAAACAAAAACTGAAAAACGAAAACATTACCAAACGACCCCTAAATCCCCGGGATGGGGTGACCCGATGTCGGGACACCATGTCCTGAGGTTTTTTTCAAGCCTTGAAAAAGTTTTGGGACAAAATGTCCCGACAACGGGTCACCCCTAAAATAGGGCATTTTCGCTAAAAACCCAACATGAAAATATGATTATATTAATGAATGGGTATACACATGAGAATAAATTTAAATTTCCCATGAAGGATGAACTTTTTTTTTTTACCAGGATTCCAATTTGAACCAGTCCATAATGACCAAGGCACATCTAGTGAATCTTAGTGGGCCAAAAACCAATTACTTAACATTATTTAAAAATTTACTTTTTTTTAGACTTAAATTTTTTTAATGGATGATGAGATGAGATTGGTTCAATGGTTAACCCCTCATACTTGCACCAAGGTTATGGGTTCGAGAAAGAAATAAATTTTTTTAAGAGAAAATAGAGAGAAATAGCACCAAATTGGATTGGTTTTGTGGCAATATCACCAACTTAATAAGTTTTGTAGAAATAGCACCAAAGTATGTGATCTCCCCAAATTGCCCCTCACTTATTCTTTCTTCCTCTCTTTTTCTCTCTCTCTTTCTTCCTCTCTCCTTTGTTTTTTTTTTTTTCAAAGAACTCCATTGATCCATCAATGGAGGACTGATAGACCTCAAATGGAGGTCGAATGGAGGTCTTTGATCTCCATTGGAGTCGAAATGACCTCAACCTCCATTGGTGGTCAATGAAGAAGAAGATTAAAAAAAAAAAAAAAAATTCTGAAAATAAGTATCGGGTATTTGGAAATAAGTCTCGGGTAGGTCACCCGAGACTTATTTCAAGCTAGTTTAAGCTACCTGACACTTATTTCAGCTACCCAAGACTTATTTCAAAATACCCGAGACTTATTTCCAGAAAAAAAAAATTATGACAGAGGTCGTTTTTGACGACCTCTAATGGAGTCGACCGTTTCGACGGAGGTTGTTTCGACGGAGGTCGTTTCGACGGAGGTCGTTTCGACAGAGGTTGTTTTGATCTCCATTGATGGATTAATGAAGGTTTTTGAAAGGAAAAAAAAAAAAGAGGAGAAAGGAAGAAAGAGAGAGATAAAGAGAGATTAGGGGCAATTTTGGCAGATCACCTTAATTGGTGCTATTTCTACAAAACTTATTAAGTTGGTGACTTTTTCATAAATGGCTTTGGAAAGAGTGCTAGAAATTTTAAGGACTCATATTTTAATGGATAACTAGAGCTCCTAGCAGTCAAGTTTTCATTCCCTTTTTTATTTAATTATTTTATAATTTATTAATTTATAATATTTTCCCAAAAATTAAAAGAAGGGTGACTCTATTGCCATCCAAAAATTACTTATGACACCCATTTACTTTATAAACCCGTTGATTAAATTCAAAAAATAATTAATTTCTCTCTATACCCTAGAAAATGCCAAAAATTCCCTTAAGTGCGAAATTGTTTTTCTACCTACACCCATGTTACGGTTTTTATCATTCACCAGAAACAACAAAACAAGGTAAGATTAATTTGCTAACAAACTTAATTTAGTAGAAGCAAAACCTCTTAATATTATAGTGGATTTGTGGAGTCACCAAATTTAACGAATAAGTTGATAATGCTTAACGAATTGCAATGATAAGTTGATAACGCTTAACTAAACTGTTAGATCGGTTAAAATTTTGAGCGAAAAATAAAGACTTATTAGTGACATTTGGATTCTCGAAAAAAAAAAATTGTAAATGGAGGAATAAGCTGAAAATTGTTTTAAGTAATTTAACTGTAGAGGTGTTTTAGTAATAATATTTTTTTTAATTAAAAAGTGGATGTGAAACAAAGCTTTTTGGGTGAAAACATAACCACCCTTAAAAAGAGGACATTTTTGGTAACATTGAGGTGTGTTTTTTAAATGAGGGTGTACATAAAAAATGGTGCAAACACAATATGCTTGGGTACTGATTGTATACTGATCAGTCAGTACCCGATATGTGTGGGGAGTTTTCTTTTGATTTGTGTAAGCAACCCTCTCTCTAATTGTGAGAGTTATAGTTCATATGTAACTCTTTCCGATAGTGGGAGTAGTATTCTGGGTCGTTATTTTAGAGTTTGATTAATCTCACCGGGTCTCGACAGTAGTTGTATTTAAAAAGAAGAAAAAAAAAAAAAAAAAAAACTAATTCAGTCTAATATTATAATTTTAAAAATAAACACTAAAGTCAAAAGCCTGCAACAAATCATAAAAAATTATCAAGTAAAATATCACCCTAATTTTATGTCAAAACGTAACACCTGATTTTCATTCAAATTTTATGGTAACCAATCTAAGTGTTATGATTTATATTTGTGCAACATTTTGGAATGTTGGAGTTAAAAAAAAATAAAAAATTGGGATGTTGGAAGAAACTGAATATCGCTAAGGCTAGCTAGAGTAAGCTCTAACATATGTATTTTTTCAAGAAAATAAAATAAAATTGTGGGTCACACTATTGTACGAAGTTTGCATCATAATGAAGAACAACTGGTAGATGAGAAAAACCCATCAAACTATACGTATCATCCAGAAAGCCCTTGTAAGAGACCTAGACGTATCATCCGGAATTTTTTTTTTTTTTTTTTTTTTCATTGAAGCAGTTTGCTGATGCTAATATTCTTCAGGAATTAACATGTCAGAATAAACCAAACATCCATGTATTATTCAAAAAAATAAGTGATCGATTTTTTTGATTAATATTTTTGAATTTGAATATTGTATAATAATTATGTAATCCATTAATAATTTTTTTTTTAATATTATTTTTATAATTCTCAATTCAATAGCTAGATATATCTTTTTGAAAAGAAAAAAAAAAATCAATAGATATATATATTTTTGTTTCAAATCACATGAACCCTAAAACACAAAAGGGCAAATGCACTTAACCTTATATATACATGAGATATAAATGAGTGGTTTAGGTGGGTTAAAATGGATTGATTCAATATTCAACACACCAATGGAACAGCCTAACAGGATTCATTCAATTTTTCAATTCTCCGATCTTCATATATATATATATATATATATATATCAGTCTTTTTATGATAAATTCGAATATATGTGGACCATTGGATTTAAAAGATGATTTGACAAGTGCATGCAGCAAAGTCAAAGTATTTAAATCTAATGACCTACAGGCAATGAACTGATATATTTTTTGTCAGTTCGAACTGACAATAGAAAAAATTGTATATATTTATATATATATTTGGGCACAAAAATGAAAAGGATTTATAACCGCCCTTGTATTCCCCACTAATCAGTCCGTATTACCATCACCTTGGTAACCTTTTAATATGGAATTGTAAAAATTTACTTGATTTGATTACACATGAGCCGTAAAAAGGACAGTCATTTTGGTGAATTTGACTGCATTAGAATTGTGAAAAAGGACAATAGTTTTACTAAAATTTACTACTGATTAAGGACAATTAAAATTTAAAAGTCTAGCAACACTCTCATCCGAACTGTAAGGCTATCTTAGAAGAGATTGCATCATAATCTAATTACTATTCCTATGAACATAATTAATATAAATATTTCTGAAAATTGAAAACATACACAATCGAGTACATCTTCTCTCTCACGTACCCTGATCAAGTTCAATGGAAAAAACCAATACACGGGATTTCCCTGATCAAGTTCCTGAAGGCGGAAATCGGCAATTGAGTTACAATGAGGATCCTGAGATTGAATGGAACGATGAGTTCATCGTGCATGTGGAGGAGGATCCTGCAGCTAATATCAGGCCTTACATGGATTTATTTCCAGGATTTGAAATTGAAGAATTACTTTCTTTAATGCCTGTTGTTAGCAAACAAACTGTCACTATTATGCGCGGAAGCGTTGCCGGATAGAACACAAACAAACACAATCACAAAGAAGAAATAAGATGAAGAGAAGTAATTAAATCCAATCACACACAACATAAGAATTTACATGGAAACCCAAATCAGGGAAAAAACCACGGCCGTCAGGACGACAAGAGAAAGATCTAATATGTAGTAAATTGTTACAATCACACACTCAGGTTCTCTCTCTAAATAATACCCCAAACCCAATTACACCCAATGCACACTTTGAGATCTCTCTAGTATTTGCTATTTTGCTCCACCACTCTCAGGTGTTTTTCACACGCTAATAACCTAGTTATTATGGTCTATTTATATGTATTACAGGGAGTTTAAATTAACAAGGAAATCTATCTCGTAGTCATACAAGAATACTTGTTCCACATAAATACTATTTCCTATTTAAGACAAGTCTTCTTTCAAGGAGAAATCCTTTTCCTATTCGAACTTCAAGAAACAACCTATTTCCTCTTCCATGAATATTTCCTGATTCAACGCGTGCATGTGATTGACTACGATTCAAGTTGCAGTTGGCCACCCGCTTCCTAAACCGTGTAGAACTTGATCACTCAAAAAATCGTGATCCATGCGCCACATCATCAATGTTTCATCACGACCGTTGCCGGTACCGCTATGATAGCCACAGCGGTCACCGCAGCGGTATCCACCGGAATGCAACCGCTGTCGTTGCGCTGCCGAAGAATTAGCAGCGGTGTCCTACCGCTGCCACAACCGCTGCCAAAGCCACAGCGGTTTGAGCTGTCATTCGCTTCTTCAATTCGTTTCGTCCTCCAAGCCTCCCTCAAACATAACCTCATACTCCCAAACGCTCTCACGTCTCCAGGAAGTCTCCGCATTGGTAAATCATTGTTTGGTATCCATTGGTAATTCAAGCCATATCCAACACCTATTTGGGTTAATCTTATTATAGAAAGCTACTCTGATCATGATATTTCCGGTATATTTCCTCCTCAACTTCCAGGGGAATTGTCACCTTCTTTAGAATCCTGGAATAAACGTTTTCCAGGCAATGATAATGCAACTTCAATAGCAAAACCTGAAAATCCAGACAAACCCCAAGATGAAGTTACCGACGCCAACACCGAAAATCAGCAAATTGGTGGACAGAAATCCAAGTTGTGATTGAAGGCAATTAGTGTCTTCTAATTTGTCAATTTGTTTATAGTTTAACTGGTTCTTACCTTTTAAATTAAAAGTCATTGATGTCCAAATAGTAATAGTATTTAACTTTGTGTTGAAAACAAGTAATTTAGAGGTTTTGTGTTCATTTAGAAGTTTTAACAAAGAAAAAAAAGGCATGAGATAAGGTTTTGGGTTCGAGTCCTCCCATCCCCAAACACCCCGAATTTATGTAATACTTAATAAAAAAAAAGTATTAACTGTTATAATCATTCATTGATCCTTATTTATTTATTTATACTATTTTTTGTGAACTATTACAAATTTACAATTAATTCGTGATTTTAGGGTGTGATATACGACACGAACCCACAACTTTAATGACCCGGGTGGGAGGGGCTAACCACCGGGCCAACCTAATCTTGTAAAAGAGACCATTAACGGTGGGCATGGATTGGTTCGGTTCAGTTTTGGCCAAAACCGTATTGAACCGACAAACATTTGGTTTTTTAAAATGTGAATCAGTTTAAACCGTTTTGAACCTGAAAATCGAATTGAACCGAACACCTTTATTTCGGTTCGTCTCAATTCGGTTTTGGGCCTATTGGGCTTTGAAGGTTTTTTTATATGTTTTTTAATTTTTTGGGCCTTTATTATTTAAGTTGCTTTTTTGGCATTTAGGCTTAAACTTTTTTAAGAAAACATAATATATAAAAAAGAATTTAACCAAAATACAACCAAATTTTCAATCATATTCGGTCTACATACTCAATCAAAATATAAAATCATCATAACTTCTATAAAATAGAAGTAAAAAAATGTAGTCCAAAATAAAACATCATCAACAAATAGTCTATAATAAAATTGAATGTTACAAAATAATTCATTAAGATAATTTGGTTTATACGGTTTGGTTCGGTTTTGTATGTTCAAAACCAAAACTGAAACCGAATTTAATTCGGTTTCCAAATTTCAAATCGGTTTGAACCGAATAGAAACTATGAACTTAACCAAACACCTTTTTACGGTTCGATTTGGTTTGGGTTTTTATGCCTACCCCTAGAGACCATCACTAATCACTATGACACAGTGTGATGGGCTAACCATTGGGCCAACCACATGCCATCTTGTAAACCACTAAGACGCGTAAAGATATTTCCATGTATACAAGGAATTTACTAGAATGCACATCCTCTCTTAAATTCCTTATAAAGGGCACGATATATCCGCCGTGATATCCTTGTAAAGGGTACGACATATCCACCACGATATCCTACTTTCATAATGGGAGATGCATTTTGATGTTAAAATGAAAGTGCATAAAATCTTAGTATTTTGATACCAATAGGCTATAAATTGGATGCTAGTGGATCAATAATATTTCATTTTCATGTATCAACATTTGGATATATACATTCAGTTCCAAGATTCTCAGAAAAATCCCCTCCCTTTCTTTTACTTTCCGAGAAATTTTTCTAGTCGTAGAGATTGAAAATGGTGAGAATCCGAGAACCAATAGAAGATCAGCCGCCTGGAGACACAAAACAGCTACACTCCCATCATGAGCAGTCTAAAGAAGAAGATAACAAGAAGAAGGAGAATCCTGATGATGGTGATAAAGATGATGTTAATTCTCGAAGAAAGATGAAAAGGAGGAAGAAGATGGTGCAGGAGATGACAAATGATGTGAGAAGCGTTCAGTTCTCTTCTCGACTGATGTGGCCTCCAGGAGTCTTGATTCTAGTAAGGCAGTCGATTAGGTTGTCCAGGTGAGGTTTTGGCTTTTTAAGGAAGCAACTTCTGTTTTGTGAAGAAAGTAGAAAGCATATTATTCCTTAATCTGGGCTCATAAATCTTTGTTTGTTTTAGGTTGATTGTCCAGAAGATGTTGCATCCTACATACATCGAGTTTATCGCACTGCCCGCTATACTTCTGGAGGTCGTTCGGTTTTATTTCTGATGCCTTCAGAAATGCAAATGCTTGAATGTTTCTCTTAGTTATAACTTTCAAGCATAAAGGTGACCTTGCAATAAGTACATGTGCATTGGACAGATAATTCTGATCTCAAATGGCTGATCTTGTCTACCTACATTTATTAATTTTATGTTGTATATTATGTGCAGCAACGACTTTTACTGATTTGTGAAAAAATAATAATGCAAGAGCGTAGATTATTGGATGAATTTGCAGTGCATCCTTAGTCTCACCCTTTCTTCTTTGCTGTTGTCTTACTGTTGTAACTTGAGTTTGTTTTCTTCTTCCAGGCCAGAAACTAGGGTCCATAGACCTGTTGGGTCCAGAGTTGTCTTTGACGAGGAAGGCATCACGCTGCCTCCTCTTGCAATGCTAGCGGATGCTAAAAGTGGTAAAATTAAGTATACGTCATTGCACTTAGTTTCCCAGTTCAAAATACTTGAAAAATTAATTACAAAACTGGAATCTGCTTGAATAGATGCGGTCAGCTCTTGAAACTGTTGAACTATAGTCGATAAATCTGATTGAAGTAAATTATTCTTGTTCCTGTGTTGCGTATTATTATTACATAATTTTTTCTATGGCATAAGTAGTCAAATCTTTTCCATCCTTTTCTTTTGCAGACCAAAAGAAGGAATACTATAAGAAGTTAAGAGAAGAGTTGAAGCATGCTGACAAGGAAGACAAGCTTCTGGATTGCCAGCGTTGCAGAGAGAAGCGAGTCAAGGAAAAGATGAAACGGAAGAAAGGGGACGCAGAAGATGAAGAGGATGACGATAATCTTTCTGGGTCAGACGAAGAAACAATTGATCAAGGAAGACATAAAAGATCAAAGATATACTTCGATAATGACAGTGAGAACGATACTTACAACGATAGTGGTGATAGAAAAGTAAATAGGGACGACAAAAATTCAAATGCTGATTCAATTTCTCAATATTATTTGGAGGATCAGAAGTATGGACCAGAGAATACTGAAGACCTGTAACTCAATACTATTACATTATAGGAGGATTTATAAGAAATAATAAATGAAACAAAACTCAAATGCATATCGACATTATCCATTACAAAATTGTACAACAAATTATAGCCAAACCCAGAAGTAGCATAGAATTCTATGGTGCAAGTGTAAGGTTTCAACTCTTGGTCTTTTTCTTCCTACTATTAGTTTTCTTTTTCGACTTTCTGAACCCTGCTCCATTTTCCTGTCAAATTATCGATTACGTGTATCATTCCTTTGTTACAGTAATAATAGAGTATGGAAAGATCAACGTAAGATGTTTCTTGATGTGTACCTTTCTATATTGTCTATAAGCAATTTGACCTGTCAACTCCTGCCCATTTTTAGACAAGTAAACCTGCAGAGAATCGGTAAAGGCTGTTAAGTGATCAATCGATGAAAATCAGTATAGGCTGAGAAGGCCACAAGCTAACAGCTGCAATCATCATGTTATAAAAAGGTTCACTGCAGCAATTTTAATTCATAGAATCCGTGGTCTGATTTCACATATACATTCTACATATGGAGATAACAACCACAATCTTCAAAGACCAATGTGCAGAGTAAAATAATTCAACTGACCTTTCTTCCTTCCAGGGATGTATACCAATGACCAGCAGATTGACCACCAGATGCGTGAACTCGTCTTTTGCCAGCATCCTTTGCAATGGTTGCACTGCTTTTTGGGTCAACCCAACCTTCTGAAGCACGTGAATTCCTTCCCCTTGTTGTGCTTCTATTGTTGTTAACTTTCTGAGTTCCTTTCTGGTTTGAAGCTCCTCCAATACTAAACTGGCTCCTGATATAACAAGAGGTCCGTATATAATCAAGTGGTACAAATGAAGATGTTCATAAACAATTTAAGCAGGATGAATATAAAGAAATTACATATAATCAATATCTGATGCACTAGGCTGCTGATTTCCTCTGTCGGGAACAACACCTATGCGGGAAAAGTTGGGTAAACGACTACAGACCAATTTCTGAATTCTTGGATCACTATGGAAAAAGTAACGGTGAGCAGGAGGAAGAGGGTCAGTCGAATCCCAGCATTGCTCAAAGTTTTCACAGCTATTCGTATTTGGGTGAGTCGGGGTGACACCTTTTATTGTTATCTACACATGCATCTGTCTGAAACTTCTGACCTGCATTCTTCTCCTTCGCAGATTGGAAATATTCTTCACAGATCTCATCCAAAGCTGGTGTTGGAATGTGAGAACCCATCATTGGACAAAAATCTTTCCATAAATCATCTTTTTGAGGTGTAATCAATGAAACTTTTCTCTTTTCTCCACTTGCAACAGATTTGGATTCCTTTGAAGGTGGATCTATTCTGTGAGCTCCTTTGCTTACATCTTCACTGATAGATGGATGATCAGAATCAGAATCAGAATCAGAATCAAGCAACTGAAACCTTCAAAGAGGACTAATAGTTAATTTTGGAAACATCAATTCATTATGGCTCATCGATAAACTTGCAGAAGGTACATCTGAAGTCTGTTGCCTTCAACTTTCCTTCAACTGGCTTGATGATTGAGTGGTAAACATAGCATGACCCTGCAATGGAACTTTCGAACTGCTACCCACAGAATGATACTGTGTTGATGGATGTTCATCCGCTCTTAAGAAGAGATGAAGAATATAACAATTGAAGAATAAATAACAGAAATATCAAGTTGAGGAGTAAAAAGATAGGATTTATAATAACTACACTGCACTCAAAGCCATTACTAATGAGCTTGAAAAACAATTCAGGGGTGAACATTCTTATTACAACATGAATTTTGTAAGAAAGACAACCGTGCAGAGAAAGGGATATTTTACATTTTAGATTCTCAGGAAAGGTACATTAGCCAACAACTAATATCTTTTGGATCTTCTTCACTAGATATACGCAAAAACCAATTTCCCAAGGTACCAATCTACTACCAACACAATTTCTCATGGATGGAATTTACTATACAAAAGTAGGGAGTTTTCTCGACAGAACACTAATACTAAGCTCTATACAGAACCCAAAAAACTCCATGAAAGTCGCTTACCTAGAAGTTCCTAACCAACCAATTTCTCAAATTCCATTATCATGGATCATATGGATTTTCACTTTTCCAATTAGTTAAACTTATAGCTATTGATGTGAACTCCAAATAATGAGATGAGCTAAGTCTGGACTATGAGACGCTGGTCAAAATTCACCTAATGTCAGACTTGCTTTGCAAATTTTCCAGTGAGTGTAAGAATCTTGTATGACTGGCGCTAGCCGCTGTGTAACCTATCAAGCTTCTATGACTAGCCAGAAGAGACATTATTTGTAAAGGCGCGGCAAATCTAAATTCCATCAAAAAAGGAGCAGCCCAAGCTGAACAAAATTCATTCAATGTGGTTGTTAACAGTTTTTAAAGGTTACCCAACAATCATTAGTCCCAACTACCAAATGCAAATTCCTATCATAATATAACCAAATCAAGTGTTCTTCAATCTCAATATTCCGACTATATAAATTTATAATTCTGTTTGATTCTCAAAAACATACAAAACATAGTAAACAGCTAAAATGCTCGAAAATGGCCTCCTCTAAATCCTCTCTTCCAGAAACCAAATAACTCATCGTAAATAAACATAAGATCTCTAAAACTGTTCTTGTTATACCATTAAATTCCTTCAAATGTATGTTTATAGTCCAAATTTATGTAATTTTTAATGAATTCAGATACGGTCGAAACGAAATTGCTAACAATGTCTCTTTATCACCACATTAAAAAAAATTCAAACATACACATTAACGTCAAATGGAAAATTAAGCTAAAGAAACCCACTTTAAAACATGTCAAATCACTACAATGCATCAATAGAAAATGCACCAACAAAACTAAAAGTCACTTAACCTAGCTAGAAATCTAACTTAAACTTGATCACAAAAGAATTAAATTAAATAAAAAATACCCGCTAGAACTTTAAAAGAAAAAAAAGTACTCACTTTAATGAAATGATTAAAAATAAATTACCTCTAAAAATCAAATCTTCCGGTGAAGGGAACTCTTCAATATCATCATCACCATGCCAGAGCAAGTCCGCTCTAATTGTTGCTTCTTCTTCTTCGCCAATAACGACGAGGACAGTGATTGGGTTGTGGGTCTGGGTCCGGGTCCGGGTCCCCATCTGAGACGCTTGAGCACTCGGGTCGGTTCGGGATTCGACATCGGAGTCCTCGACTTCCGCCCGCTCGAGCTCATGGAGAGAGTCTAGATCTTCTTCGCCTGTACGGAGGGCGTCATTGGCGGGGGAATCTTGAAGAATTTGAGGAGATGGGCTGGGAGCTGCTGCTGGGGCGGTGGTGGGTAATCGGGGCTCCGACTGGGAGTCCAAATCGAGACCCAGAGAGAACGATGGAGGTTTGAAGTCGGCCATAGAAATCGCGCGAATACTGATAGAGATTGAGAGATTTTAAATGATGAAGAGAGAGAGAGAGGGAGTGAAGTGAAAATGATTTTGCTTTTTGCGCCAAAAACCCGAAGAGAAATTACAAATTGTTTTCCTGAAACTAAACTTGGTCGGGTTGGCCCGATTCCGTATAAACCTGATATGGTACGATCCGGCAATTGTTGGACTGTGCTCTGGTAAGTGGTAACTAGTGTGTTGGGCCGGGTTTTGTGGCCAATTGGGCTGGTATGATACGCAAAGGAGTATGCCTAGAATGTGGCCCGAATGGGCCAAATCCAATTTGGCTAAAACTGTCCAAATATCTTCACTCATTTACATATTTGTCTATAAATTTTGTAAAAACTTTAGCCCTGGCAAAAATTTTCGTGTTAATCTAGGAAGTATGGATACTCCATATGATGGAGCCGTGGAGGTAAGTCATATCCAACTTGTATCTAGTTCAGATACTTTCCGAATACTACAGGATATGTATCCTAGAGTATCGATCGAAAAAGGAAGAAGAAGAAACAACTTCAAAGACCGAAAAAGCTTTGATCGAAAAAGTATGTTTTATTTTTATTTTTCTGCAGTATATGTAATACAGGATTCAAAAGCCTATCCTAAAACAATAAAATACTTGTATAATTGAATTAGTTAATAGCTTAATCATTATAAGAAAACAAGTTAAGAGAGTTATCATTATCGATATGGATACAATTTCTCTTGGATATAAGATTGCCTAAAGGAGTTTATTATCGATTTCAATACGAGTTATCTCGGATAAGATGACCTAACTATAAGAATAAAACAAAAATAGAGCAGTCTTCTTTTCTGGTCGTTTGTTTTTTTGTCTGAAGACTGAATAGTCCTAAATTTTACTGAAGACTGAATAGTGACTGAAACCTGAATCTGAATGACATGTTTTTTTTTTTTTTTTTTCTTTTCACTTCTAAATGTACTGTCAACATGCTTGTTTTTCCAAAATAAAATTGTTTGAAAAGAAGTAATTTTACATCTATACCCATACTAATTAAAAGAAGTAATTTAACAATTTCTAGATACTTTTTTTTTTTTTTGAAATAGGTTCCTAAATTATATACACCGGTACATATATATATATATATATATATATATATATATATATATATATATATAAACAATTATTTTATAACTTCTTCAAGCCACGAAATCTACTCAATATCGAATGTAACCACAAAAGAATATTTGATAAATTATATAATCGCAACTATGATAATCATAACAAATTATCATTCTAGATTATGTTTAAAGAGTTCTATAACTGCCACTACACGTAGATAAAAAAAATAAAAAAATTTAAGACTTCTTACCAGGATTTGGTAGAAAAGAAATTCAATTGTTTAATCCCAAGAAGATTTCAATATGAGAAGTGATTAGGGTTTTTTTTTTTTTTTTTTTTTTTTTTTTTTTTTTTTTTTTTTTTTTTTTTTTCCCTTTCTTTCTTAAAGCCTTTCAAAATAAGAAATACGTTAAAAGAAATAATTCTACACCATATCAAATTAGGATAAATTTAGAAATATATTTTTTTTTGGAGGATAGACTTGGAAGAAAATATTTTAATTATAATTCAGTGATTTGGAATTAAGTTAAAAGTCAGGATTTCTTACTTTTTTTTTTTTTTTTTTTTTTTTTTAAGTTGATTTTTTGATATTTTTAAATTAGACTTAATAGCACCAGACCCCCTTGAATTATACGCGAATTTGCAAATTGCCCCCTAAATGATTTTTTTCGGCGGTAAACCCCTTGAACTATTGGAAATTGGCAATAATGGACGGAATAGGGACGGAACCCTTATTCCGTCTGATTTTCCTGGCACGTGTGCTGCACATGTGAAGCCTATGTGGGCATTTTAGTCATTTTGTGACTACTACTAATAAAAATTTAAAAATAAAAATTAATACTTAAAAAATTAAAATAATAATAATAATAACAAAAATTTTGAAATTTTGGATTGTTAAAATAATAAATATTATTAAATTAATTAACAGAAATTAAAAAAAGAATATTAAAAAAAAAAATCAAACCCTAATCTCTCTTATTCTCTTTTCCATCTCTTCTTCTCAACAACAAACCCACACAATCAAACACAAAACCAGAAATTAATCTCCAAGAATCATCTTTTTAACAAAATCTTCATCACAATCGTCAATCTCCACCAAATCATTACCATCATCAAACACTCACCCAGACCAATCCCTCAATCTCGCCACCACCAATCCCTCCATCTCGCCACCAATAGACCTCCACCCCTCACCTATTGCACGAACCAGAACCGACGAGACCCATCCCTCATTGCGCCGCTGCGAACCCGATTGCACCCCATCATCTCGCCGCCGATTGAAGCCCATCATCTCGCCGCCGCTGATCTGATTTCGAACTCTCTCTCGTGAATCTCCCTCTCTCTCTCTCTCTCTCTCTCTCTCTCTCTCTAAACCCTCACTTGCGAACACGATCGGGTTGGATTCGATTGGGTTTGGTGATGGAGTTCGATTGGGTTTGTAATGGTTTGGTGATGGAGTTTGATTGGGTTTGGTGATGGAGTTCGATTATGTTTGTGGTGGTTGAATTCGGTTTGTTTTGTGATTTGATTATGGGTTGACTGATGGAGATGGTGGTGGTGGAGGATGAAGATGGTGGATGGTTGACTGATGGAGATGGTGATGGTGATGGTGGTGGTGGACGGTGGAGATGGAGATAGAGATGGTGGTGGTGGACGGGTGATTGAAAACTTTGGGTTTTTTGGTTAATTTTTTTTTTAATCTGGAGCTGATGAAGAAGAAGAGATTGGGGAGAGATAAGAGGAGAGATGGTTATGGATGAGTGGTGTGGATGATGATGTTGAAGATGTTGAAACCCAAGCATTGGATTAATTTGGTGGAGATGATGCGTGGCTGATGATGTTGAAGATGTTGAAACCCAGGCATTGGATTAATATGGTGGAGATGATGCTGATCACTTTATTATTATTATTATTATTATTATTATTATTATGCGGAGACATTTCAATTTAATTATTAAAAATTATTCCTAATTGTTTTTAACAGTGAAAAGACAAAAATGCCCTTTGTACTTATGCATGTGAGGTGCACATGCAAGGAAAATCAGACGGAATAAGGGTTCCGTCCCTATTCCGTCCATTATTGCCAATTTCCAATAGTTCGAGGGGTTTACTGCCGAAAAAAATCATTTAGGGGGCAATTTGCAAATTCGTGTATAATTCAGGGGGGTCTGGTGCTATTAAGTCTTTAAATTATTTGACCACTTAAAAAAACAAACAAAACAACTTAATGAGTTAAATTTAGACCCATTAAGTCTTCAGTGGAAACCCCTTACATTATATTGACAATAAGATTCCAACATATTATCTTTAACATGGAAAAAAGTGTCATTATTTTTCAATCGTCTACAACAAATTTCGCTGACTTTCTAAAAATAGTATTTGATGATCATTATGTATAATTGTATATTATCATTTAGAAATTCATATAAAAGCTAAAAATTCATTACTAAAAAACTCTTAATATGGTTTTAAAAAATAATCATTAGTTAGTAAGGACTATCCTAGATTTTTTTTTTCAGGACTGAAGTTACGTAATGTTGTAGAATTGGTTTCACAATGTTATAAAACTAGACTTTTTTTTTGGTTTACACCATCCGGTTTCCGGGTGGGGCGGATCCACCATACGGTGCAATCAGCCCAGACCACACCCCGACTAATCCGGACTCGCACCGGGTCGGCCCACTAAGGGGTAAAGTGCTCCCAATATGTGTAGCTTCGTTCACAAGGGGAGTTGAACCCACGACCTTACTTAAGGGATGAGAGTGCCGAACCACTCACACCAACACATGATTGGTAAAACTAGACTTTTTAGTTTTGCAATATTGTGTGCATCTTTGGTCTCGGAATTTTTTTTTTTTTTTTTTCAGAACCAGCTAAAGAATAATCTTATAAAAAAGAGGAAATTGTCAAAAGAATCCCATTAAAATTATTAATAATTGTTTTTGACAAAATGCATTGTTTTCCATGTTTTTAATCACATACGAAAAATTCATTTCACTCCATACCCACAACAATTATATTAGTACCCTTTGACTGGAAATTATTGTATGAACCCCTATTTCACGTTGGGCTCAACATGAAATAAAAATAGGCCTATTTCACCTATTTTCATTCTCTCCTCTCTCTCTCTCACACACACAATCATGCATTCTCTACCTCTCTTTGCTCTCCCTCCAATTCAACTCCGGCAAAGATAATTCTTCTCCGGCGTTCCTTCTTATTCTTCGGCGCCAGGGCCGGCCTTGGGGTTTGGATTTTAAGGGCGGTAGCCCAGGGCCCGTTATTTGGAGGGGGCCAAGTTTTACATGAAGTTAGTTATTAGTTAAATGTATATGGGCCTAATAAATTTTTTGTTGACAATTAAAAAGGCCCAGCTTGATGTTGTTTTAATACTAAATCCAACAACACTTTTAAAAAGGGGCCCAATGTCAATAATTCAATTTCATTAAATTTCCTTCAATCCTTTTTTTTAGGGTAATCAATCCCCATTTTTTTAGGGTAATTTGTAATCATTAATCAATTATCATCTAGCATTCAGTTCTTATTCCTCCACCAAACGTGCAGTCACTCATCTCTCTCTCCCTCTGACTCTCTGATCTCTCTAAAGTCTAAAATCGAACACTCTCACTAAAATCTTCTCACATTTTGTTCGACTTATATGATAAATTATTTGTTTATATAATAAATGTATTTATCATATGATTTTATTTTATTTTTAATTAAATTATCGTTTTCGGACTAAATATATGAAAACATATTATTTATATGTATACATGTTGAAAAAACTAAGAAAATGAATAAGGGGCCCATTTTAGAGATTCGCTTCGGGCCTTCAAAAGTTAGGGCCAGCCCTGTCTGGCGCCAACCGATTCTTCCCGTCCCCGGCATCTCTCCTTTCTCCCTCTTCTCCTTTCTCTCCTCTCTCTCACTTTCTCTCTAGGGCTAGGTGTTTCACGTTGAGTTTGAGGTGGTTGGGATTTTCGAAAGCTTGTGTGTGTTTTCACATGGGGTAGTTTAGACATCAAACATTTAATTAGATTAAATACATGAAAAATAATATTTAGAGGTTAACCACTATTTTTAATAATTGTATTTGATTATTTTTGCAAATACCCCTAAAAAATTGTGGAATTGGTGAGAAATGTCACCTTTTTAAAGAGAGTTGGTGACTTTGTCAGTACTTTAATAAGTTAAGTTTAAAAGGCACCTATTATGGTGAACTACTAAAATTGCCCTCACTTAAATGATTTATGTTATTCCCTTTCTTTGTACTTTTCTTTGTCCTCCACACTCGAGAAAAAAAACTGACAATAAAAAAAACTGACAATAGCTCTCTCTCTCTCTCTCTCTCTGGAATTTGTTCTTCGTGTTACCTCTCTCTCTCTCTGGAATTTCTTCCAGACGTGACGTGGTTCAGTAAAATAAGGTAAAATTTCTTGAACTTTCTTGTTTTAATTTGTTAACATTTTCATTTGTTCCTTTTCATATGTTTTCCGAGTATTTTTTGATTATTTTTTAAACCGTAAGCCATTTTTGGATCTCTGAGAGTTTTCCATAGATCTGTTCCCGAGCCTTTTCACGTTTGATGTGTGCCTTACCCGTGACTTTTGTTGCCTTACCCGTGACTTTTCATGCCTTACCCGTGACTTTTGTTGCCCTACCCATGACTTTTCATGCCTTACCCGTGACTTTTGTTGCCTTACCCGTGACTTTTCACCCCACTTTGATGTGTTTTCTTTTATTAATGGTTTGTGATTATTAATTTGACAGCGTCATGAATCGGGTTAGAATAGTAATATCTTACAACGGTCGATGGGAGCAATTACCTGATGGAAGTCAGAGGTTTGTTGGATCCGATAACCGGGGAATGTATGTGTCAAAGAATATGACTTACGAAGAATTGGTGGCGATCGTACAAACTATTGTGAACTATGATGTAAACAAATACAATGTTGATTTGTCATCAATATCAATCGTTCCCGGCAGTACGTGTCGCACATTTATAAGGAATGACGACGATGTTCAGTTTATGCTAGGGGAAGATCGAGTGATCCCTCAAGTATGTGTCAGTCTAACTGAGCGGACAGCTGGCGATATGGTAGGGAATGATATTCCTCCTCTTGAAAATGCCCAACAATTAGGATCCTTTAGCGGTAGTAACCAAGTGTTCACCCAAAGGAGTGGCAGCGAAGGTGTGGGAAACATGTGTGGTGTCCCACAGGTTGCAGTCAACCATGCAGCTGCAGTTGAACCTCAATTTGGTGATGTGTTTGGTTGTCGAATTGAGTAGTACAATGCGCAGTACGATGCGCTGAACGATGAGGTGGATAATGAGGCAAATAATCAACAGGTTGATGATCTGCAAAATGTGGATGAAGAGCCTGCACAAATGCAAACACGTGGTAGACGTGTACAAGGAGGTAGTGGCACTGCACCAGATATGCCAGGGACGTCCGAGGTCCGTTATAATGTGACAACATCTGATTCTGTTAATACTACAACTTGGGTTATTCTGGGAGCAGATTCATACTCGTTTGGTACTGGTAGAAGCAACACCTTGGCAGCGCCAGAACCGACAACCATGATTTATAAAGGTCAATTTTTTCCGAGTAAAAAGGATTTGAAGAGGCTAGTTGGCGATTTTACGATGCGGCAGAACTTTGAATGGAAGGTGAAAAGGTCCAATAAGACAACATTACATCTGGTTTGCATCGTTGATGACTGTTCATGGAAATTAAGAGCGGTGAGGAGAGATGAAGGGACTTACTTTCAAGTCAGAAGTTTTGTCAATGAACACAGTTGTCCTTTGGAGGAGGTTCACCGTCGCCACAGACAAGCCAGTGCAGTCACAATCGGAGAACTCATTGCACCTAGACTTCAACAACATGATGGTCGTCTCATGCGTCCGAAGGACGTAATTGCCGATATGAAAACAATGTATGGCATCCAAATCATGTACAATAAGGCACATGATGCCCTGCAATACGCATTGTCATTGACCTATGGAACCTATGAAGAAAGTTTCCAACTGCTGCCATCTTTTGCATACGTTCTGGAACAGCAAAATCCTGGCACAATCACAGACTTACAGTGCGCAGACGATGGTAAATTCCTTTACTTTTTCATGTCGTTAGGGTCCTCAATTAGAGGTTTCCGGAGGTGTATGCGTCCTGTGATTGCAGTTGATGGTACCCATTTGAAGGGAAGATTCGGTGGTACAATGTTTGTGGCAACTGCACAAGATGGAAACGAACAGGTGTATCCAATTGCTTTTGGGTACGGTGACTCAGAAAACAACCTTTCATGGGAGTGGTTTTTGGAATGCTTGAGAGGTGCCTTTGGTCATATAGATGATCTGGTTTTCATTTCCTATCGTCATGCAAGCATTGAAGCAGGGATTTCTAAAGTGTTCCCTTATGCAACCCATACCATATGTTGCTGGCATTTTGGTAAAAATATGAAGAAGCGATTCCACAGAAAGGATGTTGCCGACATAATGGATAACGCTGCCAGGTCGTACAGGCAAATCCAGTATGATCGCCACATGGAGGAGTTACGTAAGCTACACAAGGGTGCATACGATTATGCCATTGATGCCGGTCCACACAAGTGGTCCCACGTTCACTGTCCCCAAAGAAGGTACAGGTTGATGACCACAAATGTTGCAGAGTGCATAAACTCATGCCTAAGATTCGCACGGCAACTGCCACTGATGACATTGGCAGAGTTCATTCGGAATATGCTACAAAAGTGGTTCCACGATCGACATGCAAATGCACAGTCCATGCGGCATCGATTGACCGACGCAGCACATCTTGTGATCCTCAAACGTGTCGAGAAGTGCGATTATATGACCGTAAATCTAGTTGACTGGAACATATTCTCCGTCAGACACAAAGGAAAACAGTGGACGGTTGACTTAGCCCGGAAGACATGCACATGCAACAAATTCCAAATGGACTTTTTACCATGTTCACAAGCACTCGCAGCGGCAAGGTACATGCGGACTTTGTCCAGTTAACGCTTTATATTACCCAAACGTGAATCTAACTGTTTCCATTGTTGCAGGGAGCGGAACATGGATTTCACATCTCTATGTGCGGACTACTACAAGAGGGAGACACTTATTGATGCATACTCGGTTCCTATTATGCCTGTTGGTCATCCTTCTTCATGGGTAGTGCCATCCGACATCGCAGCGCGGGTGGTTTTAAATCCAAAGAAGAAGAGACAATCCGGTCGCCCGATGAAGGGTCGACATGTCTTGTCTTCTGAGAGGACAACCTCACAGTCGTGTAGAAGATGTGGACAAGCAGGACATAACAGCAAGAGGTGTTCCAACCCGCCTATGGTTAATGAAGGTCCCAGTAGAATTGTTCCCGAAGAATACCGTCGCAAGTGCAGCATCTGTCATTCAACTAGACACAACAAACAAACATGCCCTCAGAAGGACTCTACTGTGGAATGAATGGAGCCTTACAAGAGGAGACTTGACCTCACGTCATAAATGTTGTCAAGGAAGCGATTGAAGGGATGAGAGTTGCATTGGGTGCTGCTGTTGTGCTAAACTACTGTCTGTAGGGGCTTTTCCATCCTGCTCGGAAGGTTAGGGAAGTGTATTGGAAGATTTACAACTCCCTATATATTGGCGCTTAAGATGCTCTTGTGGCTGCTTATCCGACACTAGACGACGAGCATAATAACATATACAGTGGGCCAAAGTTAGTGATGTTTATCTGAGTGCAACGAGTTTCAGCCAGAGTTAGTGATGTTTATCTGAGTGAACGATGCAATCATCTTAGGACTTTTGATGCTTTGATACTTTTTAACTTTGTGTATGCTTTGATATATGTCAATATTTTAGTTAATGAAAACCACATGGTGTAGTTTCTTGCAATGTGTAGTTTCTTCCAGAGCCTTTTCATGTTTGATGTGTGCCTTACCCGTGACTTTTGTTGCCTTACCCGTGACTTTTCATGCCTTACCCGTGACTTTTGTTGCCTTATCCGTGACTTTTCATGCCTTACCCGTGACTTTTCATGCCTTACCCGTGACTTTTGTTGCCTTACCCGTGACTTTTCATGCCTTACCCGTGACTTTTGTTGCCTTACCCGTGACTTTTCATGCCTTACCAGTGACTTTTGTTGCTTTACCTGTGACTTTTCATGCCTTAGCCGTGACTTTTGTTGCCTTACCCGTGACTTTTCATGTGTTTTCTTTTATTAATGGTTTTCTTTTATTATTCTTATTCACTTAAATAGGCAAAATCATGTGTGCTGGAATTGAATAAATTTAATTGAATAATTTAAACAAAAAATACATATGTTATGTACATCAACTGTATAATAGAGAACAACACATATATACATCAGCTACACAACAATGTTGTGTAGCGAGTTGCAAAAAACCTCCACAGCCATCTTCTCCCTGATGGTGCCCATATCATCTTCCGTCCAGTCGAACTCCTTCCTGTTTGCTAGCAAGTACTCTGCCAATCTCAAAGCATGGGCACCACAGTTACCGCTGCAAAATCACCAATTAAATAACCATTAGACTGTAATTTTATTAAAACCTAATGGGATAGAATAAAATCTTAAAAATAACATACCTCTGCTGTTGTTGGGGCACCCCATGTCTTCCGTCCAGGATGCTCATCCGAAAGGCACTCTTCGACAATTTGTACGTCGTATCATCCGCCTTTCTGCTATCGTGAAACCCGATCTGATGCAACATCGACGGAATAAACCAACGTAGGCATGCAACCTGCTTAAGCCCGTGCTCCCAGGGAACCTGCTGTCTGAATGAGTCTAACAGGTAGATCTTCCCCTCCCTGAGATCTAGGCTCGCCAGTACCCAATGCTCCCGCCAAAGGTTGCAAGGAATGAGAACCTGTACGTGGTTTAACATAGTCTTATTTGACGGAATTTTAAACATAATATATCACTTTTTTTGATAGTAGCCATGACATTATCCCGTACAGATCGAACTTCAGCCATCACTTCATCGATTTTTTGGTCCCAACCCTGAAAGGATTTCACACTCTGTTAGAACTTAAAATGTTCAATCGAGTGGAATTAAATAATAGGGTTTTATTTTTTTTTACGTACCTCTAGATCACCTCTACGTGAATCACCTCCAGGTTGAGGCTGTCTACGCGTCCGGAGACTCTCAGTGCGAGCCTCTAGGTCTACATCACCTTCATGTCTAGGCTGTCTGAGAACCGTGAATCGTACCCGCCTACGCCTATTGCCACCCTCAAGTTCTGAACCCTCCGTACCAGTGCCTTCAGAATACGAAGCCTCCCTATCATTGCGTCGGGAAAACATAGCCTCAGTATCACTGGGTCGGGAAAACAGACCCTCCATATCATTGGGTCCTGCAGGCCTATGTCGTTCCGGATCCGGGATATGATCGGAATCATACAGATTGGCTTCTAGGTTTATGCCTTCGATGTACCGTTGAGCCCTCTCCGCAACCGTCGGCACCAATTCAGGCCATGCGACCATCTGAAATTGAAGTTAAATAGTTGTCATTGTATATATAGTAATAACTATCAACATTAACAACATCAGCACTTACCCTTTTTGTAAAAACAGCATTCAGCTTTTTCCCCCTAGGTCGCTGACTCAATTCCCATTTCAGAATACGTGGGGGGGGGGGGGGGGGGGGGGGGGGGGGGGGGGGGGGGTAGCTCGATTGTCCGGCGAATCCCACATTTACTGATGCCAAGCTCCGGGATAACCTCAAAGGCAAATACCTGCGTAATAGAAAAGTACGTTACGACGTAAATACAACAGTCATATAAAATAAACTACTATTAAAGTACGGATTCAAACTTGAAATTCTCACCAATAGTGCATGCGGTAGACCATATATGTTGTACGTCAACTCGAGGTTTTGTACGTCAAGGTCCTCGCCCTCTTGTCGCCGTTTTTCAGCCAACCGCTGTCGTGGACCATCAAACGCCCGCTTGAAACCATAAATAGACCGCCTATACACGTGTGTGCCCCACGGGAACACATCAAAAGCGACCAGGTCCTCAACTAGGCGAAACTGCCATACTGGAACTTTATCTCTCCCATCGAACCCCATCAGTATCCGATTCAGCATAAACAATAAGGCAAGCTTCACCGCATCGTACTGCTGTTCAAAAATACCAATCCGCAACACCGCTCTCAACTTTTCAATCTCGACTTCTTCTTGACCCCGAAAGTACCGATCATGTATGCCATTCTCAACCACTTCATACCTCGTCGTGTCGGGTTCGACTCCAAACTTCAAACTGGTGATTAGACAGAACTCAGTCTTCAAGAACCGAACAATATGCTTCCCTAACAAAAATCTCATCTCATCAGCTGACCCATCATGATGCAACTCGTGTAGAAGTAACCGATGGACAATCCCACCCGAAAAATTATTTTGACGATGCATCTGAAGGAAATGACCAAAACATGACTCAGTAAACCGACATACGTCTTCGATCTTCAGATCTTCAGGTACACTGTTAAGTGCAGTGTCAACATATTCCAGGTTATCGAAATGGTCATGGCGATTAATTTTTCCGTTGAACCAATCTTCCTCCGGAGTCTTCAGAAAATCCTTTAGGTCATTCCTCATCTGCATATTCACAGAAAAAAAGCATATAAGTTCATGATTGGACCACTGAATTAAAAGTCATGGGAAGTGTATTAAAAGTCACAGGACACTATACAAAAGTCACGGGAAATTCATTAAAAGTCACGAGACACTATACAAAAGTCACGGGACACTTATCAAAAGTCACGGGATACTATACAAAAGTCACGGGAAACTTATCAAAAGTCACGAGACACTATACAAAAGTCACGGGACACTTATCAAAAGTCACGGGACACTTATCAAAAGTCACGGGAAACTATACTGCTATCATGTAACACTTAACAAAAGCCAAAAGTCACGGGACACAATACAAAAGGCACGGGACACTATACAAAAGTCACGATACACTAAACAAAAGTCACGACACACTAAACAAAAGTCACGATACACTATACAAAAGTCACGACACACTAAACAAAAGTCACGGAAACCCAGAAATTCATCGTCCTCAAAACAACTCTTTTCTGAAACTAAAACCCTAACCTAACCTCATCGTGCAAACACAGTCAACCACAATCACAAATCCAACCTAATCTACATCATGAGTATGGCATCAAACATCAAAACACATGAAATTATCAACCGGAAAAACGCGTCAGGAACAAGAACTTACCCGAGTCTTTTGAGATCTCCGGTGACTTCTCGTCGATGCCATTACTGTTGGGTTTACTGTAGCGCCGTCACCGGGGGTTCACCGTACACTTTCCGTCGAGTTTAGGGCTGTTGGACCGTCCGGTGACTTTTGAGCTGTTCACTTTTCACCTTTTCTCTCACTTTCTCTCACCGTTTGAAATTGCACAAACAGACAAATGAGGGTATTTTTGTCTGGTCACTCAAATAGGTGCCTTTTAAACTTAGATTAGTAAAGTGGTGACAGTTACCAAAAAAACCGCCCCAAATAGTGCTATTTAATTTTTGAACCCCTAAAAAATTTCCCCTTCGAACTTAAGCAAATACCCCTAATTGATTATTACTTCAATCATGGGGAACGCTAGCTGCAAATTAAGATTTTGCCAGGTAGATCAAAGAGGAAATACTATTCTTGCAAGGCAATTGAGATTCACACGACACGCACTTATCTCTCCAGACCACAACATTTTTCTGCTCTAATTTATCACTCCATCTATGCATGCATGACATCTCATCTCTTTGTGTTCAACAACTAATTAATTAATTAATTCATTGAAAAAAAATGCATTAATCAACTCTTAAAATATCTTTAACTCTGCAATGTATCGTGATCGTTGGAAATAGTCTGGTGGTAACCACACCTCTTAACGAAGTTAATTAGGTCCCAAGTTCTATCTCTATATATAGCTTGGAAATGCATATGGGTTTCATTACACACCCAACTTCAATGGCTAACCAGGAGGTTTTACTTCTCCTCCATTGCTCAATGACCAAGTGTGCTCTCAAGCTGGTCTCACCGTTTGTGGGTGGCAATTGGGTGCACCATGGTGCTCATTTCTATAGCCAAGTCTATGGTAGCTGCAGCCCATTCTCATATCTGGCTCGGACCATTGTTGGCAGGCTGTGTTGGTTACATTTTAGCTGACCTCTTCTCTGGTATTGATCAATCATACAACCTCGAAATTAATTAATTTCCCTTTTGTGAGAGTTTTTTTTTAATTTTTTTTTTATATCAAATACCGAACAGATGATCAGGGGTCTACCAAGACCTGATCAAGCACTACATTCATTGCTCGGATATTTACTCCCATAATCGGGAGATATCTAGTCTCATAATACCAAAGAGATACTTCCCACACATACTCATATAAAATGTGAATGGTGGGTCTCGAAATTAACCTTACCACTAACTTGGAAAGGGAGATGCACACCACCTGTGCTAAAAGAAGATTCGTTATTTTTTGTTTCTTTTGTCCAATAGTTATGGGATTTGTTTCTTATAATTTTTTTCATCTAACAAGAGATGTCCAATGTGATTTCTAAGATGCCTCAACGCCATTTTTTGGTCCACAAATTAAAGGTTTTCAAGGCCATCACAAGGAGCCATTGGCCCTCACAAAGCACCAATTTGCTAACAATTTACATGACTTAGCTCGCGCTACAACATTTATAATGCTACCTGTAAACATCCTCTGCAACGACCCGATCGTTCATGGCTTTGTTAGTGTGTGGTTAGGCTGCCTCATGTTCAGCCAGCAGTTTCATGTGTGGGCTCATTGCCCAAAGAACAAGTTGCCGCTGCTGGTGGTGGCGCTGCAAGATGCTGGGGTGCTTCTCTCACGGTCTCAACATGCTGCCCACCACAGGCCGCCATATAACAAAAATTAATGCATAGTGAGTGGAGTATGGAATAAATTTATGGATGATAATAAGGTCTTTGAAACATTGGAGAGGTTCTTGTCTTTCCAATTTGATATTCGACCCCGGTCCTGGAATGAATCTGGTTTTTAAATGTACTGAATTTTACTAAAAAATGAAAAGTTAATTCTCAAACACAATATCATATTTGTCAAAGTGAAAGTTGTATAAATAACAATTAATATATATATATTGTTATTTATATATACTTTTAGTAGTGTTTGCCCAATGAGTGCAATTTCAATTATAGCAATATTACTACAAATGTTACAATTTCAATTATCTTCTCTGTAACCATTTTATTTTATTTATTATTTATTTCATATTTGAAGCGAATTTATATATAAAGGGTAAATGACTAGTTTTCCTTTGACTGTTATCTTCTAACTGTTGACTAGTAAAAGCGGGGACGTTTGTTTAATATTTACCTAAAGGTTCAGAGACCTGGAATTAGACCTAAACTTGAGGATGTTTGTGCAATTAGTCCATTCGATTTTGCTAATTAATATTCATTTTTCAAGCAAACAAAAATAAATAAATAAATAATAATAATAATAATAATAATAATAATAATAATAATAATAATAAAACACTTACATTTGTTATAATAATTTTTTTTTTTTTTTATGATAAGAAAACATAGGATAACCCAACATAAAACATCTAATTAACAACATTTTCTTACGATGCCAATGAATTTGCACCCAAGACCATCTTCCGTAGAAGATTTGTTACACTCTAGAAGCCCATGACAAATCCAAGTGTCATGCTTACTTAAAACTAGTCATTACGAATTTCATATAAACTAATATCAAGAATTATTATAAAAGTATAAGTAATATGATCATACTAAAATAAGACCAAATTTGAATGGTTTATAAATGCACCGGTGTGCTAAAGGAGATACCATACATAATAACATAAAAATCAGATAAATTTCGTGTTCAGGAGCACCGAAGAGATAGAGCAATCTACAAAATGGCTGTTGTAAAGTATGTTCAACAATATATCCTGAATCCAATCACAACAAAGTCTCACATAGAACAATTCCAATAGCAACTGTTACATCAGTTTATTTAATTTTCAAGCACAGAAAAATAAACACTCATTATTCACTGTAGTACAGAACCAGAAAAAAAAATCTAAAAATAATTTCCTACAACTCTCCCAAATTTGTCTCCAAGGCGATCCAAGAAATAACAGTACACATACCTCCATCTTCTGTTGACAATTAAAGGACCTATAAAACTCCCGAAGCCCACAACAAATCCCAGTGCCATGCTTACATAGAACCAATTCACTTCAGAACCTTCGTGACCGTCATTTCCCCCTCCATTTTTATCATTGGGTGGACCAAGACATTCCAGAAGTGGAGGCCCACAAAGTTTATTGCCCATAAAGCTGGATTCATCAAAGCTTTGTAACTGAGTACTTGAAGGAATTTTCCCAGTCAATTTATTCATCGATAAGTTCAAGTAACTCAAAAACGATAAATTTGAAAAACCCTGCGGGATTTCACCCGAAAGCTGGTTTACTGAAAAATCAATGGATTCGAGTGTTCTCATAGCACCAATGCCCTCAGGAATTCTTCCAGTGAAATTATTGTATGACAAATTCAGTGATCGTAATGCTTCAAGATCAGTCACTTCAATCGGAATTGCTCCTGAGAAATTATTTTCGGAAAGGTCCATACTTCTTAGCAAATTCAGAATGGTGTTGTACCGAACCGTGTTCCCTTTCATCACAAGCAATTCATCTTCGACGAACTTTCCAGCTGAATAACTTCCATAAGATATGTAGTTGAGTGTAGAACAGTGCAGTGTCACCATGGCACTAAAATTATTGATGCATTTTGGCACAGTTCCGGAGAGATTGTTGTGAGCAAGGTCTAGGATTTGCAAGGAAGTTAGACGACAAAGTTCTTTCGGGAAAAGGCCATGAAACTTATTTGAACGAAGATTGAGAATCAACATTCTTGAAAACCTCTCTCCGATCCATGTTGGAATATTTCCGACAAACTCATTTTCACCAACATCGAGGACCACTAAGGTTTCACAATTTTGAAGTGATACTGGAATTGTTCCAGAGAAGTTGTTGGTGCGAAGGTTCAATGATTTCAGAGAAGTTACAGTTCCCAAAGAATTTGGAAGGCTGCCAGAAAATTTATTATTACCTAAATTTATGACAGACAAATAATTTGAAAATCTCATCCAACAATCAGGTACTTCTCCCGATAAAGAATTGCTTCCAAGGTTAAGAATTTGAAGATTCTTCATCCCATGACACAAAAACTGATGAATAGATCCTGACAAAGAATTATTGAAAAGACTGAGTTGAAACAAATTTGAGGATACAAGTGGCAAAGAACCCGAAAAATTATTGGAACTCAAGTCAAGTGACTTAATTAGGACAGCCTCGGTTAAATTTGGAATCTCCCCATAGAATTGGTTCTGAGAAAGGTCTATCCAAGCAAATTGGAAAAGAAATTTCCAGAACCTATTCGAAATGATACCTGAAATTCCAGAGTTCGATAAATCCAAAGAAGTTAATTGCTTTTGAGTATAAAGCCAAGATGGTAATTGAGGCCCTAACTGACAAGATCCTAAGCTTAAGGAAAAAAGTTGAAAAGGAGGAATCCAATCTGGACTGACTTTCAAAATTAATGTGTTTCCAGCTAATTTCAAAGATGAAAGTCTGGTGAGGTTGGCAAAGTGAATTTCAGTAAGAGTTCCATTCAATTTGTTGTAGGAAAGATCTAAATCCCTCAAAGGCGAAAGCTCACCTAAAGAAGATGGAATAGGACCAGAAATGGAGTTATTATGTAGATAAAGAGAGTCTATATTTTTTAATTGCCCAATTTGATTGGTTAAATGACCATAAAATTGACAACTATTCAAATCCAATGACACTAATCCATTTGAAACACATACTGAGAAAATATCTAAAACTTCTGATATCTCCTGTCTCAATTTGACGTGTTGCATGGATATTGAACTCAAGTTGCAAAGTCTTCCAAATGAACTTGGAATTCTCCCTTCAATATTATTGAATGAGAGATCAATATAATCAAGAGATGTCAGGTTTCCTAGAACATCTGGAATTGGTCCCGTAAAATTACTTCCATAAAGATTAAGGTGTCTCAGACTCCCCATAAGACCAAGAAATGTAGGAATTTGAATTCCTTCAAAATCATTAAAGTGCAAATCCAAGTAAATCAAATGCTTCAAGTCAAGCAAAGAGGGATTTAGCTTACCAGCCAATCGGTATCTCAAACCATCTGTATTATTGTAAATATTGTAAAGACAAGGATTTCCAAGTTGAAGCTCAAGGACGTGGCCCGTGAAGTTGTCGCAGACGACGCCATCCCAGGTACAACAATCGCCATCGCTAGTCCAAGAGGCTAGCCGGTTTGAAGGATCTTCATCAAGATCTTGTTTGAACTTTAAAAGTGCTTGTCTCTCACTTTCCATGCAACCCATATAAGTGCTTCCATTGCAGAAGCTAAAGTTGATGGTTGCTATTGAAAGTAACTCAAAGAAAAGAAAAGCAACAACTAAACTCGTGGTTGGTTTCATTGCCATGCACCTCTGATAACTATAAATTATGTAAAAAGGAAATGTAGATGAGAATCTTATCAGTAGCATATGGATGATTTTTATAGTGTCTCCATGCTGATCTTGATCTCTAACGTATTTCAGTATCATTGACTTAGAAAAGTAGAACCCGAGTTGCATGAAATTTCCTTGACAATTATGTTGCCTCAAAATTTTAAGGACATTTATTTAAAAAAAAAAATTAAAAAAATCAAAGACATCTAATCCATGTAGGTCCTACCATACCAATGCCTTGTAAAACTATACAAGACTCCATGCAACTATGCAAGTAAGATTGATGATGTAACAATTTGACATCAGATTGATGATGTAAGATTGCAACTATGCAAGTCAATTTAACAATTTGCAACTATGCAAGTCAATAATGGAAAGAAAAAAGAGTACATTATCAAGCTTTGGGTTTTTCCAAATTATTAATATCTCAGCTCAGTAATTAATATTGTCAGACTGGTAAGTTAGCTAGGTTTTTGTTGTATAAGTGCTTCCATTGCAGAAGCTAAAGTTGATTGTTGCTATGGAAAGTAACTAAAAGAAAAGAAAAGGAAATTGGAAAAATAGCCATCAGCTAATTAGAATATGACCTAACTTGTACAAAATTTCCTTGACAATTATTTCGAATCAAAATTTCAAAGAAATTGAATAGCTATAGTCCGGTCAAAATTTCAAAGAAATTGAATAGCTATAGCCCGGTCCTATTATTAAGGAGGAAATGATGGAAAGAAAATGAGGAAACTATATCAAGGTTTGAGTTTTTCTAATTTTTTGTGAAGTCACACCGGTTGACAATTATTGCCTTGTATGCACTTCTAACTAGAAATTATGTAAAGAGAGCTTCTTTTAACAATCCAATTTTTTCTTTTTATACTTATTTTCTAAAAACACTCAATTTTAAATTTTAAAAATTCTAAAGACACTTCATTTTGTTACAAGATTATCCTTTTTATCTTTTTGAATTAAATTATTAAAAAAAAAATTATCTCTCCTAAATCATTAGATTAATTATTACATATTAAATACTCTCTCTTAAATTTTTAATTACCATATTAAACTCTCTCTCCTTCAATACATAACTCTAATTTTCTATCTCCATTCTTTCTCATGCAAGACTAACAGTTAAGAATTTTTTTTTACTAATAAGCTTGATTTTTAGGAACTATATGTATGTATATACTAAAAAAATAAAAAATAGAAAATCAAGTACTGTATCTTGTTTTTTTTTTTTTAATTTTTTTTTTAAAAAAAAATTGAAATATGAAAATGCTTTTTGTTACTCTTATAGGTATATGATTGCCTAGAGAACTTTAATTCTTTCAATAGTCTCAAAAATTCTAAGTTTAATCGAATCTAGTTGAAACAATTCAAGCTTTCAAATATCTTTTTGTTTTTGAGAGCTTCTTTTACAATCCAATTTTTTCTTTTTACACTTCTTTTCTAAAAACACTTCATTCTCAAAATTTAAATTTAAAAAAATTCTAAAGACACTTTATTTTGTTACAAGATTATCCTTTTATCTTTTTTTGAATTAAATAATTAAAAAAAGAAATTATCTCTCCTAAATCATTAGATTAATTATTACATATTAAATACTCTTTCCTAAATTTTTAATTACCATATTAAACTATCTCTCCTCCAATATATATCTCTAATTTTAGCAACAACAACAAAAAACAAAAAACAAAACAAAAAACAAAAAAAAAACAAAAAAACAAAAAAAAAAAACCTTACTAATAAGCTTGTAAAAAACCAAAATATTCATAAGTTTTTTTTTCTTTAACTATTAATCAGAGATTGATCGAGAAAGTATGGAAATATATATATATATATTTTTTTTGAAAAATGGAGAGAGATTAATTAGGAGAGATGTTTAATATGGTAATAACAGATTTAAGAGAGAGAGTTTAATACATAATATTTACTCTAATGATTGAGGAGAGATAATTTCTTTTTTTAATAATTTAATTAGTTTGGAGTGTCTTTAAATTTTTTTGTCTTGTTTAGTAATTTTAATTTAGGTTAAATTTGTCATTATTAAAAAAAATTAAATTGGAGTGTGAATAGACAATTTGTGGATTGTAAGGAGAAGCTCTCTTTGTTTTTTTGTTTTTTTTTTTGAAAATTGACTTTTTAGTATATATATTATTGTTAGTAAAAAACTAAAATATTCATAAGTTATTTTTTCTTTAACTATTAATCAGAGATTGATAGAAAGTATGGAAATATGATTTTTTTTCCCTTGAAAAACGGAGAGAGATTAATTAAGAGAGAGTGTTTAATATGGTAATAACAGATTTAGGAAAGAGAGTTTAATACGTACTATTTAATCTAATGATTTAGGAGAGCTAATTTTTTTTTTTTAATAATTTAATTAGTTTACAATGTTTTTGTCTTGTTTAGTAATTTTAATTTAGGTTAAAATTGTTATTAATAAAAAAAAAAAATTAAATTGGAGTGTGAATAGATAATTTGTGGATTGTAAGGAGAAGCTCTCTTATATAAAAAGAAAATGTAAATGAGAATCTTATCAATGGTACCCCAGCTCTCTTATGTAAAAAGGAAATGTAAATGAGAATCTTATCAATGGTACCCCTTGCTGATCTTAGTTTCTAACTTATCCTTCACGTTAGAGAATCTTATCAATGGTATCATTGACTTGGAAAAGTTGCCAGCTGATTAGAAAAATGACCTTGCACAAAATTTCCTTCACGTTGTTTGCTGTTCTCTGTTTTTCTTTCAAAAAAAAAAAAAAAAATACAAAAAACACTCGGACCCTATGCCTTGGTGGCCTAGAGTCTTCCTAAGACTCTCACCACCAAGGTTTGAATCCTGGCTTGGTGTATATATGGAGGTTTTCCCACCATGTGTGTGGGTCTTGTCCCACCTTCGTGTGGGTGCGCTCTCCCCTTATGGGAGTTGCCTGTCCGGGTCGTGCTTGTAGAGCGCGATCTTGCTGGTCCCGATTGTTGTTGATGTAATAAAATAAAAAATAAAAAAAAATTACAAAGACATTTAATACATGTAGGTAACCAAGGCCTTGTCAATAATGGAAAGAAAAAAAAACGAAAAGGAAATTTTCAAATTATTAATATCTCATAATATTGTCCAATCGAGTTAACAACGTTTTTTCAAGTGTAAGTGAAACACCACTTGTATGATAGGGAAAAAAAAAAAAAAAAAAATCTTAACCATATATTTATGCTTAGTGTCACTAGATTAAGTATCCTTTTGGAAGAGCTTATTTACTGGCTAAAAGTGATTTTTAATTAAAAAAGCCCTTTTCAAAAAAAATTTATATCATTTGGTTGTCACTCAGTAGAGTTTTTGGATGATTAAAAAAGATGTTTTACGTCTACTTGGAAAAGCTCAAATTTTAGGTTTTTCCAAGTAGATCTTTACACTAAAATGTCTAATATAACCATATCATTTAAAATAGTTTTTGAATATTTTTGTAATCCTATCATTTTAATTTTTTTTTTCTAATTGACAACCAAACGATCAACAACTTCCTATTAAAAGCTCTACTTGTAAAATGTCACTTTAAAATATCTACTTGAAGAAGCTTTTCCAAACGAAGCCTAAGAGCTTATTTGATTAGACTTTTGAAAAACCTCTATTGGTAAAAGATCTATTTGCAGTAGATCTATTAGAAATAGAAGTTTTGAAAAAATATATATATATTTGTTTGGTTGGTAGACTTTTTTTTTTTTATTTTTTTTATATTTTTTTATTTTTTTAAATGTCTATTTGGAGAAGCATTTCCCCATGAGCTTTTGCCTAGTAGAGATTTAAACTATACTAACATTTACTCAATTTAAAATAGACAATCTCAAAAGCTCAACCAAACAACTCTAAAAAACTCAAATAGATGTTTGCAGACATTTTGAGACAGTAGAAAGCTCAACCAAACAAACACTAAATTGTCTAGGAAAAAAACAAACAATGAGAGAATCCTAATCCTAGCTAATCCTTTGGGCTTGTTTGGTACACTTACTGGATTGTATTGTATTATATTAGAATGCATTATAATTAATACAAAACCATGTTAGGTACCTACAATATGCACCGTTCTGTATTATATTGTATTAAGTTATTCTAATATGACTTTATTCTATTATATTCTATTATAAAAATATAATATTTTTAAAAAGTAGTTAACAGTTCATTTTAAATATTCTAACTATGAATAAATCAATAAATATTTTTATATAAAAATTGATAAATATTATTTTCATTGATACAAAAATTTGAATGAATAATATTTTCATAAATAAAATAAATATTTCCAATATAATTTTGAAATTAAAAAAATAGCATAACAAATATTTTCATCATTATTCCATATTTGATGAGAAGAAGGAGAAAATAAAAGTGTTATATATATATATATATATATATATATATATATATATATATATATATATATATATATATATATATATATAAAATACAATACAACCTAACAGAAATTCTATTATCAGTTCGAACTGACAAAAGTTATATCAGTTCCTTGCATGTGGGCCACTGGATTTAAATACTTTGACTTGGTTGTATGCACTTGTCAATCAAAGTATTTAAATCCAGTAACCCACATATAAGGAACTGATATAACTTTTATTAGTTCGAACTGATAATTGAAAGACTGTACAACCTAATACCACAAAATATTATGTATTACTTAATACACTAAACACTGTATTGTATTATTTTAGTACATTTTAATTGTCTAATACAATACATAGCAACAAATATGCCCTTATTGTATGAGTGGTGATATTGGCACACCCGTTGCTGAACTATTTATACCCCACTTTTTAAATTATTTTGTATTGTTTTTTTTCCCTTTATCAAATTACTTAAAGAGGCATATAATTTTTATTAAAAAAAATCTGGTACCAAGTAAAAGTGTAAAACTAATAAAACTCTACTTTCCTTATTTCAAAACCTTAATGACATAAATTATTTCAAATCACCCCACTTTCCTTATTTTAAAACCCTAATGACATAGATTAATTCAAATCATCGAATGTTTACTATTTTTGTTTATATTTTCTTTTAGATCTCGATCGCATATTTCCCATATTTAGTCTTTATTGACTTTACTGTTTCACATGTTTGTTTTGTTTTTCTTTTTTCAAATTCTAGATCCATGTTTGCTATTTTTTTTCTCTATGGTTTTTTTTCTTTCAGATCTTCCAGGTATTCTATGATTTGTATCAATTCTTTTGTAGATTTTATTCCAGATTATCCAAAGTTAGTTTAATGTTATTTACCCAAAAAAAAAAAAAAAAAAAAAAAAAAAAAAAAAAAAAAAAAAAAACCAATGAAATCACATCAAGAATCGCAACCATAATCTCTAACGAAACGAAATCACATCAAAACCCTGACTCAATCGCTTAAAAAAAATCATTAGACGATCAATATCATACTCACAATCTACCACCAACAATACAATCGACTACCAAAAAAAAAAAAAAAAAAAATCGCATCTAATAACGATGGTTTCACCATGAATAAGAAAAAAAAAAAAAAGTTATGCGAATGAAAGTGAGAAAACTGTATATAAAGGTTAAAGATGAAATGTATTTTTATTTTTACTTTTTTGAAAAAGATATGGGATGTATTAAGTTTGAAAAATATGTAAAACGGTAATCCTGGAAATAAATCAAAAAAATTAATAAAACCATTTAATTTTATATAATTAAATCAAAAAGAGAGTTTCTCCTTACAATCCACAAATTATCTATTCACACTCCAATTTAATTTTTTATTTTATTAATGACAATTTTAACCTAAATTAAAATTACTAAACAAGACAAAAAAAAAAAAAAAAAAAAAAAAAATTTAAAGACACTCCAAACTAATTAAATTATTAAAAAAAAAATTCTCTGTCCTAAATCATTAGATTAAATATTATGTATTAAACTCTTTCTCCTAAATCTGTTATTACCATATTAAACACTCTCTCCTTTTTCTTTTTAAAAAAGAAAGATATTATAAAAAGTGACCGCTACAAAGACACCGGGCAATTGCCCAACACAAGACTCTCCACATAAGAAGGACAGTCTTTCAGCCATACCGACTCGCCAACATACGACAAAGCCAATTTAGCTAACCCATGAGCAACAACATTCGCAACACGGGGAACAAAGCTAACCGAGAGGACAAAACCTTCACAAAGAACACTAAAGATATCTGAAATAACCACCCCAACATCCGCACAAGGCGGATCCTTCGAATGGATAAAATTGACAACATTTAACACATCCGACTCCAAGACCGTAGGAACAAGACCAGAGCTGACAGCAAACAAAATACCCTTATAGATTGCCAAAGCTTCAGCAGTTGGAGGAGAAAACTTGGACTCAAAGCCATAGCAAGCTGAAGCCATAACCAACCCATTGGAATCACGAATCACCACCCCAAGACCAGACCGTCCGTCATTAGAAGAAATTGCAGCGTCGGTGTTTATCTTAAACACACCCCACTTAGGAGCCTGCCACCGAGGGACCACCCTGGAACTGCTCCCCCCAGACCCCACGCTGGCAGAGCTACGACGGAAATCATCAATGTAGGATTCAGCCCAGCCAAAGATCTCATCGACATCTGAATCCACCCTCTGCAACCGATCCCAACAATCCAAAACAAACTCAATAAAAGGCGCAGAATCCAATTTAGACCCTCCTCTACTCAGCATGGATAACAAACGAATCTCCTTCAAAGTGGAACACCTCCAGAGAGCATGGAGAGTTGTCTCCACCTTATTTAGACAAAGTGGACACCAAATATCCGTCGGAACCTTATGTGAAAACATATTGACAAGAGTTGGGATCCCATTAAGACAAGCCTTCCAAAAAAAAAAAACATATTTAAAAAAAAAAACATATTAAACACTCTCTCCTAATTAATCTCTCTCCATTTAAAAAATAAATAAATAAATAAATAAATAAACAAAAAAAAAAAAAAAAAAAACAAAACAAAAAATCAAAAACAAAAAAACATTTTTTCATACTTTCTGATCAATCTCTGATTAATAGTTAAAGAAAAAAACCTATGAATATTTTAGTTTTTTACTAACAGTAATATATATATATATATATATTAAAAAGTCATTTTTTTTTTTTTATAAAAAAAATAAAAGAAATAAAAGTACTTGTTTTTTGAGTTTTTTTTTTTTTAGTATATTCATACATATGGTTCCTACAAATCAAGCTTATTAGTAATTTTTTTTTTTTTTCTTCTTAACTACTAGTCTTGCTTGAGAAAGAATGAAGACAGGAAATTAGAGATATGTATTGGAGGAGAGAGAGTTTAATATGGTAATTAAAAATTTAGGAGAGAGTATTTAATATGTAATAATTAATCTAATGATTTAGGAGAGATAATTTATTTTTTTAATAATTTAATTCAAAAAAGATAAAAAAGAATAATCTTGTAATAAAATAAAATGTCTTTAGAATTTTTTAAAATTTAAATTTTGAGAACGGAGTATTTTTATAAAAGAAGTGTAAAAAGAAAAAATTGGATTGTCAAAAGAAGCTCTCAATCAAAAATTAAAAAATGAGGCATAAATAGTTTAGTTGTGGGGTTGCCAATAACACCACTCTTATTGTATATGATAACAAAACATTCTTAATAATTATTAACACAAGGGGTAGTGCATCTTTTTTTCCATGTTAGTCTACAATACTTATTTCGTAAGCAGGTGTGGAGAGATTTTCTCTAACTTATTGTAGTACTTCAAAAAAAAAAAAAAAAATGTGACATATTGAATAATAAGAGTAATGCTACTTGGCCCAAATTTGGTGCCCAAATGACGTGGCAACACTGTCATTCTCAAGCAAATCTAATATAATCTAAATGAATGGACGAGAGTATTGCCACGTCATTTGGGCACCAGATTTGGGCAAAGTAGCATTAGTCGAATAAAAAATGCGACATTATATCAAATGAATGGTTCGTAACTTCGTATTTTCATTTTTTTTTTCTCTCACCTTACAAACCACAGCTTTTAGCTAATCCCTAACTCCAGGGGCAGACCACCGTGAGGCCAGCAGGGGCCACGTCAAACCCCCCCCCCCCCCCAAAAAAAAAAAAAAAAAAAAAGATTTTGAAAAAAAAATTAAGTTATTATTTTATTATTAAAATAAAAATAGTACTAGTCTATATTCTCACTTCACGTGGGCCCTAAGGTTCTGAAAAAAAAAAAGAGTTATTATTTTATTATTAAAAATACAAAAGTACTAGTCTATATTCTATGCACACTTCACGTGGGCTTGGGTCACCATAGGTTGTTGTTATAAGGGGGGATTGCACAAACATCCCTCGAGATTTGATAAAATTACATGGATATGACAATTTTGGTCATATATACACAAACTTCCCTCAACATTTGAAAATCGTTACACAAACATCCTCTACCGTTAGATGGATCCGTTAGTCAATGGTCAAATGTGTAAGAAATCTAAAATACCATATATTTTTATTTTAAATAAACTATTTTTTTTAAAAAAATAAGATAAAAAATATTAAAAAAATATTTTAGAAAACATGAATGTATATTAAATCTGAAATCTAGAAATAAAAATTCATCTTCAAAAAAAAAAAAAAAAAAAAAAAGGTTTATGCAATTCCCCATTGATTTTAAATAAATTTAAAATTTAAAATTTAAAATTTATTTATTATTAAATTGTTTAAAAAACTATTTCTTCATTGTAAAGATGCATTTTTTTCCAGGTTTCAGATCTAAGATACATTCATGTTTTCTAAAATATTTTTTTATTATATATTTTTTTCTTTTTCTTTTAATTTTTTAGTTTATTTGAAATAAAAATAAAGGGTATTTTAGACTTTTTACACTTTTAACCATTGACTAACGGATCTATCTAAAGGTAGGGGATGTTTGTGCAACAATTTTCAAATGTTGAGGGAAGTTTGTATGTATATGGCCAAAACTGCCATATTCGTGTAATTTTATCAAACCTCGAGGGATGATTGTGCAATTCCCCCTTTTTATAATAAAAAAATTATAAAAATATTAATTATTAATACTGTGCAAGTTCTCACATCTCACGTTTTCCATAAACAAATTTTCATTGAACCCAAAGTCTATCTCCAATTTCTCTGTCATGGTCTAAAATCCACTCCCAATTTTGGTTGTTACTTGTTTCTAGTATCTTTTCCGACGTAAGGAAGTCGAAGACAAATTCACTCTCATGACATTTTTCTAAATATGTATACTTTAACACTTTTTAGTTTAACCTACGTAGGAGAAAATGCTAATTTGATTGCTTATGTCATCATCATGCATACCATAGAAAATTCGTTAGATACATTGTGGCCCCCCAACATCAAACTTCTAGTTCCGCCCCTAACACAGGGGTAGATCACCGTGGCTCTTGACATCATGCATACCATAGAAAATTCGTTAGATACATTGTGGCCCCCCCAACGTCAAACTTCTAGTTCCGCCCCTAACACAGGGGTAGACCATCGTGGAGGCCAGCACGAGCCATGCCCGCACCCCCCCCCCCCCCCCCTCTTCCAAGATCTTTTTTTATAAAAAAAATTAAGTTATTATTTTATTTTTAAAAAAACAATAGTACTAGTCTATATTCACACTTCACGTGGGCTCTAAGGTTTTGAAAAAAAAAGTTATCATTTTATTATTAAAAATACAAAAGTACTGGTCTATATTTTATGCACACTTCACGTGGGCTCGGGTCAATATAGGTTGTTGTTATAAGGGGGGATTGCACAAACATCCCTCAAGGTTTGATAAAATTATATAGATATAGCAATTTTGGTTATGTACACACAAACTTCCCTCAACATTTGAAAATTATTACACAAACATCCCCTACCGTTACATAGATCCGTTAGTCAATAGTCAAATGTGTAAGAAGTCTAAAACACCCTATATTTTTATTTTAAATAAACTAATTTTTTTTTTTAAAATAAGATAAAAAATATTAAAAATATGTTTAGAAAACATGAATGTATCTTAAATCTGAAATCTAGAAATAAAAATTCATCTTCAAAAAAAAAAAAAAAAAAAAAAAAAGGTTATGCAATTCCCCATTGATTTTAAATAAATTTAAAATTTAAAATTTATTGATTATTAAATTGTTTTGTATTATATTTGAATGTATTATAATTAATACAAAACTGTGTTAGGTACCAAAAATATGCACCGTTATGTATTATATTGTATTAAATTATTCTAATATGACTTTATTATATTATATTATATTATATTATAAAAATATAATATTTTTTAAAATAGTTAATAATTCATTTTAAATATTCTATGAGTAAATCAATAAATATTTTTATATAAAAATTAATAAATATTTATTCTCATTGATACAAAAATTTAAATGAATAATATTTTCATAAATAAAATAAATATTTCCAATATAATTTTGAAATTAAAAAAATAGCATAGCAAATATTTTCATCATTATTCCATATTTGATGAGAAGAAAGAGAAAATAAAAGTGTTTTTTTTTTTTTTATATAATACAATACAATGTAATACCACAAAATATTATGTATTAGTTAATACGTCAAACACTGTATTGTATTATTTTAGTACATTTTAATTGTCTAATACAATATGTTGATGGTGAAATTTAGATTATCACGCACTTAACAATAATATCAAATTAAGTAAAAAATAAGAAAATAATCAATGAATACAAGAGACAGGTTTTATGTGGAAAACCCTTGAATGAGAAAAAACCATGGCACCCCCAGAGGGCAGAAAAATAATATTATGATTTGTTGTTTTCGTTACACACTCAGATCTCTCAAACAATCGTTCTTTTCTCTCTCTAAGTTTCGAACCCCTTTCTCGTGGAGAAGGTGGTTTTATTTATACATGTTGACTAGGGTTTTTCCCGATCTTTTCCGTGTTGGTAGGGGATTTCCCACTTAGATTTATGTTGGGAATCTAATATTGTAAACGGATCATGATTTATTTCCTCTTTGGACTTCTCTAGGTTGAAATCGTCCTCTCATTTTTCCTTAAGGCATAATGTCTCATTTAACCTTCCCCCTGGATAACACCTTGCTGTAGAGGGTCTCCTGTAGTGAAGATACTACTCCTGTGTTTTCGCCAAGTAGGTTTACGTTGGGTGAGTTTATGCAGCGAACACCCTCATTCCTAGAGATTGGCTCCTCTTGGCGAATACACTTCTGACTTTGGCGAGTATGTCTTCGGCTTCGGCGAGTACATCTTCAACTTTTATCAATCTAAGCAACAGGGCCTGTTGACGTGGCAAATGTTTAGCGTTTTCTTCCTTTGACTTGGTCAAAGGATGGTATGACTACCCTTCTTCCGTATATTCTGCTGACATGTCTTCCAGCCGAATATGCATATACAACACAATACATGGCAACAAATATGCCCTTATTGTATGAGTGGTGATTTTGGCACACCCACTATTGAACCATTTATACCCCACTTTTTAAATTGTTTTGTATTCTTTTTTTTCCCTTTATCAAATTACTTAAAGAGGCATAAAATTTTTATAAAAAAAATCTGGAACCAAGTAAAAGTGTAAAACTAATAAAACTCCACTTTTCTTATTTCAAAACCCTAATAGATTATTTCAAATCGCCCCACTTTCTTTATTTCAAAACCCTAATGACATAGATTATTTCAAATCACCGAATGTTTACTACTTTTGTTTATATTTTCTTTTAGATCTCGATCGCATATTTCCCATATTTAGTATTTATTGATTTTATTGTTTCACATGTTTGTTTTATTTTTCTTTTTTCAAATTCCAAATCCATGTTTGCTATTTTTTTTTTCTCTGGTTTATTTTTATTTTTTTTTCAGATCTTCTAAGTATTCTATGATTTGTATCAATTCTTTTGTAGATTTTATTCTGGATCTTCAAAAGTTAGTTTAATGTTATTTACAAAAAAAAAAAAAAAAAAAAAAAAAAAACAATGAAATCACATCAAGAATCGCAACCAAGAAAACCTAATCTCTAACGAAACGAAACCACATCAAAACCCTAACTCAATCGCTCGAAAAAATCATTAGATGATCAATATCACACTCACAATCTACCACCAACAATACAATCGACTACAGAAAAAAAAAATCACATCTAATAATGATGGTTTCACCATGAAATGAAGAAAAAAAAAAATGAATAAGTCATGCAAATGAAAGTGAAAAAACTGTATATAAAGATTAAAGATGAAGTGTATTTTTATTTTTACTTTTTTGAAAAAGATATGGGATGTATTAAATTTTAAAAATATGTAAAAGGGTGATCCTGGAAATAAATCAAAAAAATTAATAAAACCATTTAATTTTATATAATTAAATCAAAAATTAAAAAAGGTAGACATAAATAGTTTAGTTGTAGGGCTACCAATAGCACCACTTTTATTGTATATGATAACAAAACATTCTTAATAATTATTAACACAATACAGTACTTATTTTGTAAGCAGGTGTGGAGAGATTTTCTCCAACTCAGTGTAGTACTTCAAAAAAACAAATGTGACATATTGAATAATAAATGCGACATTATATCAAATGAATGGTTCATAACTTCGTATTTTCATTTTTTTTCTCTCACCTTACAAACCACAGCTTTTAGCTAATCCCTAACTCCAGGGTGTTGGATATGGCTTGAATATTCCAATGGTACCAAACACGATTTACTAATGCGAAGACTTCCTGGAGACGTGAGATCGTTTGGGAGTATGAGGTTATGTTTGAGGGAGGCTTGAAAGACGAGATGAACTGAAGAAGCGGAGAACAGTCAAAACTGCTGCCAAGCCGCTGTGGCTTCGGCAGCGGTAACGGTAGCGGTAGGACACCGCTGCCAATTGTTTGGCAACGCTACGGCAGCGGTCCAATTCTAGTTTGTACCGCTGCGTGACCGCTGTGGTCATGGCAGCGGTACCGACAGCGGTCGACGAGATGAGGTGCATAGTGATCACGGTTTTCTGAGTGGTCAAGTTCAACACGGTTTAGGAAGCGGATGGCCAACTGCAACTTGAATCATAGTTAATCACAAGCATGCGTCGAATCAGGAAATATTCTTGGAAGAGGAAATAGGTTGCTTCTTAAAGTTCAAATAGGAAAAGGATTTCTCCTTAAAAGAAGACTTGTCTTAAATAGGAAATAGTATTTATATGGAACAAGTATTCTTGTATGACTAGGAGATAGATTTCCTTGTTAATTTAAACTCCCTGTAATACATATAAATAGACCATAATAACTAGGTTATTAGTGTGTGAAAAACACCTGAGAGTGGTGGAGCAAAAGAGCAAATACTAGAGAGATCTCAAAGTGAGCATTGAGTGTAATTGGGTTTGGGGTATTATTTAGAGAGAGAACCTGAGTGTGTGGTTGTAACAATTTACTACATATTGAAACTTTCTCTTGTCGTCCTGACAGCCGTGGTTTTTTCCCTGATTTGGGTTTCCACGTAAATTCTTGTGTTGTGTATGTTTGGATTTAAAATTCTCTTCATCTTATCTTTTCTTTGTTATTGTGCTTGTTGTGTTCTATCCGGCAACGCTTCCGCGACCTAAAATTCTCTAACAATTGGTATCAGAGCCCTCGGTTGCTTGGTAGTAGTCTTAACAAACTTTATGGCAAGGATGATGAGATTCGATATTGAGAAGTTCGACGGAAAGATTAACTTTGGCTTGTGGCAAATTCAAGTCAAAGATATATTAATCCAACATGGTTTACACAAGGCGTTGAAGGGCAGGTCAAACCCTGCAAACCCTGAAGGCTCTGGAGATTCAAGTAAAGAAAAGGCTAGTACTAGTTCTGTGAATTCTAAGATGAGCGATGATGATTGGGAGGATTTGGATGAGAGAGCTGCGAGTGCGATACGATTGTGCCTAGCCAAGAATGTTCTTGCAAATATTCATGGAACATATTTAGCGAAAGAACTCTGGGAGAGGCTTGAAGAATTATATCAATCAAGTAGCGTCTGCAACCGGTTCTACCTGAAGGAGAAGTTTCACATGCTGCGTATGACTGAAGGTACGAAAATTTCTGATCATTTGGGAGTGCTCAATGGTATAGTTTCAGAATTAGAGTCGATTGGAGTAAAGATTGATGAAGAAGACAAAGGTCTTAGACTCATCTGGTCCCTACCATCTTCCTATGCGCACATGAAGCCAATCTTGATGCATGGGAGTTCAACCATATGCTTTGGAGACGTAGCGAACAAACTTATCTCTGAGGAACGAAGGCTAAAGAGTGAAGGTAAATCTTCTGATAACTCTGTTCTTTTGGTTGACAGGAAAAAAGGGAACTCCAAAGGGAAATACACTTGTTGGGGATGTGGACAATTTGGACACCTAAGGAAGGATTGTAAAAATAAGAAGACAAGTGCGGCTAATGGCTCCAAAGAGGGTGATCCGGTAATCGCCTCTCTTGAGTTTGACGACTACAGCGATTGCCTCTAAAGGGGCATAAACATCCTCATGGCATGACCGCTAGTTGCCATGAAAAGGGTGTAGCTGATAGCTGGTCCACAATTGCGCACGGGCATTGGTTAGGAGGTGATGCAAGGTGTGTGGTGGACAAGGATGTCGATGGCTGAGTGAACTCCCTGGGAACCTAACATGAGGAGTTGCACCACAAATTTCAGCAAAGGTAAATTTCGACATGTGCCGGAGAAATCTTGGGATGGTTGTTTCCTAAGTGTTTATACCTAGTGGTGGGTATGTTGATTCTTGGTGATGAGGATCGTAGCTGAGGACAAGTTTTGGAATTCTCGCCATAAGGGAGGATTGTTGGATATGGCTTGAATATTCCAATGGTACCAAACACGATTTACTAATGCGAAGACTTCCTGGAGACGTGAGAGCGTTTGGGAGTATGAGGTTATGTTTGAGGGAGGCTTGAAAGATGAGATGAACTGAAGAAGCGGAGAACAGCCAAAACCGCTGCCAAGCCGTTGTGGCTTCGGCAGCAGTAACGGCAGCGGTAGGACACCGCTGCCAATTGTTTGGCAACGCTACGGCAGCGATCCAATTCCAGTTTGTACCGCTGCGTGACCGTTGTGGTCATGGCAGCGGTACCGACAGCGGTCGACGAGATGAGGCGCATAGTGATCACAATTTTCTGAGTGGTCAAGTTCAACACGGTTTAGGAAGCGGATGGCCAACTGCAACTTGAATCATAGTTAATCACAAGCATGCGTCGAATAAGGAAATATTCTTGGAAGAGGAAATAGGTTGCTTCTTAAAGTTCGAATAGGAAAAGGATTTCTCCTTGAAAGAAGACTTGTCTTAAATAGGAAATAGTATTTATATGGAACAAGTATTCTTGTATGACTAGGAGATAGATTTCCTTGTTAATTTAAACTCCCTGTAATACATATAAATAGACCATAATAACTAGGTTATTAGTGTGTGAAAAACACCTGAGAGTGGTGGAGCAAAAGAGCAAATACTAGAGAGATCTCAAAGTGAGCATTGGTGTAATTGGGTTTGGGGTATTATTTAGAGAGAGAACCTGAGTGTGTGGTTGTAACAATTTACTACATATTGAAACTTTCTCTTATCGTCTTGACAGCCGTGGTTTTTTCCCTGATTTGGGTTTCCACGTAAATTCTTGTGTTGTGTATGTTTGGATTTAAAATTCTCTTCATCTTATCTTTTCTTTGTTATTGTGCTTGTTTGTGTTCTATCCAGCAACGCTTCCGCGACCTAAAATTCTCTAACACACACCCCCCCCCCCCCCCCCCCCCCCCCCCCCCCCCCCCCCCCCCCGCAAAAAAGAAGTTATTATTTTATTATTAAAAAAACAATAGTACTAGTCTATATTCACACTTCACGTGGGTTCCAAGGTTTTGAAAAAAAAAATTAAGTTATTATTTTATTATTAAAAATACAAAAGTACTAGTCTATATTCTATGCACACTTCACATGGGCTCCGGTCACTATAGGTTATTCTTATAGGGGGAATTATACAAACATCCCTAGAGGTTTGATTAAATTACATAGATATGACAGTTTTGGCTATATACACACAAATTTCCCTCAATATTTAAAAATTATTACACAAACATCCTCTACCATTAGATGGATCCGTTAGTCAATGGTCAAATGTGTAAGAAGTCTAAAATACCCTATATTTTTATTTTAAATAAACTAAAAAAATTAAAAATAAGATAAAAAAATATTTAAAAAATATTTTAGAAAACGTGAATGTATCTTAAATCTGAAATCTATAAATAAAAATTCATCTTAAAAAAAAAAAAAAAAAAAAAAAAAAGGTTTGTGCAATTCCCCATTGATTTTAAATAAATTTAAAATTTGAAATTTATATATTATTAAATTGTTTAAAAAACTATTTTTTTTTCTTTGTAAAGATGCATTTTTTTTTTTCCAGATTTTAGATCTAAGATATATTCATGTTTTCTAAAATATTTTTTTATATGTATTTTTATCTTTTTTTTTTTTTTAGTTTATTTAAAATAAAAATAAAGGTATTTTAGACTTTTTACACTTTTAACCATTGACTAACGGATTTATCTAACGGTAGGGGATATTTGTGCAACAATTTTCAAATGTTAAGGGAAGTTTGTATGTATATGGCCAAAACTGTCATATTCGTTTAATTTTATCAAACATCAAGGGAAGTTTGTGCAATTCCCCCTTTTATAATAAAAAAATTATAAAAATGTTAAATATTAATACAAGTTCTCACATCTCATGATTTCCATAAACAAATTTTCATTGAACCCAAAGTTTACCTCCAATTTCTCTGTCTTGGTCTAAAATCCACTCCCAATTTTGGTTGTTACTTATTTCTAGTATCTTCTCCGATGTAAAGAAGTCGAAGACGAATGCACTCTCATGACATTTTTCTAAATAGGTATACTTCAACACTTTTTAGTTTAACCTACGTAGGAGAAAATGCTAATTTGATTGCTTATGTCATTATCATGCATACCGTAGAAAATTCATTAGATACATTGTGGCCCCCCCCAACATCAAACTTCTAGTTCCGCCCTTGTTGAATGGTATCCCTTGGCGTATAGTTGGAAAAATAACCATCAGCTAATTGGAATATGACCTAACTTGCACAAAATTTCCTTGACAATTATTTCACATCAAAATTTCAAAGACATTGAATAGCTATAGGTCCTATTATTAAGGAGGAAATGATGGAAAGAAAAGGAGGGAACTATCAAGGTTCAAGTTTTTCTAATTTTTTGTGAAGTCACACCGGTTGATAATTATTGCCTTGTAATATATTTATTTAAGATTTTATTATTGATAATTTTATTGTTTTTCATTTTAATTTAAAGCTAATATAATCATTTTAACTAAATTAAACAGTAATAAGGGCAAAAGTGTACTTTACAGATTTTAAAATAGTTAATTTTCGTATATTTGGTCAAATAAACTAAAGTGATGAGTTTTAGAGAAAGTAAGGATTAAAGTGATGAATTTGGAAAGACATTTATAAAGGTAACAAATCACCAAAAAGGTAGGACTTATGTGAAATTCTGCCTTTTTTTTTTTTTGTTTGAAACATAAATAAAAGTAGATTTGATATTTGATAGTTTAAAAGCGTGAGAATTTTTATTTTTATTTTTTTGGAAAGAAGACATTGGTTGCAAAGAAGCCACGAATGAAAAAAAGAAATAAGCTGTTAAAATCTGGCTTGTCTTTGTTAAAAACAAATATCTGACTTGTCAATTTTTTATTACATGGAAATGATAATTGTGAAAATTTCAAAATATAATGACATGTCAAAAATTTATTGGGCAGGCATGCCACCTCATGCCTTAAGCCCAAGAGAACACTTTTGCTCATCCCCCATCAAGGGAGGTAATCATTACCCCCATTTTAAATGGATGACATATGTCCATAGAGGAGAAAATTTTTAGACAATTTTACCCTTCCATAGACACATGTCATGTGTTTGGGATAGGGGTAATGCTTACCCCCTTTGAAAGGGGGTGAGCAAAAATGGACTCTAAGCCCAAGGTAGAGAAGCTTTTCTCTTATCCACCTATCTAGACCATGTATTTTTTAGAATCTTTCGCCATTTATAGAATTTGAACCGCTAACATTAAGAGTCATTTGCTCAAGCCTCAAGCTCGTCTATCTATTAGCTGAGCTACGCTCCTAGGGACATCGTCTAGACTTTTAAAGTAGCTATTATTGTTATTTTCATAATAAAAAGTACATATTATTTCACCTCTGTGCATTTTTCTTCTTGTTGATTCTCATAATTTTTATTTTTTGATTTTTCTGCTCATTACAGTTTTGTTGGGATCTTTTCCGACTAAAAAATTGAAAAAAATTTCATAGGAAAGCCGTTTGTAAGGTGACAAAGGAAAAAATAAAAAAAATAAATTAGGATTTAGCTAATTTGTAAGGTGAGAGAGAAAAAGGATAGAGAAAACAATTAGAGTTTGTATTGGCTTTTGTCACGTCAGAGAAAAAAAAAATTCTTGTTCATTCATTTGATTAATTGTCACTTCTCACCGGATGATCTTTAAAAGATTAGTATATTTCAGATCAGTTGGGGATCCAAATCTAAAGAAGATGGGGAGGAACATGGCTCGAACTCGTATCTGGTGTAAGTGTGAGGACAATTAATTAACATCATCTTGTAAAGTTGTATGCTATAACCATACTTCAGTAATACATTGAGTGACCCTGATTCTTTGGTTTATAAGGGTTTATTATTATTATTATTATTATTATTATTATTATTATTTTTTAAGGATTTGGTTTATAAGTTTATTATTAATTAAGATATACTTCGAGTATTTTGATTTTAAAAAAATGCAATCTTACATACATCAAACCAACGGGAGTTGTGTGGACACTAGTGTGAATATTTGACATCAGATTGATGATGTAACAATTTGATTATGAGCTTCATAAGGTTGAGAAACTCGGATATCAAGTTTTTCTCAGAATAATTGATACTTCTAATTAATATATACAGTGTACAACAGAAAATTGACAGTATCATCTACAATGCTTTTTTTTTTTTTTTTTTTTTTTTTTTTTTCCAAATGTCTATTGTCTTCATTAATTTACCTTAAAATTTGGGACATATGAGTATGACCTTCGAGAATAGTAAGTCAAATTGACGGCTGCGACGGGTGTTGTGTGGACCGAAATTTAGGACATATGAGTATGGCCCTCGAGAATAGTAAGTCAAATTGACGGCTGCGACGGGTGTTATGTGGACTGAAATTTAGGACATATGAGTATGGCCCTCGAGAATAGTAAGTCAAACCGACGGCGGCGACGGGTGTTGTGTGGACCCTCGTGTGAATATTTGACAACATATTGAAGATGTAACAATTTGATTATTAGCTTCATAAGGTTGAGAAACTCATAGTTACTTGGATTTCAAGTTGGTTTTCTTAGAATAATTGATACGTCTAATTAATGCGTAGAGTGTACTGTATGCAAGGTCAAGAGAAAATCGACAGTATCATCTACAATGACATTTTTTTTTTTTCTTTTCAAATGTCTATCGTCTTCACTAATTTATCGTGAAATTTGGGACATATAAGTATGACCTTAGAGAAAAGTCAAAGATGGAAAAAGCAAAAAATTATATATCAAGATTTGAGACTTTTCTAATTAACTTGTTTTATTTCAAATGATTATATATATATATTTATCGGTAGTGTGAATTTTATAGTGTCTGAATGCCTAATAATTACATGTTATTGATTTCAGCAAGTTTTTCCATATACTTTAATTTACACTAGTCTGATAATTTTGTCCAGTTTTTACATCTGGTTGGGATAAATTTGATTAACTACACCTAAAGTATTATTATTTTTATTTTTTTATAAGTTCCCTTCTCATATAAATTTATGGGTCCACCACTGAATTCCTTAGGGCTATACGCCTATACGAACGTAAGGAGCAAACCAGGAGCAGCCAAGTGGAGGAATGGAGGAGGATCCTGCAGCTACTTACATGGAGTCTTGTCTTTTCCAGGGTTTGAAATTGAAGAATTGTCTTGTAAAAAACAATAGTACTGGTCTATATTCACACTTCACGTGGACCCAAGGTTTTGAATAAAAAGGGTTAATTACATCAACTTACCTTTACTTTATTGGATATAGCAAGATTTTAAAAAGATACTCTAAATTAACATAAACATCCCCTATCATCAAGTCAATCCATTAACTTTAACGGTTGACTAACCTTGACCTATGGAAAACCAAATATACACCTGCCACATCATCCCATACATAAAATATTTTTAATTAAAATTTGATAAATAAAAATTAAAATAATAATAATAATATATTGGCTGTATACAGAAACTTTCTCAATTAGCGGAGGAGTCTCCTCTGCGAACTGTATGAGGTCGAACTCCAAGTAGGAGAATATCTCTTCTGGTAATTAGGAGATCTTCAAATATTTATAGTTTTATGCTCCACCGCCGATAGATTATTTTGTTTTTTTTTTTAATATTTGATTTTTCAATTTTAGTTAAAAAAATATATTTTATGTTTGAGATGATGTGACAAGGGTATATTTGGCTTTCCAATGGTCAAAGTTATTCAACCGTTAAAGTTAACGGATTGACTTGATAGAAAGGGGTGTTTGTGTTAACTTAGGGTATCTTTTTGAAATCTTGCTATATCCAATAAAGTAAGGGTCAGTTAGTGCAATTAACCCAAAAAAGTTATTATTTTATTATTAAAAATACAAAAAGTACTAGTCTATATTCTATACACACTTCACGTGGGCTCGGGTCACTATAGGTTGTTTTTATAAGGGGGGAATTGCACAAACATGAGGTTTGATAAAATTACACGGATATGATAGTTTTGGTCATATACTTACAAACTTCTCTCAGTATTTGAAAATTGTTATACAAACATCCTCTACCGTTAGATGGATCCGTTAGTCAATGGTCAAATGTGTAAGAAGTCTAAAATACCCTATATTTTTATTTTAAATAAACTAATTTTTTTAAAAAATAAGATAAAAAAGTATTAAAAAATCTTTTAGAAAACATGAATGTATCTTAAATATGAAATCTAGAAATAAAAATTCATCTTCAAAAAAAAAAAAAAAAGTTTATGCAATTCCCCATTGATTTTAAATAAATTTAAAATTTAAAATTTTTTTATTATTAAATTGTTTAAAAAACTATTTTTTTCTTTGTAAAGATGCATTTTTTTTCCAAGTTTCAGATCTAAGATACATTCATGTTTTCTAAAAAATATATATTTTTATATATTTTTATCTTATTTTAATTTTAATTTTTTAGTTTATTTAAAATAAAAATAAAGGGTATTTTATACTTTTTACACTTTTAACCATTAACTAACGGATTTATCTAACGGTAGGGAATGTTTGTGCAACAATTTTCAAATGTTGAGGGAAGTTTGTATGTATATGGCCAAAACTGTCATATTCGTGTAATTTTATCAAATCTCGAGGGATGTTTGTGCAATTCCCCCTTTTTATAATAAAAAAATTATTAAAATATTAAATATTAATACAAGTTCTCACATATCACGATTTCCATAAACAAATTTTCATTGAACCCAAAGTTTACCTCCAATTTCTCTGTCTTGGTCTAAAATCCACTCCCAATTTTGGTTGTTACTTGTTTCTACTTTATAGTATCTTCTTCGACGTAAGGAAGTCGAAGACGAATGTACTCTCATGACATTTTTCTAAATAGGTATACTTTAACACTTTTTAGTTTAACCTACGTAGGAGAAAATGCTAATTTGATTGCTTATGTCATCATCATGCATAGGGGCGTAGCTGGAATTTTTTTTGGGGTGTGCTAATCTAATTTTTTTTTCTTATTTAAAAATCCTAAAATTTTGAACTAACTCCGAAATATACATATATATTTTTTAATAATCAAATCAAAACAATATGAGAGAAATTTCATTTAAAAAAAAAAAAAAAAAAAACCATCAAGGATATACCTAGTAAGAGATAATGGTAACACACAATAAAAATTTTCAATGTATATTTTTCTTTTCAATCCCCAAAAGTAAAATAAACCTTAGCTTTCCTAAGATTTTTCTTCTCTTTTCTAACTTTGTTGTCCCATAAGAAGACACCTTAAAATACAAAACCTAAATCTTAATAATAAAATACAATACTTAAATAACAATCATTAAATATAAAACCTAAAATCAAATTTATTCTAAGTAAATAAATAAAAAATATTAAAGTTAAAGGAATTTTATTACTTTCAAATTGAGAGATTTAAGAGGAGAGACAAGTTAAGAGTTTGAGATATGGGAAAGTGGAAAAAGAAATAAAAAGTGAGGAAAGAGGAGTTTTTTTTTTTTTTTTTTTTTTTAAATTCCTTTCTTTCTTTCTTTTTTGCTGATCTATTTTAACAAAAAATTTAGGCTAAACGGATATATTTTATAAAGTTTTGTTTATTGGGCTTTTAGTAAGTTTAGTTTTATGTTAAAATTAGACTATTATGGGCCAAGCAAATATTGGATTTGGGTATAACCACTTTTTTTTTATTTAAGAGTGGCGATATTTGCATCCCTCTAAAATTGTATGTGCACCCCATATTAGTATTATTTTTAAAATTCAACATTGCCCTTAAGTAAAGCTATTAAATGATTGTTTTTTAAAATAAGTTATTAAATGATTAAATAATTATAAATATACCATATATATTTTTATTAATACAATACTGTATTTTAAACATTTTAACAAATATGATCATAATATTAATTATTTATTAATTAAAAAATAAATAAATAGTTATTATTTTCAGTTCAATTTTTTTTTTTTTAAATCTCCCATTAAAAAGAAAATACTGAAACCCATAAAATGTTTATTTATAAACTAAAACATAAACCTATTCGCCAAAAATAAATAAATAAATAAATAAATAAATAAATAGTTGGATTTGAGTATAAGAGTGTTTCATTTTGATTTTTGATTAAATCTTTGAAAATCGTTCTCTCTGTAACACACAAGATTTTTTTTTTTCATTCTGATTTTGGGTTTGGTTCAAAACCAAAGAAATAATAATAAATATATATATATATATATATATATATATATATATATATATATATATATATATATATATAAACTTTAATAAAGGATTTCTAGAAAGCCAATTGTTTGATAATGGAGACTCAAATGTTTTATTATTATTATTATTATTATTATCAGTAAATCTAGGCCATCTTCTCTTTTTTTTTTTCATTGTAATTAGTTGAATAAGGTTAGAGAATACTTTTTAATACTCCTTGAAGAAACACTTTCAAATTCAACCCAGTGAGAAGGTTTCGGCTTGGAAGGAAAGGAGATTCTTCTCCTTTATTTTTCATTTTTATTAATTATGTTATAATTTATTAATTTATGGTATTTATAAATAAATTTAGAGAAAGGATATATTTGGTAAAATGTGGAGTGTACTTACAAATTATAATATTTTAAAATTTTAATGTGTGTGTACATACAAAACTGGGTGTACATACGATTTTAGAAGAGTGTAAATATCGCCACTCTTTATTTAATTAACGAAAACTTAAAATATTTTTTCAAAAAACTTGGGTGGGCTACAGCCCACCCAAGCCCTTGAAGAGCTCCACCTCTGATCATGCATACCGTAGAAAATTCGTTGGATACACTGTGGCCCCCCCAATATCAAACTTCTAATTCCGCCCCAGCAAGCAATGGTACTTCTAGAACTGCAAGTTCTTCAATGGCAAAAATGAACATCTAGACAAACCCCATTATCAAGTTACCGATGCCCGGAAATCAGCAAATTGGTGAACTGAAATCCTGTGCAGATCAAGCTGAGATTGATAGCAATATTCAATATTAGTGTCTTCTAGTTTATTTGTCACTTGGTTTATAGTTTAATTGGTTATTACTTCTTAAAAGTCATTGCTGTCCAAATAGTGTTTAACTTGTGGAGAATAATAATTAATTCCTCTTATTTTGTGTTGATTTAAAAGTTTTAACTAAGATAAATAATATTAACTGCAATAATCATTAATTATTTTTTTAACAATCCACTAAATATTTTTTTACACTCTATTTAATTTTTTTTAGGGATAATTACCCCGGTGACCATCAATTTGATGACACGCTATCAAAATGACCACTAGATTGGAAATTGGTTTCAAAATAGTCATTTTTAGCGAAAAGTGTGACACTAATGGCCATTCCATCAAATTCCTTCTGATTTCATCCAATTCTATTCAATGAGTGGCATTTTGGTAAATAAAGGGATGCCATTAATTTATTTTATATGTTTTTTGGAAATCAATTTTTTCTTTTGTTTTTTGAAATGAATAATTATATTTAGTGTGTATATACGCATAGCATATCGAAAACATATATATGATCATTTTGATACCAATTAATCAAATGGATGGCCAATATATTAGTTCTAATATTCGAAAAATTCTTAAATTTTGTTCATATGTAGATTTCAATGAACTCACCATCTACAAAAAAATTTAGATCAAAATTCATTAAAATCGATGTATTTTCATCAAGGTTTTTATCAAAATTAAAATAAGGGATCCCTCATGAGAGACCCAATATATATATATATATATATATAGTGGTTCTCTTATAAGGGATCCCTTATTTTAATTTCGGTAAGGACCTTCATGAAATTGAGTCGATTTATATGAATTTTGATCTGAATTTTTTTGTGGATGATTAGTTTAATGAAATTTACCTATCAATAAAATTGAAGAATTTTTCAAGCACTACAACTATTTATCATGATTTTGTTAAATATGAAGGCATCGAAAAATGGACGAAATATAGGAAAATTCAAGAAAAATAGTTGTAGTGTTTGAAAAATTCTCAAATTTTATTCATAGGTAGATTTCATTGAAGATATCATCCACAAAAAAATTCTGATCAAAATTCATAGAAATGGATGTGATTTCATCAAAGTCCTTACCGAAATTAAAATAAGGGATCCCTTATGAGAGAACCACTATATATATATATATATATGTGTGTGTGTGTATGTATGTATGTGTGTGTGTGTTTGCATGAAGTTTATTTTTTATTATTATGTTTAATTTTACTTTGTGGTCCCTTTTACTTTTATACATCCTTGACGGTTTGACATAATATTCTCCTTCAAAAAAGGTATGTGGGTTTGACATATACATCCTTGACGGTAACTTGATAATGGGTTTCTCATCCCTCCTTTCTTAATTTGGTTAGATCGGTTTGGTCTTCCTCTGTCACTGGGAGTGGTGCTGGGATTGTTGTTCAGAAGTTGAAGCTGTTGAAAATAGCTTTGAGGAGGTGGAATTGGGAGGTGTTTGGGGATATTGCCTTGAATGTCACTAATGCTAATGAGAAGGTGATGCTTATTCAGGGCAAAATTGGTTCTGAAGGTTTTTCAGATGATCTTTTTCGCCTTGAGACTGCCGCTCTTGCAGATTTGGATAGGGTTCTAAAACAACAGGAGATTTTTCTTAAAGAGAAAAGTAGAGTCAGGTGGCTTGCTGAGGGTGATCGGAACTCTAAATTTTTTCATTCTCTACTGAAGCGTAGAGGGGGAAATAAGCCTCTTTCCTCTATTCAAATTGGTGAGAATATTTCTTCTGATCCTACTGAAATTGGTGAGCATGTTTCCTCTTTTTATCAGCATCTCTTTTCGGATCCTGGCAACGATAGTTCAGATTTCTCTTTGATTAGAGAGCATGTGCCTTCCCTGGTTACTGTTGATGAGAATGCTTCGATTCCTAGGGTTCCCTCTTTTGATGAAGTGAGGCATACGGTTTTTTCCATGGATCCTCTGAGTGCTCCTGGTCCTGATGGTTTCTCGGGCAGATTTTATTCTCATTGTTGGGAAATTGTGGGACATGATGTGGTTTTAGCTGTGCAGGATTTTTTTCACACTGGTCGAGTTTTTCCGGGTTTGAATTCTAATTTCTTGGTCCTTATTCCGAAGCTTCCAAATGCTCTTTTGATCAATCAGTTTCGCCCGATTGCTCTTGGTAATTTCCTGTTTAAGGTTATCACTAAGATTATTGCTGATCGCTTGGCCGAAATTTGCTCTCACATTATCTCTCCTAATCAATTTGGTTTCATTAGGGGTCGTCAAATCGGCGACTGTATTGCCGGTACTTCTGAATGTTTTAATGTATTGAATAATGGTAGTCGCGGTGGGCACTTGGCTTTAAAAATAGACATTCGTAAGGCTTTTGATTCCATTAGTTGGCCTTTTCTCTTTGAAGTCCTTCGGTGTTTTGGCTTCTCTGAGATTTTTATTGATTGGGTTGCGGCTATTTTTGATTCTGCTAGGATCTCAGTGCTTATTAATGGTTCCCCTCAAGGCTATTTCCCCTGTTCGCGTGGTGTGCGGCAAGGTGATCCTCTCTCCCCTCTTCTTTTTTGTTTGGCAGAAGATTTTTTGAGCAGATACCTTACACATTTAGTAGACTCGGGCTCTTTGACTTCTATCTCATCTCCGGCTGGGATGCGTGCCCCTTCTCATTTTCTCTATGCTGATGATGTTATCCTCTTCTGCCGGGCTTCTCCTCAGAATTTACAAGTGATTTTAGATGCTTTTGCTCTCTATGGCTCTCTCTCGGGTCAACGGGTTAATTGGGAGAAATCTTCCATATTTTTTGGCAAAAACATCTCTGGGCCTCGAATTGCTAATTTTCCCTCCATGTCTAGGATGCGCAAGGGTGGTGATTCTATGACTTATCTAGGGGTCCCTCTTTTCATTGGTGCGCCTAAACGTCGATGGTTGATCCCATGGGCTGATAAAATTAAAAGTAAACTGGAATCGTGGAAGGGTTTCTCTCTTTCAATGGCAGGTCGGTTATGTCTTATTAATTCTGTGATTACAGGTTCCTTCTTGCATTCTTTTCAAGTTTATCGTTGGCCTTCATCTCTTTTAAAAGATTTAAATGCTGCTATTCGGAATTTTTTTTGGACTGGTTCAATCGATGGTCGTAAATCTGTCCAAGTTGCCTGGAGTTCTTGTTGTAAGCCTAAAGATGGTGGTGGTATTGGTGTTAAAGACCTTGGTATTCTTAACAAGGCCATGCTTAAGAAGTTCACTTGGAGGTTGTTAACTGAGGAGTCTTTCGTATTCACTTATCTTCAGGCTAGGTTTTTCACCCAGGATCACAGACCTAGAACATGGTATGTTGTTTCTTCTGTTTGGCCAGGCCTAAAATTGCATTATACTCCCCTGATGATTGAGTCTAGGTGGCTGGTTGGTCGTCACTCTAAGGTTCGTTTTTGGACGGATAACTAGTTGGGAGACCCGTTGATTAATCTGGTTGAGGATAGGTCTTCGTTACAGCCTCCGTTGGATTCTGTTGTGGGTGATATTTACTCAGATGCCACGGGTTGGGATATTCCTGCTTCTTTTAAAGCTTCTCATCCAGTTGTTGCTTCTGAGATTGAGAAGGTGGTGGTAAGTACTGACCCAGATTCGTTAGTTTGGACATGTTCCTTGGATGGTGTTGTTTCTTGTAAATCTGCTTATAATTCTCTTTCTGAGGTTAGGAGTTCTGTTTTTTGGGGTAAGCAGATTTGGGCGTCTTTTATTCCTCCTTCTCGCTCTGTCCTCATTTGGCGTTTGTTTCATGGTAAGATTCCTACGGACATTGCGTTGCGTGCCAGGGGCTTTATTTCTCCTTCTCGTTGTCGGTTTTGCTGTGCTGCAGAGGAAGACTTAAGGCATCTTTTTCTTGATTGTCTTTTTGTTCGTGGGTTGTGGGATGCTGTTTCCTCTACTTTTGGCCATAAGCTCAAGTTGGATGGTACTTGTTTGGACCTTTGGCAAGAGGCTATGAGGGTTGTCTTTAGCACTCAAATGCAAGCTCTCTGGCGGGTTTCTATCATCACGGTTTTCTGGGTGGTGTGGTTCCTCCGGAATCAAGCTACCTTTGAGGGTGGCAAGCCTGTTTTTACCGATGCTCTTTCCATGATTTGGCGTTCCGTTCGTGAGGCAAGACTCCCTTCAGTCTGGCACTATGAAGAATTCAGTGGCTGAGCTTCAGACTCTTCACCGGCTTCATGTCTCTGGTCGTCCTCCCAAGGCTCCTCGCATTTTAGAGGTTAATTGGCACCCTCCACCGCCGGGCTGTCTTAAGGTTAACACGGACGGGGCTGCTTTTGGTAGTCCTGGTCTTGCTGGTTGTGCAGGGGTTTTTCGCACTTGCAGGGGTTTCGTTAGAGGTTGTTTTGCTATTCCTCTTGGTGTCTGCTTTGCTTTTGAGGCTGAATTAGCCGCTGCTATTCACGCTATTGATTATGCTTGGACTTTTGGCTGGCATCGGTTATGGTTGGAGAGCGATTCGACTTTTGTAGTGAATATCCTTCGCTCTAGATCTCGTAAGGTTCCTTGGTGTTGGCGCCCTGCATGGGATAGGTGTTTGCGATTAATCTCTCAAATGGACTTTGCTGTCACTCATATTTATCGGGAGGGTAACCAAGTTGCTGATAGTTTAGCTTCCAGGAGCCCCAGTATCGTCTCTCCTACATGGTGGTGGACAGCTCCAAGTTTTTGCAATTCTTTTATTTTCAACGATTTTTGTTGCAGACCTTCTTTTAGGTTCTGTTAATCTGCTTTCTTTTTTGTTGTTTTCTGTTCTCTTTTGTTTTCTTTCTTTTTTTCTTTAATAATATGTTGGGCTCGACCCCAACAACCTTATCAAAAAAATAATATTCTCCTTCTTACCGTTCAATAATGACACGTGAAGATATTTGCATGTATAAAAAGGATTTGTACCCTCACGGCCTCACCTCTCTCTTTAATTGTCCTCACTTCTATAATCTATTGCCACGTATTTAATATAGTAAATCAATGATTTGGATTGTTTTTATTAATTTTTATGTTTTTACTCTATCAAAGAATAGAATTAATCAAGACCATTGATTTAAGTGAAGACAATATGAGATGAGATGAGGTGAGGTGAGGAGCTATCCAAATCCGTATAAAAAGGATCACCATTTAATATGAATATTCACTCTTAACTCAAGTGGTGCACTACACTTTCCATTCTAAACTTGTGGTGTGATTCAAGTCCTACCATGCGCAATTATTGGCATGTGTGGGAATGGGAGACTAGAGGTGTTTGGCGGAGATTTAAGGGAAAGACCATTCTCGCCAAAATTCTGAGTTAACATTATTCTTCTGATTGATGCATATACAAATAACATTATAGAGCAATTAGGACTCTAATTATTATTTTATTATAAAGGAAGAAGAATTAGAACTCTAATTAACGATTTTCCCCTTAAAGGATGAGATCTTTATGATGTTGATGAATTTGTTTATTTACAATTTGCTTTTGCTTGTTGGAATTATACAAACCAGAATTCCAATAAATTTTCCTTCCAAAAAAAAAAGGGGGGGGGGGGGGGGGGGGGGGGGGGGGGGGGGGGTGGTTTTCAAATATAGCCACCGTTAAGATGCCAAAACCACATATAGCCACTAGTTTTTAAAAAACCAAATATAACCAATATGATCATGGATCAACCAATATGATCATGGATCATGGATTGTGTGGTGGAAGTTAGTGGGGGGTTTGACAGTTATACCCCTGGAGACGACTTTATTGTATTTAAATACCTGATCTTACAATTTTACCCCCTATTCGAATTCTTCTGATCTGACATCTAATTGTTCTACTAAAGACCAAAATTACCCTTGTTATAGAATCTCGGTTCAAAAGACAAAACGGAAACGGAAAGGCACCAGTAACCAAAGCTTCAAAAGTGAGAAAGCCACACTGAAGAACGACGACCGCAGGCCGTAAGGGAGGGAAAACGGGAAACGGAAAAGCCTTGGAAAGGGAAACGGGAAAGCCACAGTGTGTGGATACTCAGAAAAGAACGACGACCGTAGGTGACCACTAAATACCCTGACGACCACCGTGTGTGGATACGAGGTAGGATCGGATTAGGTGTGTTCTTAATCGGCACGATCCCTAATAATTTCCTTTGATTTGATATCCTCTATCCCTTCATCGGCACGATCCCAATTACATTTGATTTGATATTAGGTTTGTTGGAAATTGAAATTACTTGAAATTGGATTTAATCTTGAATTAATTCCCCCTTCCGATTTGGGGTCTGATTTTTACCATGATTTTCCATCAATCGTTTAGGACCCAAGACCGGTCTCCATGATTTCGATGGTTCACCAAAAAAAAAAAAACCCTTTACATGAAGCTTTCCGTGATGTTGCCATATCCCCTTAGACTTTACATGAAGCTTCCATGATCTGATTTCCATGATGTTGCCAAACAAGATGCCATGTCCAAGATTAAAGTTCCATGATACATTCATGATTCTTGACATTCCATGACGTTTCCATGACATTTTATGATGTTAATATGATTTTTCATGACGTTGCCATGACATTAAATGATTTCATGTCCAAGATTAACGTTCCATGAAGCACTCATGAATCTGGACATGGCATTTTTCATGACGTTTCCATGACATTCAATTCATTTTTCATGACGTTTCCATGACATTCAATGATGTTTACATGACCTTCCATGACGTTGCAATACTTTCCATGATGATGCCATGACTTTCTTTACTTATGCCATGACGAAGGCTAACATTCCATGATGCTTTCGATTCCATGATATGTTTATATGACTTTACATGACCTTCCATGACGTTGCAATACTTTCCATGATGTTAACATGACTTTGTTTCCATGATGCCATAACGAAGGCTAACATTCCATGATGCTTTCGATTCCATGATGTTTATATGACTTTCCATGATGCCATCACAATCATCTCCCATGGCTTTCAATTACTTTTCATTACCTTTTCATGTTAGCCTCTTATAATTCTGTTTTTCTATGCTTTCATGAAGTGCCTATGGTTTTTACACGAATTGGCTATGTTTTACACGAATTACGTATAGTTTTTACACGAATTACGTATGGTTTTTACACGACCTGGCATTATTTCATATATATTCCCCCTATTATTTTCAGATGGCTTTGGACCCAAACGCGAGAACCTTCTTATATCCGGATCATGAGAGATGGATCAATGCAAGGATAAACTCGAGAGGTCGGCAGCACTGTAACATTATTGTTGACATTGGCAACGTATTAGGCAGATTAAACGTTTTAGAGCAGTTTAAGCAAGGACCTTTCGGTCATTACCTTGATCTGCATTTGCCCGTCACTACACATGGAAAGGTTTTGCATTCTATTCTGAAAAGGCAGATCGAATATACCAGTACGTCTGAAAAAGCATCACCACCTCGAGATGACGAAATGTGGTTTGGGCTGGGTAGGCAACAACACCGTTTCGGTCAAGTTGAGTTTTGCCTATGTTCTGGGCTAAAAATGGGTAAATTGCCAGAAGGAATAATAAAGGCGATTACTCCAACGAAGGACAGCCTATACGCAAGACATTTCCAGAACCAAACTGCGTACAATTCTGTGTTCCAAACTTTTAAACAACTGACCGACGATCAAGGTGAAGATGGCCTGAAGATGGCAAATCTGTTGGTTATAGGATATGTCTTATGCACTGTCGACCCACGTGACCGTGTACCGCTATGGATGTTTGCATTATTGGATGACGAAGTAGCTTTCGAAGGTTTTCCATGGGGTTCATACGTGTATAGTTATACTTTGAACCGGCTGAAAAATGCTATACACAACAACGTTGACAATCTGAGACCCAAAACAATCGAATCAGGTTTTGAAGGAGAAGGTAAACAAGAATCACAGGACGCAGGTCCTTCCAAAGGAAATGCAAAAAGAAGAAGAATTAAAAAGAGTGAAAGCAAACCCGATGAAGCAGGTCCTTCCAAAGAAAATGCAAAAAGAAGAAGAATTAAAAAGACTGAAAGCAAACCCGAAGCAGACAAGAATGAGTCATACTCCAAAACAATCAAATCAGGTGTTGAAGGAGAAGGTAAACAAGAATCACAGAACGCAGGTACTTCGAAAGGAAATGCTTCCATCACTTACAACCTTTCCGGATTTCTTCTCTCTTTTCAGGTATGTACACCGACCACTATGCAATGCCGATTGACTGGATCCATTTCCTGACACATGTTTATAACGCTATTTAATGAAAACGTTAATAGGTTTGGGCCGTTGAAAGATTTCCTTCTCTGACCGGCGTAATTGGCATTCGTCGCGAGCGGAGTTATCCACGGTTCAAAAACTGGGAGTTTTTGAACGCTTCAAATGGGTTCGATGAATTGTTTTTCGACAGATGCAATGTATGTGTGTATATACATAATTGTCATGTTAGATATTTATCTCACTTTAACATTAACATTAATCCTGTGATATGTGCTGATGTGCAGTTGGTAACAGTGGACCTAAAACCTACTCCAGCCGAAACACAGCAAACCTACTTCAAATCAATTGACATGGATTACGTCTGTGACAGATTTGTTCATCTGGGATGCCCTGCCCAGCCGTATCGAAGTGAGTCTACTAGTGATGAAGTAGGGTGTGAATTGCCTGGTGGTATTCCGGATTTGGACAACCAGGAAACCAAGAATAAAAAGGAACAAATCGATTCCCATCAAAAATCGTGTCCACCTTCGGTTCAGAGGACACTGTTTGCCAACAACGAATCTCTTGAGACTACACCCAATCCAAACGGCATGGATGACCTTGACCCAAAGGAGGTTACATATAAAAGTATGTGTGGGATGATGACAAAGGTTTTGTTTGACGTTCTTCCCAGGGTGCTTCCCCAGACAGCGGTGAAGGATGTGTTGCCTAATGAGGTTACGGAAAAAAATACTTCTGAGGTGATAACGAAGGTGCTGTATGACGTTCTACCCAAGGTGCTTCCTCAGGCACTTAATGATGTGCTCCCTAAGGTCCTCCCTCAGGCACTGAATGACATTCTTCCGAAGTTGATGCCTGCTTATCTGGAGAAGGCGATGCATGACAATCTGTACAATGTGCATGGGAATGCCTCCGACTCTGCCAACAAAAAAGACAAAACTGAGGCAAATGATAATAAGGACTCCGACGGCGCAAAACCAGATGGACATCCTCCCAAAGTCAATGAAGCTGAACAGAATCAGTACAATGTGCATGTCACTGCCTCCGACCCTGCCGAAAAAAAAGACAAACTTGAGGAAGTTGATAATAAGATCTCCGAGGCCCCAAAACCGGATGAACATGCTCCCAAAGTCGATGAATTTGAAGTTGCAGTTGAGGTACACATATTCTGATCCAAGTCCTTACATAGTACAAAATTATTTGAGTACAATACTATTTGGCTTTCTTAATACCTATTCCGCGTTACCCATTTATTATTTTTGGCTTTCTTATTACCTATTCCGTGTTATCCAAAAGGGTACATACAAGTTACGGTTTAGTCACTCTTCGAGGTTCTTTGATCATATAGCAATGTTTCTTTGATCATATACCAATGCTTTTAATTGCATTTATTGCGTCACAGGCTTTTACAGGGTCCCCTATAGTCTGCAAACGACGATCGATCTTGAACCTTACAGCTCTCCGGTTCCCAACTTGAAGGTCCCGACAGTGGAACAAAGTATAACTCTGTTGGAAAAAAGACCAGACAACTACCCAAAAGGGATTTAGAAACCGCGAGGAAGCGGAAGAGATCCAAATTTCTGAACAGACAGTGGATCGATCCTGAGACAAGGAAGAAGCAGCAAAAGCAAGGAAAAACGCCACAGATCCTTGATATCAGTGATGATGACGATTTACTGGACACTCAATATGCCGCTTTCCTGACAAACACCGGCGATAATATTTCGTAAATTTAAACTTTAATTTTTTTAACCTCTTCATCCTCTTATTATCTATCTTTTTTACTTGCATCTAATACGTTTCGTGTTGTACCACAGTCTTTACGTGGGTCAAGAAGAGCGATTTACTCGGCAACATTTTCTCGATATGAGGAGCGTCTCGGTGCCGTTCTCCAACCTGGTAATTATAACTGTTTTTGTACATGCTATTTATTGTCTATGCTATTATCCCTTTATGTTTTGGCCGAACACCTTAAACAATCCTTTTTAATAAAAACCAAAATTCTATCAGCATATCGACAGCTTTATGGATGTTCTATGGAGGCGGCGTTCGTCCATAGAGAGAGTATGCACAGGACATCACAATGGTTGACTGTTCATTCTATGTAAGTATACCCGACTAAGTGCGTATCCAACAGTCATTTAATCAGTATAACACATCCCTGTGTCAGACAAAGTAACACCAATCCTTTAAACAGCTTAACCTTGCTAAAAAATGGGAGACGATCAAGCAAACCTTGAAACCGAAGACCTCGGGGGTACGAAAGAGTGGTAGACTGAATCCGGAATCTTGGATTGCTAATTTGGACATTGATGTCATGTCCTTCGTCCACGATGAATTTATTCTGGATGCTGTCAGAGGCGGTGGGTCAATTGTAGTTCGACCCGAGTGGTGGAAAATGAAGTCGGTGGGTTATCTTTCCTGCACTATTTTTCCTTATCACTAACTTCTCATGTCATCAATTGCTAAACCCGTTTCTCATCTTTTTCTCACCTCCGTAGGTTCTAATCCCCTGTAATGTGGGTAACCACTGGGTTCTCTGCCATCTGTTCCCTGAAGATGGGGCGTTCACTTTTTACGACTCAGTGCATGCCAAAAGCGACGCAGCCTGGAGGTTAGGGCAAATGCACTGTGTCAGCTACCTAATGCCCTCCCTTCTCCACCAGTCTGGGTACTATGAGCATAAGGGGATACAAGTACATACGAAACCATTCAAGCCTGTTGATTACGTCAGAAAAGATTTGCCAACCCAAAATGATGGGTACGTAATTAATAGTCGTTAATTTCTCGCATAACCCTTTGCAACAGTTGATTTTTCTTCAGTCTTCATATATGTATTTATTTTCATACTTTCTGTATACGTTTTGACTTTTCAGTATCCAGTGCGGCGTCTACATGTGCCAGTTTGCTGAATTATATTAGAAAGAAAGAAAAGACCTTGGAATTTCCACTGTTCGCACGTGCCGTTGGTTAGGGCATGGATGGCACATGAGGTTTACACGAACGCAACAACGGAGTGAGCCAGCACCATAACCGCCCAGCAATCATTATTTACCATTTGCGCATGTCCTTAGCTAATCACATTATCACTGGACATTGTACTCGTGTGTAAGATGTACTTTTTCAAAGCATTGTCAACACATCATTCTCACACGATTAAACAACTATTACTCCAACCTTACACGATATAAAATGTGTTGCAATGATTACACGATAATGGTCATATATACACAGTGGTCCGATTAATCTTTGTATTAATATGATTTTGATTAATACCTCACTAAATAGAAACGGTTGCGACATATTCATTACGTCAGTGTAAAGTAATCAACAACTAACCTTTACAAACGATTTGACGATTCCTTGGGCAATCCTCTTTGCCATGCATCTCTTTAACATTTAATACACACATTACACGATAAAAAAAATTGTCCTAGATAATACGGTGGCAAGAGATTTCAAATCCACCATGTAAACGCAACGAACAACGTTGGACGTAATATATACACGATACAATTGATCACCGTGTCACATATTTTCTGACGATACCTTCAAAAATTTAAGACTGAGCTAATTTTTGGTGACCCAGTCACCCCCTATCTAAGGGGGTTGAGCATTACCCCCGTTCCCGGTAAGTAATTAACCTCGTTATAACATAACACTTGAAAAAATACATACAAAACCCAGAAAATTATCCCAACCGACCACTCAACCCATTGTTTCTGTAAAATCAAATCAAAAAATAATAGGATCCCAGTCTCCACCTTATATCTTTTTGGGTTACAATTTCAAACTGAATTTTTTAGTCAATATCAGGTAGGTTGAGGTTCGGATCAAGAATTTTTTAAAAATGGCTTCTCCAATCCATGAATCCCAAATTTTGATTGATATAAGGTTCAGAGAGGTTCCTTTCTGAACAACTTTAAGTTTAGAAGACAACCAATTTTAATTGGTTTTCATAATGAAACTGATGTACCTTTCTTTGACCCCATTTTATGTCAAATCCAATTCCAAAACCGTAATAATTACAACCGACTCCAAAACCAAAATCTCCACACAGAGTCCAATTCCTCGTTTGTGTTTCGGTTTGTAGTTGACGTAAAGGAACCAGAAGACGATGACAGAAGATAGTCGGAGATAGGGAGAGAGGAAGTCGGAGATAGGAGATAGGGTGAGAGGAAATCAGGAGACTGAATAGTCTGAATTAAATCTTTGAATAAGAATTGTTAAAAAATTTATAGGTAAATTTTTTGAAATTTACCTATTTACCTATTTACCCTTAGTTGTAATATAAAACATTAGTTACTACTCCTTACACGATACATGAAAGATTATTACACGATACTTACCCTTAGTTGTGATAAAAACATTAGTTACTACTCCTTTCACGATACATGAAAGATTATTACACGATACTCTCCCAATATCCGAATAACGCCTGGAAATAGTCACAATAAGAAACCAAGAAGAAGATTGCACAAGATAGTCCGAGTCAACTCCGAGGGAGAGAGAGAGAGAGAGAGACACAATTTTATTTCTGTTTGTAATTGAATTTTTTATTTCTATGTCCAACACTCCACCCGTCAGAATATCCTTCTTTTCCCAACGTAATCTTCCGTCAGGCCATTTAAAACCATTAATTGCCTGAATTTTCCCTGTCAAAATATCCTTCTGATTGATTGATTGCATCGTGATCGGCCCACACGTCCGGTGACAACCTATATTTTAAAAGATTATCTTATCACAGCAATATCTGTCCATTGGGATTACATTAGGAACTTGAACTCGTGTATTGCTTTCTCTGTAAAGATTCGTGTTAAAATTTTAAATTCGTGTTATAATTTTAAATGCAAAGTGTTATGCGTCAGTGCTACGTCAACTTCAAGCCAATTACAGTAATAAATGTTTTTGTCAATAGACATAGGAATGAGGTAATGATGAAATTGTATAAAATTGATTTCGGTGATGTCTCGCAATCAATAAAGCGTGGTGTTTTTTATGACTATTACATTCATCGCATCATCCGGATAGGGTTTTCCACCCTTGTGAAGTACATTTCATATTGTCATTTTACGATCAGCATTTGGATATATATCAATTAGTATATGTTTACTAGACAAAGCTGGGCAGAACTGAAATGATATGATCCATACATCCTTCTCTTCATTAACGAACACAAAAAAACAAAAAAATCATATACCATACTTTAATATACTGTCATCGAACGGTGACGGGAACACAGCCACAATTTGATCATGCAATCGCCATCCACACTATTTTCTTTACTGCAACATACTACCAAATAAAAGCTATATAACTAATAAGACCCCAACAGATTTCCCAATACAACTTTCCATTCCCGTTCTTTTTGTTTTTTTGGAGTGTCAGTTGTTACATCTGTTCACCTTCTGTAGGTCATTAATAAGTCGTTCCCCATTCCGCTTTATCACCGTATACGTCTTCCTAATCTTATGTATATCCGCGCTAGACGCAAGCGACGACCCACGGGAAGACATTGACGCAAGCTTCCCTTCAAGTAACTTGGAAAAAAACTCGGCTAGTTTGATGTGCCTATGCACCTGGTCCAGTAAGACATTAATAACGTCGTCCTCATTACTGACGGGATCAGCACCGGTACTCGTCATAAAGAAAAAAGTGATAAGCTGCGTAGTTTTGGAAGGAACGATTTTTTGAGTTTATGAGCTGCGTATTTCATTTTAGCACAGTAAAATTTTAAAAATACATAACAGCCTCAAAAGACCACCGGTTTGAGAATAGGTTTACTAACCATAAAATTCTAAATATTTCTTGCGCTACCAATAACACATAATCATAACCAAATTCTAAAGTTCAGCATCTAACAAAAAAGAGGCCTATAACTAGCAACAACACACACAATAAAACAGAACCATGGTATGAAGTATAATGTGATCAGCATCACACTAAACCATATCATTCAAACGGGTCGCGAATTGCACAATCTAAAAACGTAAATCTACACAACCAACAAATATTTAGAGCCAACATGCAAAGTACAACAACATCACTGGTTCCAGCAACAAGCAAATTGGGTATAGAATATTCATTATATTGTATGTTCGACACTCCATAGCCAGACTGAAACCCATTACCTATGGATACATACGAAGCCTTAATAATGAAATCGAAAGAAACAAAAATATGATCAGAAACAAAATTAGGATCAAAACAGACAACGCCATACCTTCGACTAGAATGGGTGCGCCGTCGATTAAAGAAGTTGTTCCAGGTACGGCATAACAGTCCCTCCTTTGATGCTTTCACGGTAGATGTCCTTCAGTAAGTATACACGAATATTCTAAGTCTGTTATATTAGGATTAAAATCGCAAATTGCAACCAAGGACCCTGAGTTTTTCTCTTTAGACAACTACAAATAACTTTTCTGAAAAATAAACAATCGCCTCCCTCCACTAAAAATATGTCAGTTAACTCCAATCATCAACCACATCAAATTTGTATAATGACTCAATTACCCGTTAGTCAGTTCTCACTTCTCAGTTGTGAGCACCTACTTTCCGTTATGGAATAATAAACAAAAAATAAAAACCTCCTTAAAGTTTAAATTAAATAAATTCCAATTAAAGAAAACTATTTACAAAATCCATTTGACCGTCCGCATTGCCTATCAAATATGCATCTGCCAGCAGATCAATGGGCAAGAGTTACTTTTGATTAAAAATAAAATATTGCAAGTTTGCAACAATATTGATTTTATTATATGTAATTATCCAATGCATTACTGTAATGTGTTGATGTGATGTGTACAGGCCACTAATCAAGCTTATTTAACTATCGAAACTCACACATGGTCCCTTGCCATAGTGGTGGGCCTTCCTTTGGGAACCCCCCACCACCAAGGTTGAAGACAGTGGGTGTGCATATAATTATGCAAATTTTCCTTGTCCCATTTAAAAACATGGGTGTTGTTCCACTTTGTGTGGGTGGTTGAAAAATCCTTCGTGTGGGTTCTCTCTCCCGTCCGTGGGTGCTCCAGTCTGGGCTTCGCTTGGAAATCGATTCTCGATGGGTCCCAGTTGTTGTAATCATGTAATCATGTTCTGGATCTGTAATCTTGTATTCCTGTATTCCTGTTGTTGTTGTATTCCAATCAAAAAAATTAAAAAAACTATCGAAACTCCCTTAAACAAGAGTGCAACTTTGCTCACCCACATTAACTAGAGGTAAGCATTACTCCGGACCTCAGGTGTTGCCACGTGTCCTAAACTTAACCCAAAGTCAAAGTTAACCCAAGGTTTGGGACACGTGGCAACACCTGATGTGGGGGTAGTGCAGACTAGTGCTTACCTGTAGTTAAAGGTGTGAGCAAAATTGCACTCTTGAACAAACGGTCAATACTTTGTTTAACCGTGGTCCGTGGAGCCCACTTATAGGGGTTGAATCCACGGACCAAAATATTCAATGCACCCCTTTATTAAGGGATTCAGCCCTCAGCATATCAGTGAGCTTAACCAAAACCTTTTTCTGGGCACCTCTTCGATTTGCAAAAATGAAACTCCTCCCTTAATTAAGCAAGCGGGTCTCCAGAGGAGACTCTTGGAGATGCTCTCACTCCCGTTTTAGGGCTGTTTGGTGGTCAAGTCCGCACTTGGACATGCTCTTTTTTCCTTTACATCCTTTCCTACGTTTTTCATTCACCGAACTCACGCTTCAGAAATTTCAATGTCTCATCACGATTTAATTGTAGCATCAGTTACGATGACGAGGCATTGGAATATCTGAAGTTTGCGTACGGTGAAAGTGTTTACTTTTCCCATAGCGATGCCGTCGTTGATCGTTTATCGTTTTTTGCTTTTAAACCGATTTCGCGACACCCATCTCCGGACCACTTCCACTGTCCAAAACACCTAACGCAACGTATAGAGCATCAGAACATGAAGGTATTGCTTTACCACTGTTTATTGCACAACATATTTTATTTACCAAAAATTGGGGAACATATTAAAAATATATGTTCTGTAACCATTTAACTAATTTCCCTTCACGATTATGTCTTTTTAATTTTTTTTTATTGGAATACAACAACTGGGACCCTGCGAGGATAAGACACAACTATAAGCAGAGCCCAGACAGACGCTCCCACAAAAGGGAGAGAGCACCCACACAAGGGTGGGACAACACCCACAAAGGAGGGACAACATCCAAACTAGGAGGGCCAAAGAAAAATTGCATATATCCATGCATGCCTTGGCACTTGAACCTTGGTGGTGATGGTGGAGGGCTCCAAAGGAGGGTCCAACCCTCTTGGCAAGGGGCCATTGGCCCTTCACGAATATGTTGTTCAAAGAAATGTACACAGCAACCACATATTATATTAAGCAAAAGGACACAAATAGTGACGGGTCCTTTTGACCTCCGTTTTGTTTTGTTATTGTACCTAGACTGTTTACTTGGCTTTAGGTTGGATTAATTGTAATCAAACCAGTTGTTTGTCATATTTCGTGTTAGATCGTTTTCCGTTATATAATCCATTTATGCGGTTAGTTCTTATAAATATATAACCAATTTTTCTATTCTCAGTTTGAACCGACAAAATAAATATCAGTTTGACTCAAGTGTGTATGTACTTGTCAAAACTTGTGGCTCACATTCAATATCCTGATAAAGTGTTATCAGGATGCACTGACCAGATCGGGACTCGATATATATTTACATGAATTTTCAAATGAGGACGTCCACATATTACTCTAGGATATTGAATGTGAACCGCTAGTTTTACATGTTTTGACTCAAGTGTGTGGACACGTTCGGTTTTATGTTATTACTTATATTAGGACTGCATTTTTCCTCACCCACACTAACTAGGGTGAACCATTACCACCCACTCCAGGTGTTGACACGTGTCCCAAACTCAACGTTTTGAGGGTCAATATGCATCTTTATTAGGTGTAATAATGCCTCACCGGTCATCTCCCAGGCATACTGACCAACTAAAGGTTGGTTGTCACGTAAAACAAAGCAAGGATAAAAATCTATAATCAGAAAAGTGTGAGGCACGTGGCAACTCCCCATTGGGTGATCAGTCTGCAAGATTTTCGATAAAGTATTCGGAAAGAGTATTTATTTAATCGTGTAATCAACTGAATGTTATTTTGTTTATTTTATCGTGTATTACCTTTGCACGTTGATTTTCATATCGCATTCGTCTATTACACTAAGGTTCCTTCCTTTTCATCTGAACGTGTATTTCACTTCACGCTTGATTTTCATATCCATACGATACCGTGTATTTTATTGAAGATTGAATTTCGTCTGCTTGTGTATTAACTTGAAGGTAATCCCAACCTCTGGTTAAAGTAACAGCAATCCATCTTGCCCCCTTGGCTTTTCTTTTAAAACTCCCTGAACTCTCATTTATTGCTTATGGAATCCAAATCCCGTGGTGTATCGCATCACGTGGCTAGCACATCACTCATGTCAAGATGGGCAAGATCCCTGTAATAATACTCTATTCTTCTTAGATTTTATCATTTCTATTTTTTGATGCGCCTATGCACCCATCACATCAGTAGTCACATACTCACATCAATTACTCAATTAGGTTGCGTTTGTGCGCGGCATAGGATTGGGGACTATTTTGAAGACATCATTCAATTAATACAAGTCTTTCCCGTTGGCCTAAATAATTGAATATTTAAAATATATATTAAAAATCAATCCGGATATTCGTTAAGATAATGTTTCACTATCCCATTAATTACTGGATTGCGTATTGATTAGCTATAGAATTTTTACATCAAAATTCTATCTCAAATTATAAATTAATTATTGCAATTAATAACTACAAAAATTTCAATTCGTATAAAAAAACCAAGAGCAATCCCATTATTACTGGATAATTAATATAGATGAAGAGCCAACTTCATAAATATATTATAATTTATAATTCTACTTCTAAACTTACCCGATTTTATTATATATATACAGAAATTCTATTATCAGTTCGAACTGACAAAAGTTATATCAGTTCCTTGCATGTGAGCCACTGGATTTAAATACTTTGACTTGGCTGTATGCACTTGTCATCAAAATAATGTCAAAGAAAATACATTACAATATATATTATATATATATATACAGTCTTTCTATTATCAGTTCGAACTGACAAAAGTTTTATCAGTTCCTTGTATATGGGCCACTGGATTTAAATACTTTGATGACAAGTGCATACAGCCAACTCAAAGTATTTAAATCCAGTGGCTCACATGCAAGGAACTAATATAACTTTTGTCAGTTCGAACTGATAATAGAATTTCTGTATATCAGTCTTTCTATTGTCAGCTCGTCCTGACAATAAATATATCAGGACGAAAAATGTGGACCATAGATTATGCAGAAGTTTTGACAAGTGCATGCACTTTGTGTCGAAGTATATAAATCTAGTGGTTCATATTCTTCGTCCTGATATATTTATTGTCAGGACGAACTGATAATAGAAATTCTGCTAACAATAATAATAAACAACTATAAACAAAAAAAAAAAAAAAAAACAATTATAGGATTGTTCAAGGTGAAGAAATATTCCAGGTGTCCACCCTAATATATAGGGCTGGTCCAACCTATTGTACATAACTATATAAGTGCATTGAACACAGAATGGTCACCATGTGGAATCAAAATTATATAACTCTGCAGCCAACCGTTTCCAGATTAATAAATGAAAACTTTATACATAATTGGAATGTCTTGTTTTTTTTTGGAGGAATACCAAATGAATTTAATTATATATTTAATTAGTTTCAGAAGAAGAACTATTCACAGCAATCTTTTCGATTCTCACACCACTCTATTTATCTCTCGGTAACACAAATTATTTTTTAATTAAACCATAAATAAATTGAATTAAAAAAAAAAACAAATCAATGAACCAGACCTTTTCGTTTCCCAAAACACACAGGGAGTCCTTTGCAAGTGTTTTTCTAAGGTAAAGTGGGCACCTCGAAAACAATTCCCTTCTCCCCAAAATAAATCCACATCATTTCCCACTATTGTAAGATGGACTAAATCTTGGGTGCAGCGGGATGCACCATGCATCCCCCACTCAGATGTTGCCACGTCAGCCAAATCTTTTAATTTTGCTGATGTGGCAACATCAGGGTGGAAGATGCATGGTGCATCGGATGCACCCAAGTTCTTCTCTGTAAGATGAGGGGTTTCTTTATCTATTTTTCGAGCGGGCTGATTGGCTGAAGGGGTTTGGCGAGTATGCATAGATTTAAAACACCGCATCGAGCGGGCGTGGATAGTGATATGACCATCGCGTTGGAACATTTATGTGAAATTCCGCCTGAAAACAATTAATACTAAAATTAATACTAAAATGCCAATCGAACCGGTTCTCTTATATATATGTCTCGTACCTCTCCATTGAGTTCCATTGTTCTCGTTTCTCACTTTTAAATTATCAGGTTTTTCTTCACACCACCTCCGCCGTCGCCATCGCCACCACCACCAGTTGTAAGTTTCAGTGCTTTATATTTCTCAAAATGACTATAGCCAGTTCTTCGAATTTTCTGTCATCTTTTGTCAAGGGAAAGGGTCATTATCTTCTACAGATTGGAATGACAATGATCCTTGCTATCTCTCTCTCTCTTTCTGTCTGTCCATTCTTACATAAACATTTAAAAAAACATTTAAAAGTAAGTAACTGATAAATTGCTCTCTGTTACAGATGGATAAAGCTCGGAAATCTGGGAAGAAAACCGCTTCCTCTTCACCAAATTCGGGTAGCAAGGGAGTTGAAAAGAAAATCCTCAGTTTGCAGGAGCGGATTTATAACTTAGAGCAAATAGGACAGGCTGTTCAAACTGACGTATCAAGATCTACAAAATACGGACATAAAGCTGTCGAGTCCGGATATAAGGTCGGTTTTAGTGCTGGGTTCAACCTGATGAGGGAATACGCCAAAAAAGTTTTCCCGGAAGGCAAATGGGAAGAGGTTGATCCCGATAAGGCAACAAAAGTAGTGGGGCCTCCCCCTGAAGATTAAAATACCCACTACAGAAAGCATTGACTGTTCCAGTAGCACTTCTTTTCACTATTTTGTGTGTTTTTATGTCCCACCGTCAGTACAACTTTTAAATATGTCGACTGTTCCCGCTGTGCTTATTAAACTTATATGATTATGATCGTAATTTCCTTTTAAGATTTTTGTTTGTTTTTTGTCAGACTTTTAACATCTGAAGATGAAAAAAGGTACAAACCAATGAAAATTAAAAGCTAACATTTACGACACTATTTCATACGTATCCCCCAAGCATCACTAAGGCCTAAGTTTCCCCAAGTATCCCCTAACTATCCTCCGGTAAAACTTATCAAAATGTCAACCGCCACGCCATTGACATCACGTATCGATATATAAAATACTAAAAATAAAAATAAAAATAAAAAACTTCCATTCCATTCCAATGTAAAAAAATTATTCCATAAAGCCCTCATATGCACAAACTACATTCCAAAAATACCATCCTTTCCAAAAATAATATATTATCATTATATATTATATTAATGATATAAAATATATTAAATATATATATATGTGATTATTATATATAATTATATATTATATATATATATATAATATGTATAATAATATATATATATATTATATTATATTATATATATTATATATTAATATATTAAATATATATAATATATTTATATATAAATATATTAAAATATATATTAAATAATATATTAATAAAATAAAAAGTATATATTATATATTAAATTATATATTATATATTATATTATATTATATATATATATATATATTATATATATTATAAATATATTAATATTATTATATTATATTATCTTATTATATTTATTATATATATATATTTAATTATAATAATTATATAATATATAAATATATAATATATATTACATTATATATTATTATTATATTAAATAAAATAATTAAATATATAATATATACTTTATATTTTATTATTATCCAAATATATTATATATTATTTATTATTTAATATATTTATTATATATAATATATATATTTGTATATACTATAATAATATATATTATATATAAACATATATTAAAATATATAATAATATTTAATTATATAATATATATATATGATTTGTTATATATTATAATAATAATATAATATATATATACTTTTATATTTATTATTATTATTATCCATAATATATCATGTTATTATGAATGTTTTATAATTAGGGGTATTTTGGTCCAAATATAGTTAATTTCATTCCATTCAAAATAATACTGATTCAAATGCTAATTCTAAAGTTCCAACCAAACAAATAAATCAGCTTTCCATTCCATTCCATTCCCATTCTCATTCCGATTACCATTCCGCCATTTAACCAAACGCCACCTTAGTTCTAATATATAACATTGGTTACAACCTTACATGATAGGTGAAAGATTATAACACGATAATCTCCCAACAATCCCTGAAAGGGTCAGATTTATATAGTACCCAAGAAGAAGAAGATGGCAGAAGATAGCCGATGGGGAGAGAGAGACAGAGAGACAAAAATTTTATTTCTGATTGTAGTTGAATTTTTTATTTCTGTTGAACAACATTTCTCCAAAATTGGAGAAAATCTTGGGTGAGACGGTCCATACACGTGGCCATGGGACCGTCCAATGAGAGTGTGCCACATACTCTGCACATGCATGATAAAAGTGATTGCAGTTGATTGTAGATTCCGTTGTACTATTGAAATGTAGTAGTGCACCGGAGAAATTATTACAAAATATTGCGTTGGGAACATAAAGATTTGCTGACGCAATTTATATTGCGTAACACATATTCAAGATTGAACCGTCAATTCCTGTTTTGCTATGCTACACGAATAGGTAATGAGTACATTTTTGGACCGGCATTTCGCCATTGCGTATCCTCAGAATAGCGTGTCCATTGGTTTTTGGGCTGTGAATATCCCACTAGCCCATCACATCAAACGTCATTACAAGCAAGCAAAATCAATTTTCTCAGCATCAAATTAGATTGGGTACGTTAACCCCTATATTAAGGCATGAACATAGAAAGATTAAAACAAAGAATTAGGATATTACTCGATCGCCCATTGAGATTGAACGAAACAAAATGACTGATATTACATGAACGGATTCAACAGATCTGGTTCGAACCTAATCATAATACTTGGAGAAAATCTTGGGTCTAATACTTGATATCTAATGTCTATGTCACCCGGACAAGATTGGTTACTACTTTATTCTTTTGTACACCCATATCGTGTTTATTGTTGTGGGTGTGCACATGTGACGGTACATGTCTACACGTCTGTTCAATATTTAGTTGGGTAAATTTCGTAAGAGACTCTAAGCCCATCTCCAATGCAAACCAAAATCATAGTCCCAATGCTATAATTTAGCATAAAATAAAAAAAGCATGGTCAATGCAATGATAAAATTTGGCATATGCTATAAACCGTGTCAAATTTGGGATATGCTATAAACTGTGCCAAATAAAAAATTATGCACAGTTTATAGCATATGCCAAATTTAGCACAACAATAAATGCAACCGTATTTGTTGACATTTAATTTTTAAATAATAACAATTTAAAAATGTAGTAGGGAAAATTAATATAACCATTCTAACTAATATCAATGCATCAAGGGTGAAAAAGAATATGGGTAAAGTTGGTAAAGTTGTCTTTTCATTTTCAATTGTAACGGTGAATGTGATTTTGGAATTTGGATGAAAAAAATCAGGGAAGGGCAAAAGTTTGAATAATTTGGACCTAAGGTGGAAGACCGACCATTTCTGTAAGGGGGAAGACGGCCATTTCTGTAACTAGAGGGGGCAAAGTCAGAATATGGAAAATTAGAGGGGCCAAAATATTAATATCCCTCAATGAAATGGGATTGTTTGATTTCGGAGTACACTTCGAAGATTTGCAGATTTGGACCTGCGAAAATAGAACAGAGGTAATGATGAAATCGGCGATAATTGAATTGCGTAAAATACACGATTGTGCACAGTAAAATAAACAATACGCCAAAGTAATGCCTGATAATGCCCACAATGTATCAATAAAAATTAATTATGACATCGGTAATAATTGTATGCTTTTATAGCGCAATAGGGATACTTGTAATTGCGTTAAATACACGATATGTGTACAGTAAAATAAAACAATACACGAAAGTAATGCCTGATGATGGCCACAACTGTAATAAAAATTGCGCATTGCCGAAACATGTGTAATCTTCAATCAATATACTAAACAACCGAAAACCAAATTCGATGCACATTACAACCAAAATGAGACCATCTTGCATGTATTTTATTTAGAATTTTTTAAAATCACATAATCCACTTCTACCTAGAAACTGCAATTATAACAAACAATGCATGGAGAATACTCTCCTGCACATGGGTTACATTGTTTACAAATCCCAAAAGTTAGCACAACAATAATAATACCTCTGGAAAGTGCTTTTCTTTAGTTTGTTAGACACAGTAATTCTTACTTTCGTTCAAGAAGCACAAATTCTTACTTTCGTTCAGAAGCACAAATCCTGACTCCAATGACAAATTTAATACAATTTTTCGTTCAAGAAGCACAAATCCTTACTCCAACATTGGAGTCAGGATTTGTGCTTCTTGAACGAAAAATTGTATTAAATTTGTCATTGGAGTCAGGATTTGTGCTTCTTGAACGAAAGTAAGAATTACTGTCTAACAACACTAAAGAAAAGCACTTTCCAAAGGAATTATTTTTGTTGTGCTAACTTTTGGGAATTGTAAACAATGTAACCCATGGCAGGAGAGTATTCTCCATGCATTGTTGTTATAATTGCAGTTTCTAGGTAGAAGTGGATTATGTGATTTAAAAATATTTAAAAAA